>OZ012738.1:8537015-8825041 GCA_963859935.3 Lathyrus sativus | reverse complement strand
GCCATTCATTTGTAGGCTCTTAACTTAGTTTCTTAGAGGTGAAGAAACCAAAATTTTTGTGATGGAGAAGAAGAAAAACATAGAAATTTTTTACATCTGTTATACCATAATACAATGTGATTATGGTGACTACAATTAACATTGAGATTGAATATTTAATTTTAGTGATTACCCTTGTAGATATAATTTATTTGTCATACATTTATAGTCTTTTAACTCTATGGCTTACTGACGAAGAAACCTGAAATTTCGTGATGGAGAAGAAACATATTGAATATATTTACATCTAATATACAATAGTTCAATGTGAAAAAGCTAAATATCAATAAATTCTAGCTTGATTATTTAATTTTAATTTTTACCTATATTATATAAAAAATATGTCATGGATTATAGTCTATTAACTTTGTTTTTTAGTGGCGAAAAATCTATAATTTTGTGATGGAGTACAAAAATAAAATATAATTAGTTTTTTACATCCGCTATAGCCTATTATGTTTTTTGCTTAGCGATAAAAAAACCTAAAACTTTGGGATGGTGAAGAAACATATTGAATATTTTTATATGTAATATACCATAAGTCAATGAGAATACGACGAATATAAACAATATTGAGCTTGGTTATTTTATTTTAATTGTTATGCATATGTAAAAATTATGGGTCATTCATTTGTAGTCTCTTAACTTAGTTTCTTAGACGTGAAGAAACCAAACTTTTGGTGATGGAGAATAAGAAAAATATAGAAATTTTTTACATCTGTTATACCATAATTCAATGTGTTTATGGTGAACACAATTAACATTGAGATTGAATATTTAATTTTAGTGATTACCCTTGTAGATATAATTTATTTGTCATACATTTAGTCTTTTAACTCTATGGCTTACTGACGAAGAAACCTGAAATTTCGTGATGGAGAAGAAACATATTGAATATATTTACATCTAATTTACAATAATTCAGTGTGAAAAAGGTAAATCTCAATAAATACTAGCTTGATTATTTATTTTAATTTTTACCTACATTATATAAAATATATGTCATGGATTATAGTCTTTTAACTTTGTTTTATAGTGTGGAAAAATCAATAATTTTGTGATGGAGTAGAAAAATAAAATATAATTAATTTTTTACATCTTCTATAGCCTATTATGTTTTTTGCTTAGCGAAAAAAAACCTGAAAGTTTGGGATGGTGAAAAAAAATATTGAATATTTTTAGATGTAATATACCATTAGTCAATGTGAATACGTTGAATATAAACAATATTGAGCTTGGTTAATTTATTTTAATTGTTATGCATATGTAAAAAGTATGGGTCATTCATTTGTAGTCTCTTAACTTAGTTTCTTAGAGGTGAAGAAACCAAAACTTTGGTGATGGAGAAGAAGAAAAACATAGAAATTTTTTACATCTGTTATACCATAATACAATGTGATTATGGTGAATACAATTAACATTGAGATTGAATATTTAATTTTAGTGATTACCCTTGTAGATATAATTTATTTGTCATACATTTAGTCTTTTAACTCTATGGCTTACTGACGAAGAAACCTGAAATTTCGTGATGGAGAAGAAACATATTGAATATATTTACATCTAATTTACAATAATTCAGTGTGAAAAAGGTAAATCTCAATAAATACTAGCTTGATTATTTATTTTAATTTTTACCTACATTATATAAAATATATGTCATGGATTATAGTCTTTTAACTTTGTTTTATAGTGTGGAAAAATCAATAATTTTGTGATGGAGTAGAAAAATAAAATATAATTAATTTTTTACATCTTCTATAGCCTATTATGTTTTTTGCTTAGCGAAAAAAAACCTGAAAGTTTGGGATGGTGAAAAAAAATATTGAATATTTTTAGATGTAATATACCATTAGTCAATGTGAATACGTTGAATATAAACAATATTGAGCTTGGTTATTTTATTTTAATTGTTATGCATATATAAAAAGTATGGGCCATTCATTTGTAGTCTCTTAACTTAGTTTCTTAGAGGTGAAGAAACCAAAATTTTTGTGATGGAGAAGAAGAAAAACATAGAAATTTTTTACATCTGTTATACCATAATACAATGTGATTATGGTGACTACAATTAACATTGAGATTGAATATTTAATTTTAGTGATTACCCTTGTAGATATAATTTATTTGTCATACATTTATAGTCTTTTAACTCTATGGCTTACTGACGAAGAAACCTGAAATTTCGTGATGGAGAAAAAACATATTGAATATATTTACATCTAATATACAATAGTTCAATGTGAAAAAGCTAAATATCAATAAATTCTAGCTTGATTATTTAATTTTAATTTTTACCTATATTATATAAAAAATATGTCATGGATTATAGTCTATTAACTTTGTTTTTTAGTGGCGAAAAATCTATAATTTTGTGATGGAGTACAAAAATAAAATATAATTAGTTTTTTACATCCGCTATAGCCTATTATGTTTTTTGCTTAGCGATAAAAAAACCTAAAACTTTGGGATGGTGAAGAAACATATTGAATATTTTTATATGTAATATACCATAAGTCAATGAGAATACGATGAATATAAACAATATTGAGCTTGGTTATTTTATTTTAATTGTTATGCATATGTAAAAATTATGGGTCATTCATTTGTAGTCTCTTAACTTAGTTTCTTAGACGTGAAGAAACCAAACTTTTGGTGATGGAGAATAAGAAAAATATAGAAATTTTTTACATCTGTTATACCATAATTCAATGTGTTTATGGTGAACACAATTAACATTGAGATTGAATATTTAATTTTAGTGATTACCCTTGTAGATATAATTTATTTGTCATACATTTAGTCTTTTAACTCTATGGCTTACTGACGAAGAAACCTGAAATTTCGTGATGGAGAAGAAACATATTGAATATATTTACATCTAATTTACAATAATTTAGTGTGAAAAAGGTAAATCTCAATAAATACTAGCTTGATTATTTATTTTAATTTTTACCTACATTATATAAAATATATGTCATGGATTATAGTCTTTTAACTTTGTTTTATAGTGTGGAAAAATCAATAATTTTGTGATGGAGTAGAAAAATAAAATATAATTAATTTTTTACATCTTCTATAGCCTATTATGTTTTTTGCTTAGCGAAAAAAAACCTGAAAGTTTGGGATGGTGAAAAAAAATATTGAATATTTTTAGATGTAATATACCATTAGTCAATGTGAATACGTTGAATATAAACAATATTGAGCTTGGTTATTTTATTTTAATTGTTATGCATATATAAAAAGTATGGGCCATTCATTTGTAGTCTCTTAACTTAGTTTCTTAGAGGTGAAGAAACCAAAATTTTTGTGATGGAGAAGAAGAAAAACATAGAAATTTTTTACATCTGTTATACCATAATACAATGTGATTATGGTGACTACAATTAACATTGAGATTGAATATTTAATTTTAGTGATTACCCTTGTAGATATAATTTATTTGTCATACATTTATAGTCTTTTAACTCTATGGCTTACTGACGAAGAAACCTGAAATTTCGTGATGGAGAAGAAACATATTGAATATATTTACATCTAATATACAATAGTTCAATGTGAAAAAGCTAAATATCAATAAATTCTAGCTTGATTATTTAATTTTAATTTTTACCTATATTATATAAAAAATATGTCATGGATTATAGTCTATTAACTTTGTTTTTTAGTGGCGAAAAATCTATAATTTTGTGATGGAGTACAAAAAATAAAATATAATTAGTTTTTTACATCCGCTATAGCCTATTATGTTTTTTGCTTAGCGATAAAAAAACCTAAAACTTTGGGATGGTGAAGAAACATATTGAATATTTTTATATGTAATATACCATAAGTCAATGAGAATACGACGAATATAAACAATATTGAGCTTGGTTATTTTATTTTAATTGTTATGCATATGTAAAAATTATGGGTCATTCATTTGTAGTCTCTTAACTTAGTTTCTTAGACGTGAAGAAACCAAACTTTTGGTGATGGAGAATAAGAAAAATATAGAAATTTTTTACATCTGTTATACCATAATTCAATGTGTTTATGGTGAACACAATTAACATTGAGATTGAATATTTAATTTTAGTGATTACCCTTGTAGATATAATTTATTTGTCATACATTTAGTCTTTTAACTCTATGGCTTACTGACGAAGAAACCTGAAATTTCGTGATGGAGAAGAAACATATTGAATATATTTACATCTAATTTACAATAATTCAGTGTGAAAAAGGTAAATCTCAATAAATACTAGCTTGATTATTTATTTTAATTTTTACCTACATTATATAAAATATATGTCATGGATTATAGTCTTTTAACTTTGTTTTATAGTGTGGAAAAATCAATAATTTTGTGATGGAGTAGAAAAATAAAATATAATTAATTTTTTACATCTTCTATAGCCTATTATGTTTTTTGCTTAGCGAAAAAAAACCTGAAAGTTTGGGATGGTGAAAAAAAATATTGAATATTTTTAGATGTAATATACCATTAGTCAATGTGAATACGTTGAATATAAACAATATTGAGCTTGGTTATTTTATTTTAATTGTTATGCATATATAAAAAGTATGGGCCATTCATTTGTAGTCTCTTAACTTAGTTTCTTAGAGGTGAAGAAACCAAAATTTTTGTGATGGAGAAGAAGAAAAACATAGAAATTTTTTACATCTGTTATACCATAATACAATGTGATTATGGTGACTACAATTAACATTGAGATTGAATATTTAATTTTAGTGATTACCCTTGTAGATATAATTTATTTGTCATACATTTATAGTCTTTTAACTCTATGGCTTACTGACGAAGAAACCTGAAATTTCGTGATGGAGAAGAAACATATTGAATATATTTACATCTAATATACAATAGTTCAATGTGAAAAAGCTAAATATCAATAAATTCTAGCTTGATTATTTAATTTTAATTTTTACCTATATTATATAAAAAATATGTCATGGATTATAGTCTATTAACTTTGTTTTTTAGTGGCGAAAAATCTATAATTTTGTGATGGAGTACAAAAATAAAATATAATTAGTTTTTTACATCCGCTATAGCCTATTATGTTTTTTGCTTAGCGATAAAAAAACCTAAAACTTTGGGATGGTGAAGAAACATATTGAATATTTTTATATGTAATATACCATAAGTCAATGAGAATACGATGAATATAAACAATATTGAGCTTGGTTATTTTATTTTAATTGTTATGCATATGTAAAAATTATGGGTCATTCATTTGTAGTCTCTTAACTTAGTTTCTTAGACGTGAAGAAACCAAACTTTTGGTGATGGAGAATAAGAAAAATATAGAAATTTTTTACATCTGTTATACCATAATTCAATGTGTTTATGGTGAACACAATTAACATTGAGATTGAATATTTAATTTTAGTGATTACCCTTGTAGATATAATTTATTTGTCATACATTTAGTCTTTTAACTCTATGGCTTACTGACGAAGAAACCTGAAATTTCGTGATGGAGAAGAAACATATTGAATATATTTACATCTAATTTACAATAATTCAGTGTGAAAAAGGTAAATCTCAATAAATACTAGCTTGATTATTTATTTTAATTTTTACCTACATTATATAAAATATATGTCATGGATTATAGTCTTTTAACTTTGTTTTATAGTGTGGAAAAATCAATAATTTTGTGATGGAGTAGAAAAATAAAATATAATTAATTTTTTACATCTTCTATAGCCTATTATGTTTTTTGCTTAGCGAAAAAAAACCTGAAAGTTTGGGATGGTGAAAAAAAATATTGAATATTTTTAGATGTAATATACCATTAGTCAATGTGAATACGTTGAATATAAACAATATTGAGCTTGGTTATTTTATTTTAATTGTTATGCATATATAAAAAGTATGGGCCATTCATTTGTAGTCTCTTAACTTAGTTTCTTAGAGGTGAAGAAACCAAAATTTTTGTGATGGAGAAGAAGAAAAACATAGAAATTTTTTACATCTGTTATACCATAATACAATGTGATTATGGTGAACACAATTAACATTGAGATTGAATATTTAATTTTAGTGATTACACATGTAGATATAATTTAATTGTCATTCATTTATATTCTATTAACTTTGTGGCTTACTGACGAAGAAACATGATATTTTGTGATGGAGAAGAAACATATTGAATATATTTACATCTAATTTACAATAATTCAGTGTGAAAAAGCTAAATATCAATAAATTCTAGCTTGATTATTTAATTTTAATTTTTACCTATATTATATAAAAAATATGTCATGGATTATAGTCTATTAACTTTGTTTTTTAGTGGCGAAAAATCTATAATTTTGTGATGGAGTACAAAAAATAAAATATAATTAGTTTTTTACATCCGCTATAGCCTATTATGTTTTTTGCTTAGCGATAAAAAAACCTAAAACTTTGGGATGGTGAAGAAACATATTGAATATTTTTATATGTAATATACCATAAGTCAATGAGAATACGATGAATATAAACAATATTGAGCTTGGTTATTTTATTTTAATTGTTATGCATATGTAAAAATTATGGGTCATTCATTTGTAGTCTCTTAACTTAGTTTCTTAGACGTGAAGAAACCAAACTTTTGGTGATGGAGAATAAGAAAAATATAGAAATTTTTTACATCTGTTATACCATAATTCAATGTGTTTATGGTGAACACAATTAACATTGAGATTGAATATTTAATTTTAGTGATTACCCTTGTAGATATAATTTATTTGTCATACATTTAGTCTTTTTACTCTATGGCTTACTGACGAAGAAACCTGAAATTTCGTGATGGAGAAGAAACATATTGAATATATTTACATCTAATTTACAATAATTCAGTGTGAAAAAGGTAAATCTCAATAAATACTAGCTTGATTATTTATTTTAATTTTTACCTACATTATATAAAATATATGTCATGGATTATAGTCTTTTAACTTTGTTTTATAGTGTGGAAAAATCAATAATTTTGTGATGGAGTAGAAAAATAAAATATAATTAATTTTTTACATCTTCTATAGCCTATTATGTTTTTTGCTTAGCGAAAAAAAACCTGAAAGTTTGGGATGGTGAAAAAAAATATTGAATATTTTTTAGATGTAATATACCATTAGTCAATGTGAATACGTTGAATATAAACAATATTGAGCTTGGTTATTTTATTTTAATTGTTATGCATATATAAAAAGTATGGGCCATTCATTTGTAGTCTCTTAACTTAGTTTCTTAGAGGTGAAGAAACCAAAATTTTTGTGATGGAGAAGAAGAAAAACATAGAAATTTTTTACATCTGTTATACCATAATACAATGTGATTATGGTGACTACAATTAACATTGAGATTGAATATTTAATTTTAGTGATTACCCTTGTAGATATAATTTATTTGTCATACATTTATAGTCTTTTAACTCTATGGCTTACTGACGAAGAAACCTGAAATTTCGTGATGGAGAAGAAACATATTGAATATATTTACATCTAATATACAATAGTTCAATGTGAAAAAGCTAAATATCAATAAATTCTAGCTTGATTATTTAATTTTAATTTTTACCTATATTATATAAAAAATATGTCATGGATTATAGTCTATTAACTTTGTTTTTTAGTGGCGAAAAATCTATAATTTTGTGATGGAGTACAAAAAATAAAATATAATTAGTTTTTTACATCCGCTATAGCCTATTATGTTTTTTGCTTAGCGATAAAAAAACCTAAAACTTTGGGATGGTGAAGAAACATATTGAATATTTTTATATGTAATATACCATAAGTCAATGAGAATACGATGAATATAAACAATATTGAGCTTGGTTATTTTATTTTAATTGTTATGCATATGTAAAAATTATGGGTCATTCATTTGTAGTCTCTTAACTTAGTTTCTTAGACGTGAAGAAACCAAACTTTTGGTGATGGAGAAGAAGAAAAATATAGAAATTTTTTACATCTGTTATACCGTAATTCAATGTGTTTATGGTGAACACAATTAACATTGAGATTGAATATTTAATTTTAGTGATTACACATGTAGATATAATTTAATTGTCATTCATTTATATTCTTTTGCTTTGTGGCTTACTGATGAAGAAACATGATATTTTGTGATGGAGAAGAAACATATTGAATATATTTACATCTAATTTACAATAATTAAGTGTGAAAAAGGTAAATATCAATAAATACTAGCTTGATTATTTATTTTAATTTTTACCTATATTATATAAAATATATGTCATGGATTATAGTCTTTTAACTTTGTTTTATAGTGTGGAAAAATCAATAATTTTGTGATGGAGTAGAAAAATAAAATATAATTTATTTTTTACATCTGCTATAGCCTATTATGTTTTTTGCTTAGCGAAAAAAAACCTGAAAGTTTGGGATGGTGAAAAAAAATATTGAATATTTTTAGATGTAATATACCATTAGTCAATGTGAATACGTTGAATATAAACAATATTGAGCTTGGTTAATTTATTTTAATTGTTATGCATATGTAAAAAGTATGGGCCATTCATTTGTAGTCTCTTAACTTATTTTCTTAGAGGTGAAGAAACCAAAATTTTGGTGATGGAGAAGAAGAAAAACATAGAAATTTTTTACATCTGTTATACCATAATACAATATGATTATGGTGAATACAATTAACATTGAGATTGAATATTTAATTTTAGGGATTACCCTTGTAGATATATTTTATTTGTCATACATTTATAGTCTTTTAACTCTGTGGCTTACTGACGAAGAAACCAGAAATTTCGTGATGGAGAAGAAACATATTGAATATATTTACATCTAATATACAATAGTTCAATTTGAAAAAGGTAAATAACAATAAATTCTAGCTTGATTATTTAATTTTAATTTTTACCTATATTATATAAATAAATTTGTCATGGATTATAGTCTTTTAACTTTGTTTTTTAGTGGGGAAAAATCTATAATTTTGTGATGGAGTATAAAAATAAAATATAATTAATTTTTTACATCCGCTATAGCCTATTATGTTTTTTTCTTAGCGATAAAAAAACCTAAAACTTTGGGATGGTGAAGAAACATATTGAATATTTTTATATGTAATATACCATAAGTCAATGAGAATACGATGAATATAAACAATATTGAGCTTGGTTATTTTATTTTAATTGTTATGCATATGTAAAAATTATGGGTCATTCATTTGTAGTCTCTTAACTTAGATTCTTAGAAGTGAAGAAACCAAAATTTTGGTGATGGAGAAGAAGAAAAATATAGAAATTTTTTACATCTGTTATACCATAATTCAATGTGATTATGGTGAACACAATTAACATTGAGATTGAATATTTAATTTTAGTGATTACACATGTAGATATAATTTAATTGTCATTCATTTATATTCTATTAACTTTGTGGCTTACTGACGAAGAAACATGATATTTTGTGATGGAGAAGAAACATATTGAATATATTTACATCTAATTTACAATAATTCAGTGTGAAAAAGGTAAATCTCAATAAATACTAGCTTGATTATTTATTTTAATTTTTACCTATATTATATAAAATATATGTCATGGATTATAGTCTTTTAACTTTGTTTTATAGTGTGGAAAAATCTATAATTTTGTGATGGAGTAGAAAAATAAAATATAATTAATTTTTTACATCCGCTATAGCCTATTATGTTTTTTGCTTAGCGAAAAAAAACCTGAAAGTTTGGGATGGTGAAAAAAAATATTGAATATTTTTAGATGTAATATACCATTAGTCAATGTGAATACGTTGAATATAAACAATATTGAGCTTGGTTATTTTATTTTAATTGTTATGCATATGTAAAAAGTATGGGCCATTCATTTGTAGTCTCTTAACATAGTTTCTTAGAGGTGAAGAAACCAAAATTTTGGTGATGGAGAAGAAGAAAAACATAGAAATTTTTTACATCTGTTATACCATAATACAATGTGATTATGGTGACTACAATTAACATTGAGATTGAATATTTAATTTTAGTGATTACCCTTGTAGATATAATTTATTTGTCATACATTTATAGTCTTTTAACTCTATGGCTTACTGACGAAGAAACCTGAAATTTCGTGATGGAGAAGAAACATATTGAATATATTTACATCTAATATACAATAGTTCAATGTGAAAAAGCTAAATATCAATAAATTCTAGCTTTATTATTTAATTTTAATTTTTACCTATATTATATAAAAAATATGTCATGGATTATAGTCTATTAACTTTGTTTTTTAGTGGCGAAAAATCTATAATTTTTTGATGGAGTATAAAAATAAAATATAATTAATTTTTTACATCTGCTATAGCCTATTATGTTTTTTGCTTAGCGATAAAAAAACCTAAAACTTTGGGATGGTGAAGAAACATATTGAATATTTTTATATGTAATATACCATAAGTCAATGAGAATACGACGAATATAAACAATATTGAGCTTGGTTATTTTATTTTAATTGTTATGCATATGTAAAAATTATGGGTCATTCATTTGTAGTCTCTTAACTTAGTTTATTAGACGTGAAGAAACCAAACTTTTGGTGATGGAGAATAAGAAAAATATAGAAATTTTGTACATCTGTTATACCATAATTCAATGTGTTTATGGTGAACACAATTAACATTGAGATTGAATATTTAATTTTAGTGATTACACATGTAGATATAATTTAATTGTCATTCATTTATATTCTTTTAACATTGTGGCTTACTGACGAAGAAACATGATATTTTGTGATGGAGAAGAAACATATTGAATATATTTACATCTAATTTACAATAATTCAGTGTGAAAAAGGTAAATCTCAATAAATACTAGCTTGATTATTTAATTTTAATTTTTACCTATATTATATAAAAAATGTGTCATGGATTATAGTCTTTTAACTTTGTTTTATAGTGTGGAAAAATCTATAATTTTGTGATGGAGTATAAAAATAAAATATAATTAATTTTTTACATCCGCTATAGCCTATTATGTTTTTTGCTTAGCGAAAAAAAACCTGAAAGTTTGGGATGGTGAAAAAAAATATTGAATATTTTTAGATGTAATATACCATTAGTCAATGTGAATACGTTGAATATAAACAATATTGAGCTTGGTTATTTTATTTTAATTGTTATGCATATGTAAAAAGTATGGGCCATTCATTTGTAGTCTCTTAACTTAGTTTCTTAGAGGTGAAGAAACCAAAATTTTGGTGATGGAGAAGAAGAAAAACATAGAAATTTTTTACATCTGTTATACCATAATACAATGTGATTATGGTGACTACAATTAACATTGAGATTGAATATTTAATTTTAGTGATTACCCTTGTAGATATAATTTATTTGTCATACATTTATAGTCTTTTAACTCTATGGCTTACTGACGAAGAAACCTGAAATTTCGTGATGGAGAAGAAACATATTGAATATATTTACATCTAATTTACAATAATTCAGTGTGAAAAAGGTAAATCTCAATAAATACTAGCTTGATTATTTATTTTAATTTTTACCTACATTATATAAAATATATGTAATGGATTATAGTCTTTTAACTTTGTTTTATAGTGTGGAAAAATCAATAATTTTGTGATGGAGTAGAAAAATAAAATATAATTAATTTTTTACATCCGCTATAGCCTATTATGTTTTTTGCTTAGCGAAAAAAAACCTGAAAGTTTGGGATGGTGAAAAAAAATATTGAATATTTTTAGATGTAATATACCATTAGTCAATGTGAATACGTTGAATATAAACAATATTGAGCTTGGTTATTTTATTTTAATTGTTATGCATATGTAAAAAGTATGGGCCATTCATTTGTAGTCTCCTAACTTAGTTTCTTAGAGGTGAAGAAACCAAAATTTTGGTGATGGAGAAGAAGAAAAACATAGAAATTTTTTACATCTGTTATACCATAATACAATGTGATTATGGTGACTACAATTAACATTGAGATTGAATATTTAATTTTAGTGATTACCCTTGTAGATATAATTTATTTGTCATACATTTATAGTCTTTTAACTCTATGGCTTACTGACGAAGAAACCTGAAATTTCGTGATGGAGAAGAAACATATTGAATATATTTACATCTAATATACAATAGTTCAATGTGAAAAAGCTAAATATCAATAAATTCTAGCTTTATTATTTAATTTTAATTTTTACCTATATTATATAAAAAATATGTCATGGATTATAGTCTATTAACTTTGTTTTTTAGTGGCGAAAAATCTATAATTTTTTGATGGAGTATAAAAATAAAATATAATTAATTTTTTACATCTGCTATAGCCTATTATGTTTTTTGCTTAGCGATAAAAAAACCTAAAACTTTGGGATGGTGAAGAAACATATTGAATATTTTTATATGTAATATACCATAAGTCAATGAGAATACGACGAATATAAACAATATTGAGCTTGGTTATTTTATTTTAATTGTTATGCATATGTAAAAATTATGGGTCATTCATTTGTAGTCTCTTAACTTAGTTTATTAGACGTGAAGAAACCAAACTTTTGGTGATGGAGAATAAGAAAAATATAGAAATTTTGTACATCTGTTATACCATAATTCAATGTGTTTATGGTGAACACAATTAACATTGAGATTGAATATTTAATTTTAGTGATTACACATGTAGATATAATTTAATTGTCATTCATTTATATTCTTTTAACATTGTGGCTTACTGACGAAGAAACATGATATTTTGTGATGGAGAAGAAACATATTGAATATATTTACATCTAATTTACAATAATTCAGTGTGAAAAAGGTAAATCTCAATAAATACTAGCTTGATTATTTAATTTTAATTTTTACCTATATTATATAAAAAATGTGTCATGGATTATAGTCTTTTAACTTTGTTTTATAGTGTGGAAAAATCTATAATTTTGTGATGGAGTATAAAAATAAAATATAATTAATTTTTTACATCCGCTATAGCCTATTATGTTTTTTGCTTAGCGAAAAAAAACCTGAAAGTTTGGGATGGTGAAAAAAAATATTGAATATTTTTAGATGTAATATACCATTAGTCAATGTGAATACGTTGAATATAAACAATATTGAGCTTGGTTATTTTATTTTAATTGTTATGCATATGTAAAAAGTATGGGCCATTCATTTGTAGTCTCTTAACTTAGTTTCTTAGAGGTGAAGAAACCAAAATTTTGGTGATGGAGAAGAAGAAAAACATAGAAATTTTTTACATCTGTTATACCATAATACAATGTGATTATGGTGACTACAATTAACATTGAGATTGAATATTTAATTTTAGTGATTACCCTTGTAGATATAATTTATTTGTCATACATTTATAGTCTTTTAACTCTATGGCTTACTGACGAAGAAACCTGAAATTTCGTGATGGAGAAGAAACATATTGAATATATTTACATCTAATTTACAATAATTCAGTGTGAAAAAGGTAAATCTCAATAAATACTAGCTTGATTATTTATTTTAATTTTTACCTACATTATATAAAATATATGTCATGGATTATAGTCTTTTAACTTTGTTTTATAGTGTGGAAAAATCAATAATTTTGTGATGGAGTAGAAAAATAAAATATAATTAATTTTTTACATCCGCTATAGCCTATTATGTTTTTTGCTTAGCGAAAAAAAACCTGAAAGTTTGGGATGGTGAAAAAAAATATTGAATATTTTTAGATGTAATATACCATTAGTCAATGTGAATACGTTGAATATAAACAATATTGAGCTTGGTTATTTTATTTTAATTGTTATGCATATGTAAAAAGTATGGGCCATTCATTTGTAGTCTCTTAACTTAGTTTCTTAGAGGTGAAGAAACCAAAATTTTGGTGATGGAGAAGAAGAAAAACATAGAAATTTTTTACATCTGTTATACCATAATACAATGTGATTATGGTGACTACAATTAACATTGAGATTGAATATTTAATTTTAGTGATTACCCTTGTAGATATAATTTATTTGTCATACATTTATAGTCTTTTAACTCTATGGCTTACTGACGAAGAAACCTGAAATTTCGTGATGGAGAAGAAACATATTGAATATATTTACATCTAATTTACAATAATTCAGTGTGAAAAAGGTAAATCTCAATAAATACTAGCTTGATTATTTATTTTAATTTTTACCTACATTATATAAAATATATGTCATGGATTATAGTCTTTTAACTTTGTTTTATAGTGTGGAAAAATCAATAATTTTGTGATGGAGTAGAAAAATAAAATATAATTAATTTTTTACATCTTCTATAGCCTATTATGTTTTTTGCTTAGCGAAAAAAAACCTGAAAGTTTGGGATGGTGAAAAAAAATATTGAATATTTTTAGATGTAATATACCATTAGTCAATGTGAATACGTTGAATATAAACAATATTGAGCTTGGTTAATTTATTTTAATTGTTATGCATATGTAAAAATTATGGGCCATTCATTTGTAGTCTCTTAACTTAGTTTCTTAGAGGTGAAGAAACCAAAATTTTGGTGATGGAGAAGAAGAAAAACATAGAAATTTTTTACATCTGTTATACCATAATACAATGTGATTATGGTGACTACAATTAACATTGAGATTGAATATTTAATTTTAGTGATTACCCTTGTAGATATAATTTATTTGTCATACATTTATAGTCTTTTAACTCTATGGCTTACTGACGAAGAAACCTGAAATTTCGTGATGGAGAAGAAACATATTGAATATATTTACATCTAATATACAATAGTTCAATGTGAAAAAGCTAAATATCAATAAATTCTAGCTTTATTATTTAATTTTAATTTTTACCTATATTATATAAAAAATATGTCATGGATTATAGTCTATTAACTTTGTTTTTTAGTGGCGAAAAATCTATAATTTTTTGATGGAGTATAAAAATAAAATATAATTAATTTTTTACATCTGCTATAGCCTATTATGTTTTTTGCTTAGCGATAAAAAAACCTAAAACTTTGGGATGGTGAAGAAACATATTGAATATTTTTATATGTAATATACCATAAGTCAATGAGAATACGACGAATATAAACAATATTGAGCTTGGTTATTTTATTTTAATTGTTATGCATATGTAAAAATTATGGGTCATTCATTTGTAGTCTCTTAACTTAGTTTATTAGACGTGAAGAAACCAAACTTTTGGTGATGGAGAATAAGAAAAATATAGAAATTTTGTACATCTGTTATACCATAATTCAATGTGTTTATGGTGAACACAATTAACATTGAGATTGAATATTTAATTTTAGTGATTACACATGTAGATATAATTTAATTGTCATTCATTTATATTCTTTTAACATTGTGGCTTACTGACGAAGAAACATGATATTTTGTGATGGAGAAGAAACATATTGAATATATTTACATCTAATTTACAATAATTCAGTGTGAAAAAGGTAAATCTCAATAAATACTAGCTTGATTATTTAATTTTAATTTTTACCTATATTATATAAAAAATGTGTCATGGATTATAGTCTTTTAACTTTGTTTTATAGTGTGGAAAAATCTATAATTTTGTGATGGAGTATAAAAATAAAATATAATTAATTTTTTACATCCGCTATAGCCTATTATGTTTTTTGCTTAGCGAAAAAAAACCTGAAAGTTTGGGATGGTGAAAAAAAATATTGAATATTTTTAGATGTAATATACCATTAGTCAATGTGAATACGTTGAATATAAACAATATTGAGCTTGGTTATTTTATTTTAATTGTTATGCATATGTAAAAAGTATGGGCCATTCATTTGTAGTCTCTTAACTTAGTTTCTTAGAGGTGAAGAAACCAAAATTTTGGTGATGGAGAAGAAGAAAAACATAGAAATTTTTTACATCTGTTATACCATAATACAATGTGATTATGGTGACTACAATTAACATTGAGATTGAATATTTAATTTTAGTGATTACCCTTGTAGATATAATTTATTTGTCATACATTTATAGTCTTTTAACTCTATGGCTTACTGACGAAGAAACCTGAAATTTCGTGATGGAGAAGAAACATATTGAATATATTTACATCTAATTTACAATAATTCAGTGTGAAAAAGGTAAATCTCAATAAATACTAGCTTGATTATTTATTTTAATTTTTACCTACATTATATAAAATATATGTCATGGATTATAGTCTTTTAACTTTGTTTTATAGTGTGGAAAAATCAATAATTTTGTGATGGAGTAGAAAAATAAAATATAATTAATTTTTTACATCCGCTATAGCCTATTATGTTTTTTGCTTAGCGAAAAAAAACCTGAAAGTTTGGGATGGTGAAAAAAAATATTGAATATTTTTAGATGTAATATACCATTAGTCAATGTGAATACGTTGAATATAAACAATATTGAGCTTGGTTATTTTATTTTAATTGTTATGCATATGTAAAAAGTATGGGCCATTCATTTGTAGTCTCTTAACTTAGTTTCTTAGAGGTGAAGAAACCAAAATTTTGGTGATGGAGAAGAAGAAAAACATAGAAATTTTTTACATCTGTTATACCATAATACAATGTGATTATGGTGACTACAATTAACATTGAGATTGAATATTTAATTTTAGTGATTACCCTTGTAGATATAATTTATTTGTCATACATTTATAGTCTTTTAACTCTATGGCTTACTGACGAAGAAACCTGAAATTTCGTGATGGAGAAGAAACATATTGAATATATTTACATCTAATTTACAATAATTCAGTGTGAAAAAGGTAAATCTCAATAAATACTAGCTTGATTATTTATTTTAATTTTTACCTACATTATATAAAATATATGTCATGGATTATAGTCTTTTAACTTTGTTTTATAGTGTGGAAAAATCAATAATTTTGTGATGGAGTAGAAAAATAAAATATAATTAATTTTTTACATCCGCTATAGCCTATTATGTTTTTTGCTTAGCGAAAAAAAACCTGAAAGTTTGGGATGGTGAAAAAAAATATTGAATATTTTTAGATGTAATATACCATTAGTCAATGTGAATACGTTGAATATAAACAATATTGAGCTTGGTTATTTTATTTTAATTGTTATGCATATGTAAAAAGTATGGGCCATTCATTTGTAGTCTCTTAACTTAGTTTCTTAGAGGTGAAGAAACCAAAATTTTGGTGATGGAGAAGAAGAAAAACATAGAAATTTTTTACATCTGTTATACCATAATACAATGTGATTATGGTGACTACAATTAACATTGAGATTGAATATTTAATTTTAGTGATTACCCTTGTAGATATAATTTATTTGTCATACATTTATAGTCTTTTAACTCTATGGCTTACTGACGAAGAAACCTGAAATTTCGTGATGGAGAAGAAACATATTGAATATATTTACATCTAATTTACAATAATTCAGTGTGAAAAAGGTAAATCTCAATAAATACTAGCTTGATTATTTATTTTAATTTTTACCTACATTATATAAAATATATGTCATGGATTATAGTCTTTTAACTTTGTTTTATAGTGTGGAAAAATCAATAATTTTGTGATGGAGTAGAAAAATAAAATATAATTAATTTTTTACATCTTCTATAGCCTATTATGTTTTTTGCTTAGCGAAAAAAAACCTGAAAGTTTGGGATGGTGAAAAAAAATATTGAATATTTTTAGATGTAATATACCATTAGTCAATGTGAATACGTTGAATATAAACAATATTGAGCTTGGTTAATTTATTTTAATTGTTATGCATATGTAAAAATTATGGGCCATTCATTTGTAGTCTCTTAACTTAGTTTCTTAGAGGTGAAGAAACCAAAATTTTGGTGATGGAGAAGAAGAAAAACATAGAAATTTTTTACATCTGTTATACCATAATTCAATGTGTTTATGGTGAACACAATTAACATTGAGATTGAATATTTAATTTTAGTGATTACCCTTGTAGATATAATTTATTTGTCATACATTTAGTCTTTTAACTCTATGGCTTACTGACGAAGAAACCTGAAATTTCGTGATGGAGAAGAAACATATTGAATATATTTACATCTAATTTACAATAATTCAGTGTGAAAAAGGTAAATCTCAATAAATACTAGCTTGATTATTTATTTTAATTTTTACCTACATTATATAAAATATATGTCATGGATTATAGTCTTTTAACTTTGTTTTATAGTGTGGAAAAATCAATAATTTTGTGATGGAGTAGAAAAATAAAATATAATTAATTTTTTACATCTTCTATAGCCTATTATGTTTTTTGCTTAGCGAAAAAAAACCTGAAAGTTTGGGATGGTGAAAAAAAATATTGAATATTTTTAGATGTAATATACCATTAGTCAATGTGAATACGTTGAATATAAACAATATTGAGCTTGGTTATTTTATTTTAATTGTTATGCATATATAAAAAGTATGGGCCATTCATTTGTAGTCTCTTAACTTAGTTTCTTAGAGGTGAAGAAACCAAAATTTTTGTGATGGAGAAGAAGAAAAACATAGAAATTTTTTACATCTGTTATACCATAATACAATGTGATTATGGTGACTACAATTAACATTGAGATTGAATATTTAATTTTAGTGATTACCCTTGTAGATATAATTTATTTGTCATACATTTATAGTCTTTTAACTCTATGGCTTACTGACGAAGAAACCTGAAATTTCGTGATGGAGAAGAAACATATTGAATATATTTACATCTAATATACAATAGTTCAATGTGAAAAAGCTAAATATCAATAAATTTTAGCTTGATTATTTAATTTTAATTTTTACCTATATTATATAAAAAATATGTCATGGATTATAGTCTATTAACTTTGTTTTTTAGTGGCGAAAAATCTATAATTTTGTGATGGAGTACAAAAAATAAAATATAATTAGTTTTTTACATCCGCTATAGCCTATTATGTTTTTTGCTTAGCGATAAAAAAACCTAAAACTTTGGGATGGTGAAGAAACATATTGAATATTTTTATATGTAATATACCATAAGTCAATGAGAATACGATGAATATAAACAATATTGAGCTTGGTTATTTTATTTTAATTGTTATGCATATGTAAAAATTATGGGTCATTCATTTGTAGTCTCTTAACTTAGATTCTTAGAAGTGAAGAAACCAAAATTTTGGTGATGGAGAAGAAGAAAAATATAGAAATTGTTTACATCTGTTATACCATAATTCAATGTGATTATGGTGAACACAATTAACATTGAGATTGAATATTTAATTTTAGTGATTACACATGTAGATATAATTTAATTGTCATTCATTTATATTCTATTAACTTTGTGGCTTACTGACGAAGAAACATGATATTTTGTGATGGAGAAGAAACATATTGAATATATTTACATCTAATTTACAATAATTCAGTGTGAAAAAGGTAAATCTCAATAAATACTAGCTTGATTATTTATTTTAATTTTTACCTATATTATATAAAATATATGTCATGGATTATAGTCTTTTAACTTTGTTTTATAGTGTGGAAAAATCTATAATTTTGTGATGGAGTAGAAAAATAAAATATAATTAATTTTTTACATCCGCTATAGCCTATTATGTTTTTTGCTTAGCGAAAAAAAACCTGAAAGTTTGGGATGGTGAAAAAAAATATTGAATATTTTTAGATGTAATATACCATTAGTCAATGTGAATACGTTGAATATAAACAATATTGAGCTTGGTTATTTTATTTTAATTGTTATGCATATGTAAAAAGTATGGGCCATTCATTTGTAGTCTCTTAACATAGTTTCTTAGAGGTGAAGAAACCAAAATTTTGGTGATGGAGAAGAAGAAAAACATAGAAATTTTTTACATCTGTTATACCATAATACAATGTGATTATGGTGACTACAATTAACATTGAGATTGAATATTTAATTTTAGTGATTACCATTGTAGATATAATTTATTTGTCATACATTTATAGTCTTTTAACTCTATGGCTTACTGACGAAGAAACCTGAAATTTCGTGATGGAGAAGAAACATATTGAATATATTTACATCTAATATACAATAGTTCAATGTGAAAAAGCTAAATATCAATAAATTCTAGCTTTATTATTTAATTTTAATTTTTACCTATATTATATAAAAAATATGTCATGGATTATAGTCTATTAACTTTGTTTTTTAGTGGCGAAAAATCTATAATTTTTTGATGGAGTATAAAAATAAAATATAATTAATTTTTTACATCTGCTATAGCCTATTATGTTTTTTGCTTAGCGATAAAAAAACCTAAAACTTTGGGATGGTGAAGAAACATATTGAATATTTTTATATGTAATATACCATAAGTCAATGAGAATACGACGAATATAAACAATATTGAGCTTGGTTATTTTATTTTAATTGTTATGCATATGTAAAAATTATGGGTCATTCATTTGTAGTCTCTTAACTTAGTTTATTAGACGTGAAGAAACCAAACTTTTGGTGATGGAGAATAAGAAAAATATAGAAATTTTGTACATCTGTTATACCATAATTCAATGTGTTTATGGTGAACACAATTAACATTGAGATTGAATATTTAATTTTAGTGATTACACATGTAGATATAATTTAATTGTCATTCATTTATATTCTTTTAACATTGTGGCTTACTGACGAAGAAACATGATATTTTGTGATGGAGAAGAAACATATTGAATATATTTACATCTAATTTACAATAATTAAGTGTGAAAAAGGTGAATCTCAATAAATACTAGCTTGATTATTTAATTTTAATTTTTACCTATATTATATAAAAAATGTGTCATGGATTATAGTCTTTTAACTTTGTTTTATAGTGTGTAAAAATCTATAATTTTGTGATGGAGTATAAAAATAAAATATAATTAATTTTTTACATCCGCTATAGCCTATTATGTTTTTTGCTTAGCGAAAAAAAACCTGAAAGTTTGGGATGGTGAAAAAAAATATTGAATATTTTTAGATGTAATATACCATTAGTCAATGTGAATACGTTGAATATAAACAATATTGAGCTTGGTTATTTTATTTTAATTGTTATGCATATGTAAAAAGTATGGGCCATTCATTTGTAGTCTCTTAACTTAGTTTCTTAGAGGTGAAGAAACCAAAATTTTGGTGATGGAGAAGAAGAAAAACATAGAAATTTTTTACATCTGTTATACCATAATACAATGTGATTATGGTGACTACAATTAACATTGAGATTGAATATTTAATTTTAGTGATTACCCTTGTAGATATAATTTATTTGTCATACATTTATAGTCTTTTAACTCTATGGCTTACTGACGAAGAAACCTGAAATTTCGTGATGGAGAAGAAACATATTGAATATATTTACATCTAATTTACAATAATTCAGTGTGAAAAAGGTAAATCTCAATAAATACTAGCTTGATTATTTATTTTAATTTTTACCTACATTATATAAAATATATGTCATGGATTATAGTCTTTTAACTTTGTTTTATAGTGTGGAAAAATCAATAATTTTGTGATGGAGTAGAAAAATAAAATATAATTAATTTTTTACATCTTCTATAGCCTATTATGTTTTTTGCTTAGCGAAAAAAAACCTGAAAGTTTGGGATGGTGAAAAAAAATATTGAATATTTTTAGATGTAATATACCATTAGTCAATGTGAATACGTTGAATATAAACAATATTGAGCTTGGTTAATTTATTTTAATTGTTATGCATATGTAAAAATTATGGGCCATTCATTTGTAGTCTCTTAACTTAGTTTCTTAGAGGTGAAGAAACCAAAATTTTGGTGATGGAGAAGAAGAAAAACATAGAAATTTTTTACATCTGTTATACCATAATTCAATGTGTTTATGGTGAACACAATTAACATTGAGATTGAATATTTAATTTTAGTGATTACCCTTGTAGATATAATTTATTTGTCATACATTTAGTCTTTTAACTCTATGGCTTACTGACGAAGAAACCTGAAATTTCGTGATGGAGAAGAAACATATTGAATATATTTACATCTAATTTACAATAATTCAGTGTGAAAAAGGTAAATCTCAATAAATACTAGCTTGATTATTTATTTTAATTTTTACCTACATTATATAAAATATATGTCATGGATTATAGTCTTTTAACTTTGTTTTATAGTGTGGAAAAATCAATAATTTTGTGATGGAGTAGAAAAATAAAATATAATTAATTTTTTACATCTTCTATAGCCTATTATGTTTTTTGCTTAGCGAAAAAAAACCTGAAAGTTTGGGATGGTGAAAAAAAATATTGAATATTTTTAGATGTAATATACCATTAGTCAATGTGAATACGTTGAATATAAACAATATTGAGCTTGGTTATTTTATTTTAATTGTTATGCATATATAAAAAGTATGGGCCATTCATTTGTAGTCTCTTAACTTAGTTTCTTAGAGGTGAAGAAACCAAAATTTTTGTGATGGAGAAGAAGAAAAACATAGAAATTTTTTACATCTGTTATACCATAATACAATGTGATTATGGTGACTACAATTAACATTGAGATTGAATATTTAATTTTAGTGATTACCCTTGTAGATATAATTTATTTGTCATACATTTATAGTCTTTTAACTCTATGGCTTACTGACGAAGAAACCTGAAATTTCGTGATGGAGAAGAAACATATTGAATATATTTACATCTAATATACAATAGTTCAATGTGAAAAAGCTAAATATCAATAAATTTTAGCTTGATTATTTAATTTTAATTTTTACCTATATTATATAAAAAATATGTCATGGATTATAGTCTATTAACTTTGTTTTTTAGTGGCGAAAAATCTATAATTTTGTGATGGAGTACAAAAAATAAAATATAATTAGTTTTTTACATCCGCTATAGCCTATTATGTTTTTTGCTTAGCGATAAAAAAACCTAAAACTTTGGGATGGTGAAGAAACATATTGAATATTTTTATATGTAATATACCATAAGTCAATGAGAATACGATGAATATAAACAATATTGAGCTTGGTTATTTTATTTTAATTGTTATGCATATGTAAAAATTATGGGTCATTCATTTGTAGTCTCTTAACTTAGATTCTTAGAAGTGAAGAAACCAAAATTTTGGTGATGGAGAAGAAGAAAAATATAGAAATTGTTTACATCTGTTATACCATAATTCAATGTGATTATGGTGAACACAATTAACATTGAGATTGAATATTTAATTTTAGTGATTACACATGTAGATATAATTTAATTGTCATTCATTTATATTCTATTAACTTTGTGGCTTACTGACGAAGAAACATGATATTTTGTGATGGAGAAGAAACATATTGAATATATTTACATCTAATTTACAATAATTCAGTGTGAAAAAGGTAAATCTCAATAAATACTAGCTTGATTATTTATTTTAATTTTTACCTATATTATATAAAATATATGTCATGGATTATAGTCTTTTAACTTTGTTTTATAGTGTGGAAAAATCTATAATTTTGTGATGGAGTAGAAAAATAAAATATAATTAATTTTTTACATCCGCTATAGCCTATTATGTTTTTTGCTTAGCGAAAAAAAACCTGAAAGTTTGGGATGGTGAAAAAAAATATTGAATATTTTTAGATGTAATATACCATTAGTCAATGTGAATACGTTGAATATAAACAATATTGAGCTTGGTTATTTTATTTTAATTGTTATGCATATATAAAAAGTATGGGCCATTCATTTGTAGTCTCTTAACTTAGTTTCTTAGAGGTGAAGAAACCAAAATTTTTGTGATGGAGAAGAAGAAAAACATAGAAATTTTTTACATCTGTTATACCATAATACAATGTGATTATGGTGACTACAATTAACATTGAGATTGAATATTTAATTTTAGTGATTACCCTTGTAGATATAATTTATTTGTCATACATTTATAGTCTTTTAACTCTATGGCTTACTGACGAAGAAACCTGAAATTTCGTGATGGAGAAGAAACATATTGAATATATTTACATCTAATATACAATAGTTCAATGTGAAAAAGCTAAATATCAATAAATTTTAGCTTGATTATTTAATTTTAATTTTTACCTATATTATATAAAAAATATGTCATGGATTATAGTCTATTAACTTTGTTTTTTAGTGGCGAAAAATCTATAATTTTGTGATGGAGTACAAAAAATAAAATATAATTAGTTTTTTACATCCGCTATAGCCTATTATGTTTTTTGCTTAGCGATAAAAAAACCTAAAACTTTGGGATGGTGAAGAAACATATTGAATATTTTTATATGTAATATACCATAAGTCAATGAGAATACGATGAATATAAACAATATTGAGCTTGGTTATTTTATTTTAATTGTTATGCATATGTAAAAATTATGGGTCATTCATTTGTAGTCTCTTAACTTAGATTCTTAGAAGTGAAGAAACCAAAATTTTGGTGATGGAGAAGAAGAAAAATATAGAAATTGTTTACATCTGTTATACCATAATTCAATGTGATTATGGTGAACACAATTAACATTGAGATTGAATATTTAATTTTAGTGATTACACATGTAGATATAATTTAATTGTCATTCATTTATATTCTATTAACTTTGTGGCTTACTGACGAAGAAACATGATATTTTGTGATGGAGAAGAAACATATTGAATATATTTACATCTAATTTACAATAATTCAGTGTGAAAAAGGTAAATCTCAATAAATACTAGCTTGATTATTTATTTTAATTTTTACCTATATTATATAAAATATATGTCATGGATTATAGTCTTTTAACTTTGTTTTATAGTGTGGAAAAATCTATAATTTTGTGATGGAGTAGAAAAATAAAATATAATTAATTTTTTACATCCGCTATAGCCTATTATGTTTTTTGCTTAGCGAAAAAAAACCTGAAAGTTTGGGATGGTGAAAAAAAATATTGAATATTTTTAGATGTAATATACCATTAGTCAATGTGAATACGTTGAATATAAACAATATTGAGCTTGGTTATTTTATTTTAATTGTTATGCATATGTAAAAAGTATGGGCCATTCATTTGTAGTCTCTTAACATAGTTTCTTAGAGGTGAAGAAACCAAAATTTTGGTGATGGAGAAGAAGAAAAACATAGAAATTTTTTACATCTGTTATACCATAATACAATGTGATTATGGTGACTACAATTAACATTGAGATTGAATATTTAATTTTAGTGATTACCATTGTAGATATAATTTATTTGTCATACATTTATAGTCTTTTAACTCTATGGCTTACTGACGAAGAAACCTGAAATTTCGTGATGGAGAAGAAACATATTGAATATATTTACATCTAATATACAATAGTTCAATGTGAAAAAGCTAAATATCAATAAATTCTAGCTTTATTATTTAATTTTAATTTTTACCTATATTATATAAAAAATATGTCATGGATTATAGTCTATTAACTTTGTTTTTTAGTGGCGAAAAATCTATAATTTTTTGATGGAGTATAAAAATAAAATATAATTAATTTTTTACATCTGCTATAGCCTATTATGTTTTTTGCTTAGCGATAAAAAAACCTAAAACTTTGGGATGGTGAAGAAACATATTGAATATTTTTATATGTAATATACCATAAGTCAATGAGAATACGACGAATATAAACAATATTGAGCTTGGTTATTTTATTTTAATTGTTATGCATATGTAAAAATTATGGGTCATTCATTTGTAGTCTCTTAACTTAGTTTATTAGACGTGAAGAAACCAAACTTTTGGTGATGGAGAATAAGAAAAATATAGAAATTTTGTACATCTGTTATACCATAATTCAATGTGTTTATGGTGAACACAATTAACATTGAGATTGAATATTTAATTTTAGTGATTACACATGTAGATATAATTTAATTGTCATTCATTTATATTCTTTTAACATTGTGGCTTACTGACGAAGAAACATGATATTTTGTGATGGAGAAGAAACATATTGAATATATTTACATCTAATTTACAATAATTAAGTGTGAAAAAGGTAAATCTCAATAAATACTAGCTTGATTATTTAATTTTAATTTTTACCTATATTATATAAAAAATGTGTCATGGATTATAGTCTTTTAACTTTGTTTTATAGTGTGTAAAAATCTATAATTTTGTGATGGAGTATAAAAATAAAATATAATTAATTTTTTACATCCGCTATAGCCTATTATGTTTTTTGCTTAGCGAAAAAAAACCTGAAAGTTTGGGATGGTGAAAAAAAATATTGAATATTTTTAGATGTAATATACCATTAGTCAATGTGAATACGTTGAATATAAACAATATTGAGCTTGGTTATTTTATTTTAATTGTTATGCATATGTAAAAAGTATGGGCCATTCATTTGTAGTCTCTTAACTTAGTTTCTTAGAGGTGAAGAAACCAAAATTTTGGTGATGGAGAAGAAGAAAAACATAGAAATTTTTTACATCTGTTATACCATAATACAATGTGATTATGGTGACTACAATTAACATTGAGATTGAATATTTAATTTTAGTGATTACCCTTGTAGATATAATTTATTTGTCATACATTTATAGTCTTTTAACTCTATGGCTTACTGACGAAGAAACCTGAAATTTCGTGATGGAGAAGAAACATATTGAATATATTTACATCTAATTTACAATAATTCAGTGTGAAAAAGGTAAATCTCAATAAATACTAGCTTGATTATTTATTTTAATTTTTACCTACATTATATAAAATATATGTCATGGATTATAGTCTTTTAACTTTGTTTTATAGTGTGGAAAAATCAATAATTTTGTGATGGAGTAGAAAAATAAAATATAATTAATTTTTTACATCTTCTATAGCCTATTATGTTTTTTGCTTAGCGAAAAAAAACCTGAAAGTTTGGGATGGTGAAAAAAAATATTGAATATTTTTAGATGTAATATACCATTAGTCAATGTGAATACGTTGAATATAAACAATATTGAGCTTGGTTAATTTATTTTAATTGTTATGCATATGTAAAAAGTATGGGCCATTCATTTGTAGTCTCTTAACTTAGTTTCTTAGAGGTGAAGAAACCAAAATTTTGGTGATGGAGAAGAAGAAAAACATAGAAATTTTTTACATCTGTTATACCATAATACAATATGATTATGGTGAATACAATTAACATTGAGATTGAATATTTAATTTTAGGGATTACCCTTGTAGATATATTTTATTTGTCATACATTTATAGTCTTTTTACTCTGTGGCTTACTGACGAAGAAACCTGAAATTTCGTGATGGAGAAGAAACATATTGAATATATTTACATCTAATATACAATAGTTCAATGTGAAAAAGGTAAATAACAATAAATTCTAGCTTGATTATTTAATTTTAATTTTTACCTATATTATATAAAAAAAATCTATCATGGATTATAGTCTTTTAACTTTGTTTTTTAGTGGGGAAAAATCTATAATTTTGTGATGGAGTATAAAAATAAAATATAATTAATTTTTTACATCCGCTATAGCTATTATGTTTTTTGCTTAGCGATAAAAAAACCTAAAACTTTGGGATGGTGAAGAAACATATTGAATATTTTTATATGTAATATACCATAAGTCAATGAGAATACGATGAATCTAAACAATATTGAGCTTGGTTATTTTATTCTAATTGTTATGCATATGTAAAAATTATGGGTCATTCATTTGTAGTCTCTTAACTTAGTTTCTTAGACGTGAAGAAACCAAAATTTTGGTGATGGAGAAGAAGAAAAATATAGAAATTTTTTACATCTGTTATACCATAATTCAATGTGATTATGGTGAACACAATTAACATTGAGATTGAATATTTAATTTTAGTGATTACACATGTAGATATAATTTAATTGTCATTCATTTATATTCTATTAACTTTGTGGCTTACTGACGAAGAAACATGATATTTTGTGATGGAGAAGAAACATATTGAATATATTTACATCTAATTTACAATAATTCAGTGTGAAAAAGGTAAATCTCAATAAAGACTAGCTTGATTATTTATTTTAATTTTTACCTATATTATATAAAATATATGTCATGGATTATAGTCTTTTAACTTTGTTTTATAGTGTGGAAAAATCTATAATTTTGTGATGGAGTAGAAAAATAAAATATAATTTATTTTTTACATCCGCTATAGCCTATTATGTTTTTTGCTTAGCGAAAAAAAACCTGAAAGTTTGGGATGGTGAAAAAAAATATTGAATACTTTTAGATTTAATATACCATTAGTCAATGTGAATACGTTGAATATAAACAATATTGAGCTTGGTTATTTTATTTTAATTGTTATGCATATGTAAAAAGTATGGGCCATTCATTTGTAGTCTCTTAACTTAGTTTCTTAGAGGTGAAGAAACCAAAATTTTGGTGATGGAGAAGAAGAAAAACATAGAAATTTTTTACATCTGTTATACCATAATTCAATGTGATTATGGTGAACACAATTAACATTGAGATTGAATATTTAATTTTAGTGATTACACATGTAGATATAATTTAATTGTCATTCGTTTATATTCATTTAACTTTGTGGCTTACTGACGAAGAAACATGATATTTTGTGATGGAGAAGAAACATATTGAATATATTTACATCTAATTTGCAATAATTCAGTGTGAAAAAGGTAAATATCAATAAATACTAGCTTGATTATTTATTTTAATTTTTACCTATATTATATAAAATATATGTCATGGATTATAGTCTTTTAACTTTGTTTTATAGTGTGGAAAAATCAATAATTTTGTGATGGAGTAGAAAAATAAAATATAATTTATTTTTTACATCTGCTATAGCCTATTAAGTTTTTTGCTTAGCGAAAAAAAACCTGAAAGTTTGGGATGGTGAAAAAAAATATTGAATATTTTTAGATGTAATATACCATTAGTCAATGTGAATACGTTGAATATAAACAATATTGAGCTTGGTTAATTTATTTTAATTGTTATGCATATGTAAAAAGTATGGGCCATTCATTTGTAGTCTCTTAACTTATTTTCTTAGAGGTGAAGAAACCAAAATTTTGGTGATGGAGAAGAAGAAAAACATAGAAATTTTTTACATCTGTTATACCATAATACAATATGATTATGGTGAATACAATTAACATTGAGATTGAATATTTAATTTTAGGGATTACCCTTGTAGATATATTTTATTTGTCATACATTTATAGTCTTTTTACTCTGTGGCTTACTGACGAAGAAACCTGAAATTTCGTGATGGAGAAGAAACATATTGAATATATTTACATCTAATATACAATAGTTCAATGTGAAAAAGGTAAATAACAATAAATTCTAGCTTGATTATTTAATTTTAATTTTTACCTATATTATATAAAAAAATCTGTCATGGATTATAGTCTTTTAACTTTGTTTTTTAGTGGGGAAAAATCTATAATTTTGTGATGGAGTATAAAAATAAAATATAATTAATTTTTTACATCCGCTATAGCCTATTATGTTTTTTGCTTAGCGATAAAAAAACCTAAAACTTTGGTATGGTGAAGAAACATATTGAATATTTTTATATGTAATATACCATAAGTCAATGAGAATACGATGAATATAAACAATATTGAGCTTGGTTATTTTATTTTAATTGTTATGCATATGTAAAAATTATGGGTCATTCATTTGTAGTCTCTTAACTTAGTTTCTTAGACGTGAAGAAACCAAAATTTTGGTGATGGAGAAGAAGAAAAATATAGAAATTTTTTACATCTGTTATACCATAATTCAATGTGATTATGGTGAACACAATTAACATTGAGATTGAATATTTAATTTTAGTGATTACACATGTAGATATAATTTAATTGTCATTCATTTATATTCTATTAACTTTGTGGCTTACTGACGAAGAAACATGATATTTTGTGATGGAGAAGAAACATATTGAATATATTTACATCTAATTTACAATAATTCAGTGTGAAAAAGGTAAATCTCAATAAAGACTAGCTTGATTATTTATTTTAATTTTTACCTATATTATATAAAATATATGTCATGGATTATAGTCTTTTAACTTTGTTTTATAGTGTGGAAAAATCTATAATTTTGTGATGGAGTAGAAAAATAAAATATAATTAATTTTTTACATCCGCTATAGCCTATTATGTTTTTTGCTTAGCGAAAAAAAACCTGAAAGTTTGGGATGGTGAAAAAAAATATTGAATATTTTTAGATGTAATATACCGTTAGTCAATGTGAATACGATGAATATAAATAATATTGAGCTTGGTTAATTTATTTTAATTGTTATACATATGTAAAAATTATGGGTCATTCATTTGTAGTCTCTTAACTTAGTTTCTTAGAAGTGAAGAAACCAAAATTTTGGTGTTGGAGAAGAAGAAAAATATAGAAATTTTTTACATCTGTTATACCATAATTCAATGTGATTATGGTGAACACAATTAACATTGAGATTGAATATTTAATTTTAGTGATTACACATGTAGATATAATTTAATTGTCATTCGTTTATATTCATTTAACTTTGTGGCTTACTGACGAAGAAACATGATATTTTGTGATGGAGAAGAAACATATTGAATATATTTACATCTAATTTACAATAATTCAGTGTGAAAAAGGTAAATATCAATAAATACTAGCTTGATTATTTATTTTAATTTTTACCTATATTATATACAATATATGTCATGGATTATAGTCTTTTAACTTTGTTTTATAGTGTGGAAAAATCAATAATTTTGTGATGGAGTAGAAAAATAAAATATAATTTATTTTTGACATCTGCTATAGCCTATTATGTTTTTTGCTTAGCGAAAAAAAACCTGAAAGTTTGGGATGGTGAAAAAAAATATTGAATATTTTTAGATGTAATATACCATTAGTCAATGTGAATACGTTGAATATAAACAATATTGAGCTTGGTTAATTTATTTTAATTGTTATGCATATGTAAAAAGTATGGGCCATTCATTTGTAGTCTCTTAACTTATTTTCTTAGAGGTGAAGAAACCAAAATTTTGGTGATGGAGAAGAAGAAAAACATAGAAATTTTTTACATCTGTTATACCATAATACAATATGATTATGGTGAATACAATTAACATTGAGATTGAATATTTAATTTTAGGGATTACCCTTGTAGATATATTTTATTTGTCATACATTTATAGTCTTTTTACTCTGTGGCTTTCTGACGAAGAAACCTGAAATTTCGTGATGGAGAAGAAACATATTGAATATATTTACATCTAATATACAATAGTTTAATGTGAAAAAGGTAAATAACAATAAATTCTAGCTTGATTATTTAATTTTAATTTTTACCTATATTATATAAAAGAATCTGTCATGGATTATATAGTCTTTTAACTTTGTTTTTTAGTGGGGAAAAATCTATAATTTTGTGATGGAGTATAAAAATAAAATATAATTAATTTTTTACATCCGCTATAGCCTATTATGTTTTTTGCTTAGCGATAAAAAAAACCTAAAACTTTGGGATGGTGAAGAAACATATTGAATATTTTTATATGTAATATACCATAAGTCAATGAGAATACGATGAATATAAACAATATTGAGCTTGGTTATTTTATTTTAATTGTTATGCATATGTAAAAATTATGGGTCATTCATTTGTAGTCTCTTAACTTAGTTTCTTAGACATGAAGAAACCAAACATTTGGTGATGGAGAAGAAGAAAAATATAGAAATTTTTTACATCTGTTATACCATAATTCAATGTGATTATGGTGAACACAATTAACATTGAGATTGAATATTTAATTTTAGTGATTACACATGTAGATATAATTTAATTGTCATTCATTTATATTCTTTTGCTTTGTGGCTTACTGACGAAGAAACATGATATTTTGTGATGGAGAAGAAACATATTGAATATATTTACATCTAATTTACAATAATTCAGTGTGAAAAAGGTAAATATCAATAAATACTAGCTTGATTATTTATTTTAATTTTTACCTATATTATATAAAATATATGTCATGGATTATAGTCTTTTAACTTGGTTTTAAAGTGTGGAAAAATCAATAATTTTGCGATGGAGTAGAAAAATAAAATATAATTAAATTTTTACATCTGCTATAGCCTATTATGTTTTTTGCTTAGCGAAAAAAAACCTGAAAGTTTGGGATGGTGAAAAAAAATATTGAATATTTTTAGATGTAATATACCATTAGTCAATGTGAATACGTTGAATATAAACAATATTGAGCTTGGTTAATTTATTTTAATTGTTATGCATATGTAAAAAGTATGGGCCATTCATTTGTAGTCTCTTAACTTATTTTCTTAGAGGTGAAGAAACCAAAATTTTGTTGATGGAGAAGAAGAAAAACATAGAAATTTTTTACATCTGTTATACCATAATACAATATGATTATGGTGAATACAATTAACATTGAGATTGAATATTTAATTTTAGGGATTACCCTTGTAGATATATTTTATTTGTCATACATTTATAGTCTTTTTACTCTGTGGCTTACTGACGAAGAAACCTGAAATTTCGTGATGGAGAAGAAACATATTGAATATATTTACATCTAATATACAATAGTTCAATGTGAAAAAGGTAAATAACAATAAATTCTAGCTTGATTATTTAATTTTAATTTTTACCTATATTATATAAAAAAATCTGTCATGGATTATAGTCTTTTAACTTTGTTTTTTAGTGGGGAAAAATCTATAATTTTGTGATGGAGTATAAAAATAAAATATAATTAATTTTTTACATCCGCTATAGCCTATTATGTTTTTTGTTTAGCGATAAAAAAACCTAAAACTTTGGGATGGTGAAGAAACATATTGAATATTTTTATATGTAATATACCATAAGTCAATGAGAATACGATGAATATAAACAATATTGAGCTTGGTTATTTTATTTTAATTGTTATGCATATGTAAAAATTATGGGTCATTCATTTGTAGTCTCTTAACTTAGTTTCTTAGACGTGAAGAAACCAAACTTTTGGTGATGGAGAAGAAGAAAAATATAGAAATTTTTTACATCTGTTATACCAAAATTCAATGTGTTTATGGTGAACACAATTAACATTGAGATTGAATATTTAATTTTAGTGATTACACATGTAGATATAATTTAATTGACATTCATATATATTCTTTTGCTTTGTGGCTTACTGACGAAGAAACATGATATTTTGTGATGGAGAAGAAACATATTGAATATATTTACATCTAATTTACAATAATTAAGTGTGAAAAAGGTAAATATCAATAAATACTAGCTTGATTATTTATTTTAATTTTTACCTATATTATATAAAATATATGTCATGGATTATAGTCTTTTAACTTTGTTTTATAGTGTGGAAAAATCAATAATTTTGTGATGGAGTAGAAAAATAAAATATAATTTATTTTTTACATCTGCTATAGCCTATTATGTTTTTTGCTTAGCGAAAAAAAACCTGAAAGTTTGGGATGGTGAAAAAAAATATTGAATATTTTTAGATGTAATATACCATTAGTCAATGTGAATACGTTGAATATAAACAATATTGAGCTTGGTTAATTTTTTTTAATTGTTATGCATATGTAAAAAGTATGGGCCATTCATTTGTAGTCTCTTAACTTATTTTCTTAGAGGTGAAGAAACCAAAATTTTGGTGATGGAGAAGAAGAAAAACATAGAAATTTTTTACATCTGTTATACCATAATACAATATGATTATGGTGAATACAATTAACATTGAGATTGAATATTTAATTTTAGGGATTACCCTTGTAGATATATTTTATTTGTCATACATTTATAGTCTTTTTACTTTGTGGCTTACTGACGAAGAAACCTGAAATTTCGTGATGGAGAAGAAACATATTGAATATATTTACATCTAATATACAATAGTTCAATGTGAAAAAGGTAAATAACAATAAATTCTAGCTTGATTATTTAATTTTAATTTTTACCTATATTATATAAAAAAATCTGTCATGGATTATAGTCTTTTAACTTTGTTTTTTAGTGGGGAAAAATCTATAATTTTGTGATGGAGTATAAAAATAAAATATAATTAATTTTTTACATCCGCTATAGCCTATTATGTTTTTTGCTTAGCGATAAAAAAACCTAAAACTTTGGGATGGTGAAGAAACATATTGAATATTTTTATATGTAATATACCATAAGTCAATGGGAATACGATGAATATAAACAATATTGAGCTTGGTTATTTTATTTTAATTGTTATGCATATGTAAAAATTATGGGTCATTCATTTGTAGTCTCTTAACTTAGTTTCTTAGACGTGAAGAAACCAAACATTTGGTGATGGAGAAGAAGAAAAATATAGAAATTTTTTACATCTGTTATACCATAATTCAATGTGATTATGGTGAACACAATTAACATTGAGATTGAATATTTAATTTTAGTGATTACACATGTAGATATAATTTAATTGTCATTCATTTATATTCTTTTGCTTTGTGGCTTACTGACGAAGAAACATGATATTTTGTGATGGAGAAGAAACATATTGAATATATTTACATCTAATTTACAATAATTCAGTGTGAAAAAGGTAAATATCAATAAATACTAGCTTGATTATTTATTTTAATTTTTACCTATATTATATAAAATATATGTCATGGATTATAGTCTTTTAACTTGGTTTTAAAGTTTGGAAAAATCAATAATTTTGGGATGGAGTAGAAAAATAAAATATAATTAAATTTTTACATCTGCTATAGCCTATTATGTTTTTTGCTTAGCGAAAAAAAACCTGAAAGTTTGGGATGGTGAAAAAAAATATTGAATATTTTTAGATGTAATATACCGTTAGTCAATGTGAATACGATGAATATAAATAATATTGAGCTTGGTTAATTTATTTTAATGGTTATACATATGTAAAAATTATGGGTCATTCATTTGTAGTCTCTTAACTTAGTTTCTTAGAAGTGAAGAAACCAAAATTTTGGTGTTGGAGAAGAAGAAAAATATAGAAATTTTTTACATCTGTTATACCATAATTCAATGTGATTATGGTGAACACAATTAACATTGAGATTGAATATTTAATTTTAGTGATTACACATGTAGATATAATTTAATTGTCATTCGTTTATATTCATTTAACTTTGTGGCTTACTGACGAAGAAACATGATATTTTGTGATGGAGAAGAAACATATTGAATATATTTACATCTAATTTACAATAATTCAGTGTGAAAAAGGTAAATATCAATAAATACTAGCTTGATTATTTATTTTAATTTTTACCTATATTATATAAAATATATGTCATGGATTATAGTCTTTTAACTTTGTTTTATAGTGTGGAAAAATCAATAATTTTGTGATGGAGTAGAAAAATAAAATATAATTTATTTTTTACATCTGCTATAGCCTATTATGTTTTTTGCTTAGCGAAAAAAAACCTGAAAGTTTGGGATGGTGAAAAAAAATATTCAATATTTTTAGATGTAATATACCATTAGTCAATGTGAATACGATGAATATAAACAATATTGAGCTTGGTTAATTTATTTTAATTGTTATGCATATGTAAAAATTATGAGCCATTCATTTGTAGTCTCTTAACTTAGTTTCTTAGAGGTGAAGAAACCAAAATTTTGGTGATGGAGAAGAAGAAAAACATAGAAATTTTTTACATCTGTTATACCATAATACAATATGATTATGGTGAATACAATTAACATTGAGATTGAATATTTAATTTTAGGGATTACCCTTGTAGATATATTTTATTTGTCATACATTTATACTCTTTTTACTCTGTGGCTTACTGACGAAGAAACCTGAAATTTCGTGATGGAGAAGAAACATATTGAATATATTTACATCTAATATACAATAGTTCAATGTGAAAAAGGTAAATAACAATAAATTCTAGCTTGATTATTTAATTTTAATTTTTACCTATATTATATAAAAAAATCTGTCATGGATTATAGTCTTTTAACTTTGTTTTTTAGTGGGGAAAAATCTATAATTTTGTGATGGAGTATAAAAATAAAATATAATTAATTTTTTACATCCGCTATAGCCTATTATGTTTTTTGCTTAGCGATAAAAAAACCTAAAACTTTGGGATGGTGAAGAAACATATTGAATATTTTTATATGTAATATACCATAAGTCAATGAGAATACGATGAATATAAACAATATTGAGCTTGGTTATTTTATTTTAATTGTTATGCATATGTAAAAATTATGGGTCATTCATTTGTAGTCTCTTAACTTAGTTTCTTAGACGTGAAGAAACCAAACATTTGGTGATGGAGAAGAAGAAAAATATAGAAATTTTTTACATCTGTTATACCATAATTCAATGTGATTATGGTGAACACAATTAACATTGAGATTGAATATTTAATTTTAGGGATTACCCTTGTAGATATATTTTATTTGTCATACATTTATAGTCTTTTAACTCTGTGGTTTACTGACGAAGAAACCTGAAATTTCGTGATGGAGAAGAAACATATTGAATATATTTACATCTAATATACAATAGTTCAATGTGAAAAAGGTAAATAACAATAAATTCTAGCTTGATTATTTAATTTTAATTTTTACCTATATTATATAAAAAAATCTGTCATGGATTATAGTCTTTTAACTTTGTTTTAAAGTGTGGAAAAGTCAATAATTTTGTGATTGAGTATAAAAATAAAATATAATTAATTTTTTACATCCGCTATAGCCTATTATGTTTTTTGTTTAGCGATAAAAAAACCTAAAACTTTGGGATGGTGAAGAAACATATTGAATATTTTTATATGTAATATACCATAAGTCAATGAGAATACGATGAATATAAACAATATTGAGCTTGGTTATTTTATTTTAATTGTTATGCATATGTAAAAATTATGGGTCATTCATTTGTAGTCTCTTAACTTAGTTTCTTAGACGTGAAGAAACCAAACTTTTGGTGATGGAGAAGAAGAAAAATATAGAAATTTTTTACATCTGTTATACCATAATTCAATGTGTTTATGGTGAACACAATTAACATTGAGATGGAATATTTAATTTTAGTGATTACACATGTAGATATAATTTAATTGACATTCATATATATTCTTTTGCTTTGTGGCTTACTGACGAAGAAACATGATATTTTATGATGGAGAAGAAACATATTGAATATATTTACATCTAATTTACAATAATTAAGTGTGAAAAAGGTAAATATCAATAAATACTAGCTTGATTAGTTATTTTAATTTTTACCTATATTATATAAAATATATGTCATGGATTATAGTCTTTTAAATTTGTTTTATAGTGTGGAAAAATCAATAATTTTGTGATGGAGTAGAAAAATAAAATATAATTTATTTTTTACATCTGCTATAGCCTATTATGTTTTTTGCTTAGCGAAAAAAAACCTGAAAGTTTGGGATGGTGAAAAAAAATATTGAATATTTTTAGATGTAATATACCATTAGTCAATGTGAATACGTTGAATATAAACAATATTGAGCTTGGTTAATTTATTTTAATTGTTATGCATATGTAAAAAGTATGGGCCATTCATTTGTAGTCTCTTAACTTATTTTCTTAGAGGTGAAGAAACCAAAATTTTGGTGATGGAGAAGAAGAAAAACATAGAAATTTTTTACATCTGTTATACCATAATACAATATGATTATGGTGAATACAATTAACATTGAGATTGAATATTTAATTTTAGGGATTACCCTTGTAGATATATTTTATTTGTCATACATTTATACTCTTTTTACTCTGTGGCTTACTGACGAAGAAACCTGAAATTTCGTGATGGAGAAGAAACATATTGAATATATTTACATCTAATATACAATAGTTCAATGTGAAAAAGGTAAATAACAATAAATTCTAGCTTGATTATTTAATTTTTACCTATATTATATAAAAAAATCTGTAATGGATTATAGTCTTTTAACTTTGTTTTTTAGTGGGAAAAATCTATAATTTTGTGATGGAGTATAAAAATAAAATATAATTAAATTTTTACATCCGCTATAGCCTATTATGTTTTTTGCTTAGCGATAAAAAAACCTAAAACTTTGGGATGGTGAAGAAACATATTGAATATTTTTATATGTAATATACCATAAGTCAATGAGAATACGATGAATATAAACAATATTGAGCTTGGTTATTTTATTTTAATTGTTATGCATATGTAAAAATTATGGGTCATTCATTTGTAGTCTCTTAACTTAGTTTCTTAGACGTGAAGAAACCAAACATTTGGTGATGGAGAAGAAGAAAAATATAGAAATTTTTTACATCTGTTATACCATAATTCAATGTGATTATGGTGAACACAATTAACATTGAGATTGAATATTTAATTTTAGGGATTACCTTTGTAGATATATTTTATTTGTCATACATTTATAGTCTTTTAACTCTGTGGTTTACTGACGAAGAAACCTGAAATTTCGTGATGGAGAAGAAACATATTGAATATATTTACATCTAATATACAATAGTTCAATGTAAAAAAGGTAAATAACAATAAATTCTAGCTTGATTATTTAATTTTAATTTTTACCTATATTATATAAAAAAATCTGTCATGGATTATAGTCTTTTAACTTTGTTTTAAAGTGTGGAAAAATCAATAATTTTGTGATTGAGTATAAAAATAAAATATAATTAATTTTTTACATCCGCTATAGCCTATTATGTTTTTTGTTTAGCGATAAAAAAACCTAAAACTTTGGGATGGTGAAGAAACATATTGAATATTTTTATATGTAATATACCATAAGTCAATGAGAATACGATGAATATAAACAATATTGAGCTTGGTTATTTTATTTTAATTGTTATGCATATGTAAAAATTATGGGTCATTCATTTGTAGTCTCTTAACTTAGTTTCTTAGACGTGAAGAAACCAAACTTTTGGTGATGGAGAAGAAGAAAAATATAGAAATTTTTTACATCTGTTATACCATAATTCAATGTGTTTATGGTGAACACAATTAACATTGAGATTGAATATTTAATTTTAGTGATTAGACATGTAGATATAATTTAATTGACATTCATATATATTCTTTTGCTTTGTGGCTTACTGACGAAGAAACATGATATTTTATGATGGAGAAGAAACATATTGAATATATTTACATCTAATTTACAATAATTAAGTGTGAAAAAGGTAAATATCAATAAATACTAGCTTGATTATTTATTTTAATTTTTACCTATATTATATAAAATATATGTCATGGATTATAGTCTTTTAAATTTGTTTTATAGTGTGGAAAAATCAATAATTTTGTGATGGAGTAGAAAAATAAAATATAATTTATTTTTTACATCTGCTATAGCCTATTATGTTTTTTGCTTAGCGAAAAAAAACCTGAAAGTTTGGGATGGTGAAAAAAAATATTGAATATTTTTAGATGTAATATACCATTAGTCAATGTGAATACGTTGAATATAAACAATATTGAGCTTGGTTAATTTATTTTAATTGTTATGCATATGTAAAAAGTATGGGCCATTCATTTGTAGTCTCTTAACTTATTTTCTTAGAGGTGAAGAAACCAAAATTTTGGTGATGGAGAAGAAGAAAAACATAGAAATTTTTTACATCTGTTATACCATAATACAATATGATTATGGTGAATACAATTAACATTGAGATTGAATATTTAATTTTAGGGATTACCCTTGTAGATATATTTTATTTGTCATACATTTATAGTCTTTTAACTCTGTGGCTTACTGACGAAGAAACCTGAAATTTCGTGATGGAGAAGAAACATATTGAATATATTTACATCTAATATACAATAGTTCAATGTGAAAAAGGTAAATAACAATAAATTCTAGCTTGATTATTTAATTTTAATTTTTACCTATATTATATAAAAAAATCTGTCATGGATTATAGTCTTTTAACTTTGTTTTTTAGTGGGGAAAAATCTATAATTTTGTGATGGAGTATAAAAATAAAATATAATTAATTTTTTACATCCGCTATAGCCTATTATGTTTTTTGCTTAGCGATAAAAAAACCTAAAACTTTGGGATGGTGAAGAAACATATTGAATATTTTTATATGTAATATACCATAAGTCAATGAGAATACGATGAATATAAACAATATTGAGCTTGGTTATTTTATTTTAATTGTTATGCATATGTAAAAATTATGGGTCATTCATTTGTAGTCTCTTAACTTAGTTTCTTAGACGTGAAGAAACCAAACATTTGGTGATGGAGAAGAAGAAAAATATAGAAATTTTTTACATCTGTTATACCATAATTCAATGTGATTATGGTGAACACAATTAACATTGAGATTGAATATTTAATTTTAGTGATTACACATGTAGATATAATTTAATTGTCATTCATTTATATTCTTTTGCTTTGTGGCTTACTGACGAAGAAACATGATATTTTGTGATGGAGAAGAAACATATTGAATATATTTACATCTAATTTACAATAATTCAGTGTGAAAAAGGTAAATATCAATAAATACTAGCTTGATTATTTATTTTAATTTTTACCTATATTATATAAAATATATGTCATGGATTATAGTCTTTTGACTTGGTTTTAAAGTGTGGAAAAATCAATAATTTTGGGATGGAGTAGAAAAATAAAATATAATTAAATTTTTACATCTGCTATAGCCTATTATGTTTTTTGCTTAGCGAAAAAAAACCTGAAAGTTTGGGATGGTGAAAAAAAATATTGAATATTTTTAGATGTAATATACCGTTAGTCAATGTGAATACGATGAATATAAATAATATTGAGCTTGGTTAATTTATTTTAATTGTTATACATATGTAAAAATTATGGGTCATTCATTTGTAGTCTCTTAACTTAGTTTCTTAGAAGTGAAGAAACCAAAATTTTGGTGTTGGAGAAGAAGAAAAATATAGAAATTTTTTACATCTGTTATACCATAATTCAATGTGATTATGGTGAACACAATTAACATTGAGATTGAATATTTAATTTTAGTGATTACACATGTAGATATAATTTAATTGTCATTCGTTTATATTCATTTAACTTTGTGGCTTACTGACGAAGAAACATGATATTTTGTGATGGAGAAGAAACATATTGAATATATTTACATCTAATTTACAATAATTTAGTGTGAAAAAGGTAAATATCAATAAATACTAGCTTGATTATTTATTTTAATTTTTACCTATATTATATAAAATATATGTCATGGATTATAGTCTTTTAACTTTGTTTTATAGTGTGGAAAAATCAATAATTTTGTGATGGAGTAGAAAAATAAAATATAATTTATTTTTTACATCTGCTATAGCCTATTATGTTTTTTGCTTAGCAAAAAAAACCTGAAAGTTTGGGATGGTGAAAAAAAATATTCAATATTTTTAGATGTAATATACCATTAGTCAATGTGAATACGATGAATATAAACAATATTGAGCTTGGTTAATTTATTTTAATTGTTATGCATATGTAAAAATTATGGGCCATTCATTTGTAGTCTCTTAACTTAGTTTCTTAGAGGTGAAGAAACCAAAATTTTGGTGATGGAGAAGAAGAAAAACATAGAAATTTTTTACATCTGTTATACCATAATACAATATGATTATGGTGAATACAATTAACATTGAGATTGAATATTTAATTTTAGGGATTACCCTTGTAGATATATTTTATTTGTCATACATTTATAGTCTTTTAACGCTGTGGTTTACTGACGAAGAAACCTGAAATTTCGTGATGGAGAAGAAACATATTGAATATATTTACATCTAATATACAATAGTTCAATGTGAAAAAGGTAAATAACAATAAATTCTAGCTTGATTATATAATTTTAATTTTTACCTATATTATATTAAAAAATCTGTCATGGATTATAGTCTTTTAACTTTGTTTTAAAGTGTGGAAAAATCAATAACTTTGTGATGGAGTATAAAAATAAAATATAATTAATTTTTTACATCCGCTATAGCCTATTATGTTTTTTGTTTAGCGATAAAAAAACCTAAAACTTTGGGATGGTGAAGAAACATATTGAATATTTTTATATGTAATATACCATAAGTCAATGAGAATACGATGAATATAAACAATATTGAGCTTGGTTATTTTATTTTAATTGTTATGCATATGTAAAAATTATGGGTCATTCATTTGTAGTCTCTTAACTTAATTTCTTAGACGTGAAGAAACCAAACTTTTGGTGATGGAGAAGAAGAAAAATATAGAAATTTTTTACATCTCATATACCATAATTCAATGTGTTTATGGTGAACACAATTAACATTGAGATTGAATATTTAATTTTAGTGATTACACATGTAGATATAATTTAATTGACATTCATATATATTCTTTTGCTTTGTGGCTTACTGACGAAGAAACATGATATTTTGTGATGGAGAAGAAACATATTGAATATATTTACATCTAATTTACAATAATTAAGTGTGAAAAAGGTAAATATCAATAAATACTAGCTTGATTATTTATTTTAATTTTTACCTATATTATATAAAATATATGTCATGGATTATAGTCTTTTAACTTTGTTTTATAGTGTGGAAAAATCAATAATTTTGTGATGGAGTAGAAAAATAAAATATAATTTATTTTTTACATCTGCTATAGCCTATTATGTTTTTTGCTTAGCGAAAAAAAACCTGAAAGTTTGGGATGGTGAAAAAAAATATTGAATATTTTTAGATGTAATATACCATTAGTCAATGTGAATACGTTGAATATAAATAATATTGAGCTTGGTTAATTTATTTTAATTGTTATGCATATGTAAAAAGTATGGGCCATTCATTTGTAGTCTCTTAACTTATTTTCTTAGAGGTGAAGAAACCAAAATTTTGGTGATGGAGAAGAAGAAAAACATAGAAATTTTTTACATCTGTTATACCATAATACAATATAATTATGGTGAATACAATTAACATTGAGATTGAATATTTAATTTTAGGGATTACCCTTGTAGATATATTTTATTTGTCATACATTTATAGTCTTTTAACTCTGTGGCTTACTGACGAAGAAACCTGAAATTCCGTGATGGAGAAGAAACATATTGAATATATTTACATCTAATATACAATAGTTCAATGTGAAAAAGGTAAATAACAATAAATTCTAGCTTGATTATTTAATTTTAATTTTTACCTATATTATATAAAAAATTCTGTCATGGATTATAGTCTTTTAACATTGTTTTTTAGTGGGGAAAAATCTATAATTTTGTGATGGAGTATAAAAATAAAATATAATTAATTTTTTACATCCGCTATAGCCTGTTATGTTTTTTGCTTAGCGATAAAAAAACCTAAAACTTTGGGATGGTGAAGAAACATATTGAATATTTTTATATGTAATATACCATAAGTCAATGAGAATACGATGAATATAAACAATATTGAGCTTGGTTATTTTATTTTAATTGTTATGCATATGTAAAAATTATGGGTCATTCATTTGTAGTCTCTTAACTTAGTTTCTTAGACGCGAAGAAACCAAACATTTGGTGATGGAGAAGAAGAAAAATATAGAAATTTTTTACATCTGTTATACCATAATTCAATGTGATTATGGTGAACACAATTAACATTGAGATTGAATATTTAATTTTAGTGATTACACATGTAGATATAATTTAATTGTAATTCATTTATATTCTTTTAACTTTGTGGCTTACTGACGAAGAAACATGATATTTTGTGATGGAGAAGAAACATATTGAATATATTTACATCTAATTTACAATAATTCAATGTGAAAAAGGTAAATATCAATAAATACTAGCTTGATTATTTATTTTAATTTTTACCTGTATTATATAAAATATATGTCATGGATTATACAAAACAATAATCAAAACGAGGAGGTACTCAAAGGCTCATTGGGTCCTAAATTGTGAGTAACAAGATGATCGCATTTGGGCAACCATTGATAAATGCCTTTAGGAACTAGAAATCTCCTAAATCGACATTTAGTAATGGAGTGTCCTTTCTTGCAACAATAGAGACATGAAAAATCAACATTTGAATTACTCTTGCTATCCTTTTCTCGTACAACATATTTGTATTTTTGATATGGATTGACCATACTTTGACGAAAATTTGACTTATCGATAGCAAAAGTAATTTTGGGCTCAAGAGCCTTGTTGAGCTTGGCTTTTAGGCTCCTAACCTCGCCTTGCCAAATGCAACAAGTGTCACACCCAAAGTTGACAATTTTACTTCTAAGGTCCTCACAACCTGCTTTTGTGCTTTCCACCATAGATTCTTTTAATGCCTCAAGTTTCCTTTCGGATTCTTGTATTTTGTGCTCTAAATGAGTAAATATTTTTCTATTTGAGGCAAGCCTCTTAAAGGCTTCTTTGGCTTCTTGGTGCAAAGTGTCAAAAGCAGTTTGTAAATCATTGTAAGACATACTGGAGGAGTTTAAGTATTGAGAGTGTCATACCTGTTTCTTCTTTTTCTTTTGATGAGCGGAAAGGCAAAAGTTAACGGTTTCATCTTCGTCGCTTGAGCTTTCATCATCCGAGGAGTCGTTATCGCTCTCCCGAGCAATATAAGCTCTCCTTGGTTTTGATGACTTCTTTTGTGACTTACTTGACTCCTTTTCTTTTCCCTTTTTGTTCATCGGACAATCCGGTTTGTAATGACCGGGCTTACCACAGGTATAACATGATCTTCTAGCTTTACTTCTTTTCGTATCATCACTTTTAGAGTTCCTTGATTGTCTCCGGAAGTTTACCAAATTATTCTCAGAGTGTTGAATGCCATTCTTTCTCACATAGCGGTTGTACCGCTTTACGAACAGCCCCATGTCTTCATCTGTGTCATCTTCCTCGTCCTCGCTGGATGAATAATCAATAGACTCTTTGGATTGAGACTTCGAGGAGGAAGTCTTTAGAGCAATGTTTTTCTTCTCAACAACCTTTGCTTTATCTTTCTTATCTTTTCTTTCATGATGATCAAGGCTCAATAGTACTTGTTCATGCTCTTGTAGTTTGCCAAATAACGTTGTTAGATCTAAAATGGTGAGATCATTAGCTTCTTTGATGGCTGTCACTTTGGGTTGCCATTCCCTGTTAAGACATCTCAGAATTTTATTAGTCGCAACGTCATTGGCCACCGGCCTACCAAGTGAGTGTAACCTATTGATAAGATGAGTGAATCTTTTCTGCATGTCTGCAATGGTTTCCCCTTGCTCCATGTAGAAAAGATCGAACTCTTGTGTAAGAGTGTTAATTCGAGCAAGCTTAACGTCGTTAGTTCCTTCGTGGGCAATTTGTAAAGAATCCCACATGGCTTTCACCGTTAAGCAATGGGAAACCCGATAATATTCGTCAACACCTAATGAAGATATAAGAATATTTTTGGCTTTCCAATCGTAATTATATTTCTTTTCATCATCCTCTGTCCACTGTGCTTCGGGCTTAGGCACTGTTTGATTATTCGCATCGGTCATAGTAATTTCAATAGGACCGTTGAGAATAACATTCCATACTTTCCTGTCTATGGAATTAATGTACACCCGCATACAGTCTTTCCAATAACTATAGTTTTCCCCATTGAAAACAGGAGCTCTATTATAGGCCCCTTTAGGTTCGTTAGCCATATTCTATCGAAGTTGTATTTGAAGCACGGAATCAACTGGTGCTCTTGATACCACTTGTTAGACGTTGGCACAGATCTAAAAGGGGGGGTTGAATAGATCCCTATTTAAAAAATAGAATTTTTGAGTGGCGCTTACCAATTAAAATTGGTTTGAAAAAAAGTTTTAAAGTTGCGGAAGCAGCCGAGGAAAAACACGTCTAAACGAACCGTTATTGGAAAACCAGATATGCGTCTAGCTAATGGATTAAGATAATGACTTGCTTGAATTAACACACTTAATCACACTAAATCAAATAGTTTTTATCACTTATTAGTACAGCTGGTGCCAATGCTCAATACAGCTCACACACTAGAGCAAATTAACTAAGTGAACTTGGTTTAGGCAATTTGTCGAACACTTGGTGTGCTAAGCACTCCAAGTGGACTTTTGGATTGAATGAGTAACTATTAAAATCCTAGTGCAAAGGTTTATTGCACTTAATGTTTAAAAAGTTCAGCTACTCACTCAATTCAATATTCAGATCAATAAAAAGTGCTTAAACTAAAATCACTTATTTTAAGCTGAAAATGAAAAAGCTGAAAAAACAAAGAACACAAGGATTTGTGGAGGCATTTCCCCCGCCGACCTTGCTTCGGGGTACATCAGCCCTCAATTCTAAAACTAGAATTAAGATTACTTGTAATAGATATAACCTGTTATAGAGTAGTTTATACAAGAGTTGATAAGCAATAATACAAACAATCCTTGTTGATGTAGATAGTGCTATCACTTCTTGCTCCTTGATTCAAGATGAATCAAGCCCTTCGATTGTTGTGAATTGACCTCCGATTACAGCCCTTTTGTTGAATAACTTTATGTTCTTCAAACCTTCAGCCCGGCTGATCTTAGACACCAACGAATCGAACTCGGATATGTCTTCAACACTTCACAGCCCCAGCTACTAGATTGATCAAACCACCGTTTATCAATCACCTTCGCACCGCTTGAATGTTGATCTAAACAATCCGTATCAAAAACCCCCAAATTCCTTGAATCTTGGAGGGCAAAACCTTCAGGTTTTATTCAAGAAAAAAACTGCCGCAAATCTCCACCCGAACCGGATCTTCAATCAACGGATTCGAACCTTATCACCTCGAACGATACACAATGCACCGCAAGAATTGTTGTGTGTAATTTTGGTGTTGTGTTGTTTGAGGATGAAGATGAAGAGAGATGATAGCACCTATTTCACTTTTTCTTGTTCTTGACAATTTACTCAAAATGAAATTGTTAAGTGTTAAAATGAACAAAAAAGCTATTTATAGTAGTTAGCAAGTCAACCAACAAAACAGATTTTCAAACAGATTTAGAAAACTTCCCTGGCTGTGTTAACGAGCGAACGGTCGACCATAGCAGGTCTATGTGTCGACGCATAGCCTATAGAATGAGACAGATTTGAAAATCGAACAGTATGCGTCGACCATAGGTCGACGTGCGCTGAGCCGCAGGAATGGCAAATGTGTATGCGTTGACTGTTTGGTCGACCCTTGATGTGAAGGCTTCGTGCGCTTACCTTGCGGTTGACGCATGGTTTTATGCGCTTTCCAGTGGGAAATGACAAGAGCCATGCGCTGACCCTATGGTCGACTCGTGGCAAAAATGAGAAAATTTCTTGTTTTGTGCAGTTTGTTGTGACTTAACATTCTTATCACATATTGCCAATGATTTATAATTGTTTAGAAAGGATATAGGAAGGATGTAGTATGTTGAGTATTGCATGACGACTCCGATTCATCCGAAGTTGTACTTTGTCATCATCGAAACCCGAGAACGTATGTTGTGAGACATTTTGCCCTCACAATATTTACATCTAATTTACAATAATTCAATGTGAAAAAGGTAAATATCAATAAATTCTAGCTTGATTATTTATTTTAAGTTTTACCTATATTAAATAAAATATATGTCATGGATTACTAGCATACGATACATGTGGATATGTCTCAAGCATTATTGCAAATGAGCACGCATCTCTTTCACTCTAAGCCATTGAATCGTCATTCAACGGTCACCTTGCTTCACGTTGAACAACACAAAGACAATTATAACTATTTCTCTATATAAGTGTGACTTTGAGTCACACTCAAATACAATTGAGTACACACTTGTAAAGTTCCACCTCAATCTCTTAATGACTTAGGTGTCAGAGTGCTAATCATTTTTGTAGGTACCTTCGTTGTTCACTAGATAATTGTTTCAACCGTACCTAAAGCATTCTACGATGATTTTCATCATCGAACTAGTCATCTTTTGTTCCCATATGGAACACTGGAGTCATTTATGAGTATGAATTTTTATCGGTTCTCTTAAATCTTTTCAATCATGTAACCGTAACCAATTTTAGTTGTATCTTTGATGATTGGTTTGAAGTCGACTCGTATTCTAAATGTTACCAATGAACATCTTTGATCCTCAACCCAAATTCTTCAATACAATGTTATGCTAGTTTTTCGCGCGTATCTGACAATTTTCTTCTGCTACAACATTCACATGCTTCAACAACAAGTTATCACAATCGTGCGCTAATTACTCAACCTTCGATCTCAAAAATGTTTTTTAGCTTTAAGAGAATCACCATCCTCCACCGCATTCTCCAATTCCTCCGCACATTCTCTAGTTCTTCCACCATACAGATTGGCTCCTCCATTGGTGCACTTCTTTCAATTCTCTTAAGCCCTATTATGTTGAACATATTTAATTTGTTAGAACAACAAAACACGAGGCTCGTCCACATAGAAAATTGTTACGAAAAGATTCCCTATTATGATCACAACAATAACTGAGACTTTGCACTGTGACCAACCCGGAGGATTTCTAGAGGATGCGTCTACCGACGCTGGTTTGTAACATTAATATTTCATATAGAAACCAAGGAGGCCATAGTCTCCTCACCACGATGATCCTTCTCTTCCACATGACTTTGATTGTGGAGGTACTACACGCCATTAATCTCCATCCGATGAGACCTCCTTCTCCCCCACTATCCACGAAGAATGCTCGATTTAAACTTTTATGAACACATTGTCACTCACTGTCGGTGGAACCTATTCTTCACAAGACAAATCACATAATGCATCATCCTCAAGTTTCTGGAGAAGTCCCCAAAGCTGAAGATGGATGATGTCAATGTAGAAACTAACAAGCACCATGATATTACTAGCAATAATTTGATACATTTTCCAAATTATTCATCATCCCTACAAGAGGATTTGATCATTTTACTATCGGGAAATATTATCTATAATAAGATGGTTTCGAAGTTGGTTAACTTGATATTTTAGGAGTCATGCTAAGGGATCTGAGTAACCTAGATGAAAATATACCTTTTGTAATAATTTTATCCATTCACCCTGATTGTAGTTGAACAACTCAAAGACAATTATAACTATTTCTCTGTGACTTTGAGTCACACTCAAATACAATTGAGTACACACTTGTATATAACCATGCTGAAATAAATCAATATCAAATATTGGTATTTGTTATTACTAAGTATACTCTAATACAAAGAATGTGATATTGAACTATACAAGAGTGAGATATATTATGCCTTGTGTTACATATATATTATAAGGGAAAAATGATAAATGCACACATGATATTTTTTTAAAAAGGTTATGGTTTTCGTCTCTTAGATAATAGTGATTTGTTTGTTATATACCACTTAATATTTATTATATAAAATAATTGATTTAATATTATTTTCAACTATTTCGAAAACTTATATGATAACGCATATGATCACGCATATAAAGATCAATTAAACATGAAAAGAAATAAATGAATAAGATTCATTTATAATTCGGTAGAATGCTAACATGACATATTATAAATAGAACTCTTAGGTTAAGATGATAGTCACGGTACCTACCTCAAAAACCCTATCCTAGTTGAAATTTTGAATATGTGTTGTTTCAAACTTTGATTAAAAGAGATAACAATTATGAAAAGAGGCGGGTCCACGTGGTCGACAGGTGGCCTAGCTGCACTCTCTCAAACTAATACCAAATATTCTACTATGTATTTTTAATCTTGAACCCTCTCAATCTCTAAGATTACACTATCCTAACAACTCAAAGATACTAACAAATATTTCATTAAACTAAATTGTCTATTACATTAAGTTTAATTCAGACAAAGCACACATTCCTAACATGCTTCTAAGCTTTAAGAAGGATTCCACAAGCTTTTGTTTATGTTGTTAGTGAAGATTTTTAAGTAATTGCAGGTAATAGCAGGCTTTGGGTAAATCCCTTTTCAGTCATGCTTTGTTGTAGCATTGTACTGTTTTTTTTTTTTCCTCTTCTTTCACATGTTAAATTTAAAAAAAATTGAATTAACTTATCTATATACAATTGCAAGTAACAAAGAAGCATATAATAGAGGTTTAATTAATTAGAAAATGTCACTGAAGTAAGCAACTACAATCAGGGTGAATGGATAAAATTATTACAAAACACCACACAAAGAGGGTATGATATTCAGCGCGAAAACTCATTCACAAGCAACGACAAGCACTTGTTTGCCAACATTGCGACCCTTAAAGATGCCAACCAAGGCTTCAGGACCTTTCTCAAGTCCCTCGGCTATGTCTTCCACATACACAACCTTCCCTTCTCTGATATGAGGCAGGATAAACTCCAAGAATTTAGGATATAGATGATAGAAATCAACTACAATAAAACCTTGCAAAAGAATCCGCTTATATATGATATGTGCCAAATTTGTGACGCCTTCAGGTTCTGTAAGATTATACTGTGAGATCATTCCGCACACAGGTATGCGACCATTGAGTTTCATATTCAGGAGTACAGCATCAAGTGTCTTTCCTCCAACATTCTCAAAGTAAATGTCAATGCCTTCAGGAAAGTGCCTGAATTACATAAATCGATATCAACCGGTTACTAGTGTGTCTTGTGTTACTAATCGTAAAATTTTGTAACTGTTCCGAACTGACCTTTTCAATACTGCATTGAGGTCTTGCTCTTCTTTGTAGTTAATGGCTTCATCGTATCCAAATTTATTCTTCAACAGATCCACCTGGTCAAAATAGACATACATTTAAGCAGAACTTTTAGCAGCTGAAATTTAATCAGTTATGCAGGCACATATACCTTTTCTTTACTTCCAGCACTTCCAACGACATAGCAACCATGCAATTTAGCAAATTGGCCGACAAGTTGGCCGACTGCACCAGAGGCAGCTGAAACAAAGACATTCTCTCCTTTCTTGGGAGAGCCTACTTCAAAGAAACCAGCATAAGCAGTCATCCCTGGCATACCTGTGCTCAAACAAATACCAACATATGTCAAAAAGGCACATCAGAATGCTAGAGATCTACGCGACTGACATCCATAAGCTTGTTACTGTAAGATCCATTCTGAAGAAGCATCATGTATACTCAGAAGACAAAACATAAAACAGAACATATCAATATCATAACTATCAATTCCAAATAAGTACAGAGTTCGTTCAATATTTGTTCTCGACCAAACCAAAGTAGGTCACACAAATAATTTAGTGAACAGAGTCAATTCCATCCTAATATATAACCTGCATTGAACAAAAGAAGAAAGAGGAAAAAGAATGTAGGATCAAATAGCCACACGATCATCTTCCAACTATGTAGCACTAACACCTTCAATTGAAAGTGTGTCTCGTATCCGACATCGACTAGACACTGAAATTTGTAGTTACATTCAATGACTTTCACTTTTGTAAATCATTACCGGTGTCTATATGTTAATATCAGATCAGATGTATGTGTCTATGTTAGTGTTTCATAGCTTCCGAATGATACAAAGCAAAGAAAGGAAACATTTATCACATGAAAACATCATAACTTCAGGTTTGCATATCATCCAAAAATCATGTAAATTATTCACTAAAATTCAACATAAAAAAGTGAAATTGTTGAAATACATACCAAGAATTCCCGTATAATAGGAAAGAGGAACATCTTTGTTCTCAATTTTGAAATGTATTTGAGCTGCCGGGATCAAGCTGTACTCTTCCCAATTAGTTACTCCCCACACCAAATCACCTTCCTTATAATCTTTGTGCCCAGATTCCAGAACTTTCGACACACCATAACCAGTTATCGGCTGCAATTACTCAAATTTTATCAGTAGCTGCACAACACAAATTCAATTTGCAACTACTCTTTCATCAAATTCAATTTCAATTTATATACAAAACAGAAATTCCAATCACACAAACTACACTTCAAACTATGAAGCATATCAACACTGACACATCACCACTGATAATAGCTTGAAAAAATAAATAGATTCAAACATAAGCACAAGTGTGGTGTCTGTGTCCGACACTGGCACACGACACACCTTATTTCAGGTGTGTCTGTATTTCAGAGACTTCTATGAATTTTTAGCACAAATCACATAACCTCTTCACAATATCACCAAAATTCCTTCAAATTCTCAACAAAAATAAAATCTCACCAAACAAACCGAATAAAATATTTATAAAAGTACAATAATTTGCTAAGAAATGGATGGTATCAATATCAAAATCGTAAACCTACTAACAAGCTGACCCATGTAATGCAGAGACAAATTAACATATAAAAAACCCAACTTTAAGCCTTAATTTAACCAGAAAAGTATAACACACTTACAGATTGAGGAGTATAGGCACGAGGATTGATAGAGCCTTGTGGGTTGCTCATAAGAGTACGCATGTATGGATCACAAGACAAGTAAAGATTCTTTACCAGAACAACATTGTCGGAACCTTCTGGAAGCTTGAGAGTTATAGTACTGTCAACAATGTTCATGTCTGATTCTTTGGGAAAGCCAGAAACATAATCCTTAAGAATCACTCGCTTGTTCTTAACTTCCGCCATGATGGGTTTTTGACTGTTGAATCTGAATTGAATCTGAATTCAGTTTATAACACAAAACTCAGAAAAGTTTATAAAGAAAAAAGCTAAGTGAGAAAATGTGATGTTAAAGGGAAAATCCAAAATTATCAATTTTTCATTGGTGTGATTGTTATTCCTTATTACTATGGGAAACAGAAATTCAGAATCTGGTATATTAATGTGTCCACATTTAGAGGTGTATTCAGTTACAAAATATAAACCTTCTTTAACAAACAAAAAATATGAACATGAAAATATCATGGTGTTAGATGGATATTTTTATTTATTTTAGACAAGTTTAGTGATATTTAATTAGGATAATAAAAAATTTAAAACTTAGCATAGTATTTCGGGGTATTTAAGGAAGAATTTTTATAATTTATAAAGAATCTTATATGGTACTATTTAAAAAGTTATAGATGGTTTGGTAACATTGATTTTAACGGTCTTTGTTGGATTTTCCAATGAGTTTTCATTACGTCAAAATAGGTCATAATAGTTCAACGGTTCTTATTTTGTTTGAGTATATTTAAGTTTGAAATTTATTTTATAATGGTGATTTAAGTTTTTTTTATCAATTGGGGACTCAATAATGAATATGGATATTCAAAATCGAATCAACCTAATAGAAATTCACAAATTAAATTAAATCAAATCGAAATTTCAAAAAAAATTATATTTGCTTCGGATGTGATTGGGTTACTTTTTAACAACACCGCGTGGTTTGGTTTAATTTGTTGTTTGTATTTTGCAAACCGAATCAAAACAAACCAAATCGCATTATGTTTCCGTCTAAACTTCACTTATTTCCCATTCAACCCAAAACTCAAATCTATTATGTCTTAACTTTACAAAGATTCTCTTAGACACACTTAAGATTTTGGTTTCAACCTTCTCAAATCTCTACTAATAGTATTGCGTATTTTTCTCATCTTCTTTGTCATGTACATCTCACCTCTTCTACTCTAATCACTCATCTCTTATGTTCTTTATTTTTCATATTCTCATTTTTATACTATTGTTGTCTCTTTCAATTACATTTTTTATCGCACATTTCTTCTCTAATCTCGCATCTCATATGTTCTTTGTTTTTCATTTTCTATAATCTCTCATCTCCTTCGTTTTTTTCTTTTTTATCATAATATTTTTGATATTGTTTTATACTAATGTTTTATGTTTTTTATTTCATTTTTGTCTAATCTTGTTTTTGTACATTCAATGAGAAGTTTTTGTATAAATATGATGAGTTTTGTTGTTATTTGGTAATGTATGAACGACTAAACACAAAGTTATATTGTTCTATATAGGTGTATGAATGACTCAATAAAAATCTTGTAAAAAACCGAATCTGAATCAACCCAACCCGCATTAGTTTAGTTTGGTTTGATTTTATTTCTAAAAGTCAATCAAACCAAACCAAATCACATATTTTTTTCTCTTGCGGTTTGGCAGATTTTTAGCATCAAAATAGTCTAAATCGCACCGCAAGCACCCCTAATAATGAGGAGGCTCAATACTAACTTCAAAGTTGCAAGGTATTAAAGGTATGGTGCATTTATGACTCCGAGACTCTTACTCGATCCAAATCGCGTGCAGATATTTACGGTTAGAGTCTTCTTATGTTTTTGGAGGCTCTGTGTAGGTTAGACACATGTTAATCATAGAAAAGTAAATAGAGGCCCTACTTAATCACGATTTAACTTGAAAAATATTTTTTGAGGTCTTATTTAGCTATAATTTAACCCTGACAAATTTGGCCCCTGTGCGGTAGTCAGTCTTGCACGTCCTCAAAGACGCCCTGTTCACGGTTAGATATTATCGAACGATTCCTCGCGTTTCACGCTAGAAATATGATGCATTTTTAATGTACCTCATATATAAGGTATCACATCATGATCTAAGGTATGTCATGATCATAACTTACTATACTCTTTTGTTTCTCATTCACTAATTTGGCGTTGGAGTGCTAACCTTGCAGGTCTACCCCTTTTTCGTTGTACCTAAAGCTTGCTCCACCGTACCAAGACTCTATTTCATCACTTCATCATACATTTATGGTTCCCTAATGGAATATTGACACCATTTGTGGGAACCGACTTCTGATTCCTACGAATTCCCAGATCAAATCTCTCTGATTCAAAAATCATGAACTCTTATAGCAAGCTTACTTGAAAAAGATGATGACGAAATCCGCCAAATACATGATAGGTTCCTCAGTTTCAAAATCATTATCATTCCTCCATGTTGATTCAATCGACGAATGATTATGCATTGAGAAAGAACATTCACCATGAAGCTTCCCTAACTCGTTGATGGTGAATGAAAGGCAGGAAGATGATAGATTGATCTTAGAGTTTTGAGACAACGAGAAAGCGGATTGGGCTTTTGATGTGACATTTCCATTGTTCGTAATCATAAGAATCATTCAGTAGCATGATTCCTCATTAATGATAGGAGCTCATGCGGTCTAATGTACATTGGATTTTTCATGAGATTTGAAGTCGTATGAAGACAAGAATTTGTTAGCATTCAATGATTCCTCCACTCTTCCATGTGGAAATATTAAGCTCTCAATCTCATTAGGGGAAAGGAAAGACGACAGAATCATAAATATGCATTTCATCATGATCACTTGCGAAAGCATCTGCAACGACATCATTGGGTGGTCATTCCTCGCAATATTATATGTAATGGCCTCTCCGGCCCATTTGAAGATGAAATATCATAATGATGCAATAAAACTAGTTGTTATTTCATCCATTTTTCATGGAGCTCGCCTTATACATGAAGTCGTATCGAAGAACTCCCTCGCGATTACTGTCGCCTTTGAAAAAAGAAAGAAAAGCATTTCTCAAGTCATTAGTACGGTTGACCTCTACATGTGAAAAGATAAAACATCGTGAAATGAAGAACTCGGCCCAGTGACAAAATTCAAAGTGAGAACCTTAAGGCTGGTTTCAGACGAAAACTTTGAGATCGTCCAACTATATGATAATCCAACATGGTAGGTATGTATAGGGTTGAGTTACCTTCTATGGTAATGAAAGGACTCAATGAGTGTCTTAAAGCTAATGTCAACCTATTTGCAGTTTCTCTTAGAAATGTGCCCTACATAAGCCCTAGTGTGGCTTGCCATCGATTAAAACCCATTTATCGGCTATGTGGCTCAACGAAGAAGACAAAAATATGTCAAGAAAGTCGAGGCAACCATGAAGACAATTCAAGGCCTACTGGAGGTCAACCTTATCTCCAAAATAAGGTATACTGAGTAGTTGTCCAATATTGTGTTGGTCAAGAAAGCTTTTGGGGAAGTGAATAATGTGTATGAATTACACATATCTCAATCGAGGTTATCCTAAAGATTCATACCAACTCCAAAACATTTGCAAGTTAGTAGACAGTTTAGCCAGTTATAAGTTGTCATCATTCATGAATGCATACACTAATAACAAGCACATACCTATGCATGAGGAAAATAGAGACAAAAAAAACCTTCATGAAACTATTATTACATTGTCATGCCTTTTAGCCTTAAAAAATGCGGGGGCAACGTACTAGAGAATGATGAATAAAATCTTCATGAAAAAGATAGGCAACAAATTGGAAATCTACATGGATGACATGTTTTTAAAATTTGATAATGAGGAGATGCACGGCGAACACCTAGCTAATGTGTTTCGGAGGACCCAAGAATATAATATAAGGCTCAACCGAAAGAAGTGTACATTTGGGGTCATAGTAAGAGGCATAAAGGCAAATCTAATAAGTACGAGACGGTCATCAAGATGGAAGCACCAACAAAGAAGAAATATGTTATAAAATTAAATGGGACGCTCCCACTGAACATATTTATATCCAGGTTAGTTCATAATGCATTCATATTGGTCTTAAAGTGCAAGCGATCATGTCTCTAAAAACGGCATTCTCGACCCCATGAGTTTTGCCTAAATAGATCGTAAGGGAAGTTATGTTCATTCACTTTTCTGTCTCTCCTGATGCAGTTTGTTCTATCCTCGTCAGAGAAGTAAATTCCACTTAGAGTTGATATATTTTATATTTGAAGCATTAGTCGGGCCAAAAACACGCTATCAGGAGATAGAGAAAGCAACATTAACACTGGTGACCACATCCCAGAAGCTACGACTTTACTTCTTGGCGCATGCCATCATCATTCACACTGGTCTACCTTTAAAATAACTCCTCCACATACTAGAACTAGCTTGATGGTTGACAAAATGGTCTATCAAAATGTCTAAATTTGATGTCTTTTTCGAGCTCATGAGAGAGTTGAAAATCCAATTGCTCGTTAGCTTCATAGTAGAAATGACTCCAGGTGTACCTGATATAGCTCATACTTAAGTTGTGCGCATAGATAGGTCGTAAAATAGCAGGAGGAGTGGGACGGACCTCGTATTAAAAAATGAGACCAGATTAATAATTTAAAGTATCCCTATGTTTTGAATCCCTCAATAGCAATAATCAAGTTGGGTATGAAGCTTTTATCGTCGGCCTTACCCAGGCATCCAATATGTGGGAAGAAAACATCAAGCTATCAACATATTCACATTTATTGGTATTGAGGTTAATAGGAGGCATAAGCTAAATACCCATTGTTAGAGCGATACGTCAACCTAACTAGAGAAAAGTTAGCGAAGTTGAAATCTCATGAAATCTTGCATGTACCAAGAGAAAAGAATACCATGGCATATGTCATTTCTAAACTTGCAAGCACTAGAACCTTCATTATATATCAACCATTCCTTTATCAATGAAACCCTAAAAAGTTCAAACATTGAAGCTCTCAAAGTGATAATGGTAGTTGTAGCTGACATCTCACCACCCTCTTAGATCTCTCCCATCGTGATGTACATCGAGCATGGTGCACTTCCTATGGATCCTTTTGAAGTAACTCTTGTGAATCTTTTTGTTGAAATGCCTCGAAGCTTGAGCTCTGGCTAAAAAGGTCCTCTAAGCCAGATATTACTGGCGCATATGATTTAAGATGCCAAGGGGTATTTGAAGAAGTTCAAACAATTCAAGAAACACGATGATGTTCATTATGCTCCCCCATCCAAACTACATGTGTTGACGTCATGATGGTCTTTCTCACAATGGGGCATGGACATTCTTGGGCCTTTTCTTCTGGATTGAGGTCAATGAAAATTCCTGATTGTGGATGTTGATTATTTTACGAAGTGGGTTGAAGCAGAAGCCTTAGAAAAGATCATTTCAACTAACATACTAAAAATCTTTAAAGAAACATTTTGTCTAGGTATGGGATCCCTCAAGTTGTTGTGACAAATAATGGAATGCAATTCACAGAATGAAGAAGTTGTTGGAGGATATGAAAAACAAGAAATATATTTCATCTCTTCAAATTTCTGATGTCTTTGAAGTTGAGATGAATAAGTTTATAGTGCCATAGCCACTCATCATTGCTAGCTGCAGTTTCCAAACACTTGTGCTCCATCACATCGAGTTCAATATTGAAGGTTCTGTTATGAGACATAGGTGCCTTCAAGATTAACTTACCACCTGAGTGAGTAGTCTTGCCATATTATCTTCGATCAAAACTTTGTAATTCTTCTCGATCAATTGCCTTATGCCGAAGAAATTGCTTTTCATGCATGGTATATATAATAAATTGGAAATTACCAATCATTTTCCATCTTTCCTCATGATTAAAACATCACCAATACCTTCAGCAGTTAGGGTATTGCCATTTGCAAACTTCTCGTTGTTCTTTATTAAGGGACTGATGGTGATAAACCAATCTCTCTTTCCAATCATATGTGATGAGAAGCCCGGGTTTAAGTACCATTGATCCTTGAATCTTTATTCTTCTTTTGCTGTGACCATCAATAACACTCATTATTCTTCATTTCTTATAATTATTTTATCAAATTTCGATTATTTCATTTATTTTTTGGACAATCGCTAGCATAGTGACCATATTTTTGACAATTGAAAAACTGAATATGATTCTTATCCGGTTTCCTTCCACCACCTGTTCCTTTTCCTGCATCACCACCTATGTGATTGCTTTGGTTTATGGATTGTCTTTGGTTCGGCGAATTTACTTATTTTTGGTGATTCCTACCATTTAAATTGTTGTATCCATCTCTACCTTTGTTGTCGCTCCAGTTTCCTTTGCCTTTATTTTCTTTTGTTGATTGTGCCAGCAGAGCTACATCACTGTTTGTCTTACTTGCATATTTTGCAGCAATTCTTTGTTCATGAGATTCAAGCATCCTGTGAAGCTCTTCTTTTGTCATGCTTAATATATCCTTCGATTCTTCTATGGCTACAACCACAGATTGAATTTTGGAAGCAATGACCTCAAGATCTTTGCAATGATAGATATTGATGTTAACACTTCTCCAGACATCTTGATTTGATTCAATAGTCATGTTACCCTAATGAAGAAATCAATGACACTTTTATTTTCTTCCATCTAAAGCAACACTTACGTCCTTTTGTGAGTTTATTACCTCACCTTTTTGACCTTCTCAGCACCTCCCAAAGATTTCTCGAGGATGTTCCATGCTTCCTTCGATGAGTTTACAACACCAACCTTTTTAAAGTTGTCTGTATCAACACATTGATGGATTATAAAGAAAGTTTTGTAATCTTTCTTCTTCAAATCAACCTTTTGTTCATCCATTGCATTTTCGCTAATTGGTGTTTCTCTATTCTTCACAAGATCCCAAAAGCCTTGATAGCAGAGACAACCTTCATATGCTTACACCAATTATCATAATTCTTTCCATTCAAGATAGGAAGATTTTCTTAAAAAGGTCTGTTTGGATGAGAAGTCATTGCTCTATGCTTCTAAAGAATCGCAACCATTGCTTCCGAAGAATCGCAATCATTGATTTAGATACCAGATTTTGGAATCGATCTTGTTAAAACGAGATTGATTCAAACTTTCTTAATTGATTGAAGATTCTCGTTCCTCACTCTTCACTTGAGTGATTCAACCATACATTGATTGCAAGACGATTTTGTTGCACAATGATCTGAAGAGAGAGAAAAAGAGAAGAGAAAAACATTAGGGTGTTTGGAATAAGAGAAGAAGGTGTTTATTGATTCTTGCCGAATACAGAGTTTCTCTCTTTCTGAGTTCACGATTTTGAATTCTCTCTATCTCATTATTTTTAAAATTCATAGTACCTCCCTATTTATAATGAGACTTCTTACACATCACACAATCTTAAATAACTAACTGACTAATTTCGACAACTTATATTCGACTCTTTGTCGAATACATACAAATTAGACTACGACTAACTATATTCGACTCTTTGTCAAATACATGCACCTTCATATACTATAAGTTAGATTCAATTTCTGTCAAATGCATGCAGATTCAACTATTACAATCTATATTCAACTATTATTCTATCGAATACATTTGATTTTGACTCTTTCAAATTCTATATTTTACTAATATGTTTAACCTAAAGAATTAGGTATTTAACAAACTTTAACTAAAATAGACTTGTATTAAATTTACTTTTTCTATTGATAATGATAAACATTTTATTTATTAATCAACTATAACTTTATGATATTTTAATGTTTATAGTTTTTTTTTTTAAACACAATCTTTAGTAGGTCATGAATTGTTATAGTGTTGGTTTCGATAACACTTTAAAGTGCTATTCAAGGTTAAGGTCTACGATCCTTATAAACATGTCACTTAAATTATAAGTCTTTGTGATTTATGAACTGCACTAAAATAAACTACATTAACAATTCGATCAACTTCCAATAACCAATTTAATAAAAAACAGTTAATTATTAAAACAATTATAGTTCAATTTAAAATCAATTTAATATTAGTTTGCATTTATAATAAATTTTCATTTGTAAACATGCTGATGATAAGTTCGTATTTATAAACTAGTTTAAATTATTTTTTCTTTATTTCTAAGGAAAAAAGTACTTTTAGAAAAACTTTTTTTCTATTTTACAATTTTTGATTTTTGATTTTTTTTCATTTTTAGAAATTATATAATTTTCTAGTTTTTAAAAAATATTATTATTTTACTTTTCAAGAAAAAATCTATCTTTTTTATTTTTAGAAATTATATCATTTCTTTTATAAAATAAAATTTGAATTTTTTTTATTTTTAGGAATTTTTAAAAAAAATTTCAGAAAAAATATATCTTTTTTATTTTTTAGGAAAAAAAAACATTTAATTTTAATTTTTAGGAACTTATTTTTTCTTAACTTTTAAATACTTTTTTTTGTAGAAAAAAAAATATTTTTCCTATTTTAGAGATAATATTTTTGTAGAAACAATATTTTTTCTATTTTTGAAAAAATATTATATTTTTTCATTTTTTGAATTTTAACTTTTTTAAATAATATTTTTTTATAAAATTACTTGAACAATTTAAACTGGTTTATAATTTAAATTTGATTGAATGAATTGTTTGTAATATATTTATCCATTATTTAAACTGGTTTAAGTTTTTTTTTTCTGCAATTTAATTTGGACATATGACTAAAGTAATTATATTTTTGTACTTTTTTTAGTTTGAGAACCCTCTAAATGATAATCTCCGGAGTAGGGCTATTAATAACTTTAGACATTCAATTTTCTAAATAAAATATATGATCGCATGTGATCTTTAAACTTTATTATACATAATATAGAGCTTATTTGTTTCAGTTTAAAAAAATAGATTTTAGCCCAACACTTAAACTCGAGTGGTAACAGCTTCTGCTAAAAAACGAAAGTTTGAGAAATATCGAGTTTAATTTTTAACGAGTCTCTTTTCTCTCAGAACCAGAATGCAAATTTGATATAACAGTTTTCTAAAATATTATCAGTGTTTTTATATTTATTTTTTAAAATTAAAAGACTAATTTTAACATTTTATAACATAAACATAAATTATTGAAAATCTAAACATAGTCGAAATCGCAATTTTTTTAAAAAAAATTGTATCTCAAAAATGATTTTTATGAAAAATTATTTGAAATTACTTCAAAATTAAATAACTTTTTAAAATTTTAATATTCAAAATTCTCTAAAATAAAATAATAAAATATTTAAAATAACATTTTAAAAATAACTATTTAAACCAAATTACTATTTGAAGTTTTTATAAAAGATTTCTTTATAATTTTTTTTAACACGAAATTATTTTAAATCATAAAAAACAAAAACAAACGGCCTCATAATTCATAAAAAATCCAACAAACAAAATCACATGTCTTTTAAAGACCAGCTTTGATTATGATATTTACATCACAATTAAACATATATATAAATTTATAAATAGTTATTTTTGAATAAAAAATTATAAATAGTTATAAACTTATAATTAAAGTCTAACTTTTAAAAAGATACCAATTATAATTGATTAACATTATTAAAAATTTAACATATAATTAAATATGTTTTTAGTTTATACAAAAATAATTAACATTTTTAGAAAAAAATATTTTTCTTCCGACACTTTTGATTTTCAAATTCTATCCCTAAAATATTGCATCACCCTAAGTACCACCATTTATTATTTTAAAGGTTTTTGGCTTGTTCGATCTTTTATTTGGGCTACTATTCAAGCAAATGTTTATTATATAAACAATAGTTAATTAACTAATTTATAAACATATTTGGTAATAAATCAGAAACCTTTAGTGTCATTAAAAATGTCCCTTTGAACATTTGTTTGTGATACTCTACTTATTATAGAGATAACATTATTAAAAGACTTTGCTTGTATAAGTTTTTCTCTATAATTCCTTAAAATTATAATTAAATATTCTTCTTGTAAGCTACTATTTAACCCCTACACTATAGCAAAAGATCTTGCTACGAATATTGTTTGCTCTAAAACAAAAACATCTTTCACTCTAGTGAATATGAAAGCTCTAATGTTTTGTATTTTGATTCTTGGTTTTGTTTCATCTTGTTTATGTGAAAGGTGGAACATTAATGCAGCTCCAACAAAAAATAATATATACAATGTGGTTGATTATGGTGCTCGTGGTGATGGAGTAACAGATGATACACAAGTATGAATATGTATTTTTCTACTATTGTTTCTTAAATTTTAATATCTATAATTTGAAACTTTAATTTTCTATATTTTGAATGGATTAATGTAGGCATTTTTAAAAGCATGGAGTGATACATGTGGAGCAGAAGGTGCATCAACTTTGCTCATACCACCAAACAAAATATACTTGGTGAACAACATCGAATTTAGTGGTGATTGCAAGGCCAAAAGTATTCTCATTCAGGTATACTCCCACACACACATATCTCTAGTAGGACTTTTAAAAAATACTTCGAATTGAATCGAACTAAAAATCAAACTGAACTGAAACGAATTAAATTGATGTTGAACAATCAGTTTTAGAATAGAATAAAATGATAGATAAACAAATCAAAACTGAAAATAAAAAAATACTAAAAACAAAGTTTAAAATTTTTTGTTAAAAAAATTCAAAAAGGACTTATCTATCATTAACAAATAGATCATGCCACGTTCATCTAATTATTTTGCCATGGCTCATACATATTGCAGCTTAAAGGAAAAATAACTGCACCTCCCCAGGAAGCATTTAAGGATAAGTCATACTGGATTAAGATCCAATACATAAACAGTCTCACAATTGATGGGAGTGACAATGGAGAAATCACAGGCCAAGGTTTTACCTGGTGGCCATGCAGAACTTGCCCTAGGCCAAGAGTATGATTACTATAATATAAATTTTATGTTTGTTAATTAATACTTATATTTCCTGCCTATAAAAAAATTCATTTATAACAACTTAATCGCCAAATTTAGATTTTAATTTCATGTTGATGATGCAGAGCTTGCATTTCCATTCCTGCAATGATCTTACTGTTAGTAATGTGAGAATTACTAATAGTCCAGGAGGTCATATATCTATAAATGGTTGCAACAATGTGAAATTCTCTCACATGAATGTTCAATCTCCGGGTGATAGTCCTAACACCGACGGGTTTGATATTTCGGTATCCAAAAATATATTGATAGAAGATTCTGCCATACAAGTAGGTAATCAAAATTTATATTTGTCATCTCTCTCGCTCTCGCTCTGCCTTATAAGTCGATTGTTTTTTGATGTATATAATCGTTTAAAACATATTTACAATTTTAAAGTGGGTTGAGATTGTTATATACAGGTGATGATTGTATTGCCGTCAACGGCGGCTCCTCATACATCAATGCGTCTCGTCTTGCTTGTGGTCCAGGTCATGGAATAAGGTAACTTTCTATAATTTATAAAAACTCAATTTTTAGGTGATATTTGATTATTTTGATACTTGAGAATTCTCATTAAAATGTGTGAATTGATCAGCATTGGAAGTCTTGGTAAAGGTAATTCTCATGAGACAGTTGAAGAAGTACATGTACAAAATTGCAGCTTCACTAATACTACAAATGGAGCTAGAATCAAAACATTTCCTGTAAGTAATTATCATTAACACCATGCTCTATATGTATGAAATAATATTTTTCTAAAATAATCTCGACTTTTTATTTATAGGGTGGATCGGGTTATGCACGGAAGATTAGTTTCGAACAAATCCAACTTACAGATGTTAAGAATGCAATAATTATAGACCAACGTTATGGCGTTAAAGTTGCGGCGGAGGTATACATTTGATTCTACTTTCATATTTTTATCTTGTCATTTCAACAATAGGTATTATTCTTAAAATTTGATATGATCATATAACATTGATAGTTATGGTTTGAATTTTGTGGAAATTATTAGGAATCAGCTGTGCAAGTGAGTGATGTTAGATTTTATGGGATTACTGGAACTTCTGCTAGTGACTTGGCTATTAATTTGAAGTGTGAGAGTTGCTTCAACATTGAGTTGGATCAAATTAATATTGTTTCTTCTCAACCTAAAAAGGAGGCTCAGTCTTATTGCAAAAATTTCCATGGAAAAATTGGCTCCACTATTCCAAAAGTTAATTGCAATTGAAAATGTTTGTTTCTATTGTTAGTTGTTTTATGTGAAAGTTATGTCATAGTTTTATTATTTGTAATGTTTCCATACGAGATGAACAAAAAATTACAAAGTTAATGCAATAAGGAAATTTATTGTTTCTCATTAATTATTATCCTGAATAATTATTTGAATTGCTTGCATTCATACAATCAACAGTTTGAATAATCAGAATAAAATCAAGGTTTTTGCAAACGAATCAAGTTCTGGAAACTTAAATGGTTAGGATTGAGGCTTTTATGCTGGCAGTTTCTGTTGAAAGATTAAACTTGATTTGCGCCTAAATATATTATTTGGATTTTTTGGCTTAGTTATTTTGGACTTTGGTAATTTTAATTAATGTTCTAGAAAACTCTTGCAATGTTTGGAGTGTCTAGATATTTCTTAAGGTTGTAATATTCTCTATAATACTCTTGCAATTCTTAGAGTTGAGAACTCTCTAGAATTAGTGTGTCTAAAGTTCTCCTTAGAGTACTATAAATAGAGATGTAATTCTACACTTTTGTATCAAGCAAAATACAAAGTTCTCTCTTCCATAAATAATTCTTATACCTATCAAGTTTCTCTTTAAGCCTCTAATATTCCCACACACTTTTCCTAAACACAAAAGGTCTTATTTCCAACAAAGTGACATCAGAGCTTGAAGGTCCTCAAAAGATGACGAATAGAGATTTTCCTTTTCAAATGCTGATACTCACAAGGAACAACTATGACAATTGGAGTATTAAGATGAAGGCGCTACTAGGAGCTCAAGATGTGTGAGATATTGTTGAGAAAGGCTTCAAGGAGCAAGATGAAGCATTCTTAAGTCAAGGTGTAAAGGAGGCATTAAAGGAGTCAAGAAAGAGAGACAAGAAATCTCTCTTCCTCATTTATCAATCGGTGGATGAAGATACATTTGAGAAGATCTCCAATGCAACGACGGCCAAAAAAGCATGGGACAAGCTTCAAACTTGCAACAAAGGAGTGGAGCAGGTGAAAAAGATTCGTCTTCAAACTCTTAGAGGTGAGTTTGAACATTTATTTATGGAAGAGTCTGAGTCAATTTCTGATTATTTTTCTCAAGTATTGTTTGTAGTCAATCAACTTAAAAGAAATGGTGAAGATGTTGATGAGGTGAAAGTCATGGAGAAAATACTCCGCACTTTAAATCCAAGTTTTGACTTCATTGTTACCAACATTGAAGAAAACAAGGATTTAAACACCATGACTATTGAGCAACTTATGGGTTCCTTACAAGCATATGAATAAAAACAAAAGAGAAAACCTAAACAAAAGGAGACTATGGAGCAACTACTACAACTCAATGCAAAAGAAGAAAACTATGCGATTTACAAAAGTCAAAGAGGACAAGGTCGTGGCCAAGACCGTTGACGTGGACGTGGACGAGGACATGAAGGAGAAAGAAGAGGAAATTACAACAACTACTCCAACAACTTCAACAATGGAGAAAGAAGTTGGAATCCACAAGCAACAAGAGATCGTGGAAATGGAAATTCATGGTCAAGGTGCAACAAGTTACAAATTAAGTGCTTCAATTGCAACAATATTGGTCACTATGCATCTGAGTGTAGATTCTCAAAGAAGGTTATGGAGAAAGCTAACTCTGTAGAAGAAAAAGGTGGAGAAGAAGAAACTTTGTTGCTCGCGTGCCAAAACCAACTTGAAGAGAAAAGAAACAAGTGGTACCTCGACACCGGCGCAAGCAACCACATGTGCGGCGATCGAAGCATGTTCGTAGAGATCAATGAAGCGATAACTGGAAACGTCTCCTTTGGGGATGACTCAAAGATACCGGTCAAAGACAAAGGTAAAATTCTCATACGCTTAAAGAATGGGAGTCATCAATTCATATCCAATGTCTACTATGTTCCTAACATGAAAAATAATATTTTAAGCTTGGGACAATTATTAGAGAAAGGATATGACATCCACTTGAAAGAACATAGTCTTTTCTTAAGAGATTATGGGCATAACTTGATCGCTAAGGTGCCTATGTCAAAGAATAGAATATTCCTCTTGAACATTCAAAATGATGTGGCAAAGTGTCTCAAGGCTTGCTATACCGACTCTTCGTGGTTATGGCATCTACGATTCAGACACCTCAACTTTGGTAGTCTAGAATGTTTTTCAAAGAAGGAAATGGTGAGAGGCTTGCCTAGCATAAACCACCCAGACCAACTATGTGAAGGATGTCTAATTGGGAAGCAATTCCAAAAAAGCTTTCCAAAGGAATCAACATCAAGAGCGACATAACCACTAGAGCTCATACACACTGATGTCTGCGGACCAATCAATCCAAACTCTTTTGGTAAGAATAAATACTTTCTCTTCTTTATTGATGATTATTCTAGAAAAATGTGGGTTTTTTTCTTGAAGGAGAAGTCAGAGGTGTTTGAAAACTTTAAGAAGTTCAAAGTCCTTGTGGAGAAAGAAAGTGGTCTTTCTATTAAGGCTATAAGATCTGACCGAGGAGGAGAGTTTACTTCAAATGAGTTCAACAAATATTGTGAAGAGCATGGAATCTTCCGCTTACTAATAGTGCCAAGATCGTCACAACAAAATGGAGTAGTGGAGAGAAAGAACCAAACCATACTTAATATGGTGCGAAGCATGCTTAAGAGTAAGAAGTTGCCGAAAGAGTTTTGGGCCGAAGCAGTGGCATGTGCGGTTTACCTGACAAACCGTTCCCCAACAAGAAGTGTGCATGAGAAGACACCACAAGAACCATGGAGTGGAAGGAAGCCAGGGATCTATCACCTCAAAGTGTTTGGAAGCATTGCATATACCCACGTTCCAGATGAAAGGAGAACAAAGCTCGATGATAAAAGTGAGAAGTATGTATTCGTGGGTTACGACTCAAAAGGGTACAAGCTCTATAATCCAAATAGTGGAAAGATTGTCATAAGTCGTGACGTGGAGTTCGAAGAAGAAGATTGTTGGGGTTGGAGTGTTCAAGAAGACAGGTATGATTTTCTTCCTTATTTTGAAGAAGAAGAAGAAGATGATGAATTGGAACAACCAATGATAGATGAACATATTACACCACCTGCCTCACCGATATGAAGGTTGGATGAAACAAGCTCAAGTGAGAGGACACCACGATTAAGGAGCATTGAAGAGCTTTACGAGGTAACCGAAAACCAAAATGACATTAACCTTTTTTGTCTTTTTGATGATTGCGAGCCTCTAAGCTATCAAGAAGCTATTGAAAATGTAAAGTGGAGAGACGCCATGGACGAAGAAATAAAGTCAATCACAAAGAATGATACGTGGGAACTTACTACACTTCCACGAGGACACAAAGTAATCAGAGTAAGATGGGTGTACAAGGAGAAGAAGAATGCAAAAGGCGATGTGGAGAGATACAAAGCAAGACTTGTGGCAAAAGGCTATAGTCAAAGACAAGGAATTGACTATGATGAGGTATTTTCCCCCATTTATCGTCTTGAAACTATTAGACTGATCATTTCTTTGGCAGCCCAGAATGAATGGAAGATCTATCAAATGGATATGAAGTCGACCTTCTTGAATGGTTTACTCGAAGAAGAAGTTTATATCGAGCAGCCACAGGGATATGAAGTAAAAGGGCAAGAACAAAAAGTCCTCAAGTTGAAAAAGGCGTTGTACGGACTCAAGCAAGCACCGAGAGCTTGGAATGTTCGAATCGACAAGTACTTTCGAGACAAGAACTTTATCAAGTGTCCATATGAGCATGCACTCTATATTAAAGCGCAAAATGGAGATATTTTGATTGTGTGCTTATATGTTGATGACTTGATCTTCACTGGGAACAATCTAAGCATGTTAGAAGGGTTCAAGAAAGACATGTCAAATGAATTTGAGATGACAGATATGGGGCTCATGGCATATTATCTTGGTATTAAAGTAAAGCAAGAAGACAAAGGAATTTTTATCACCCAAGAAGGCTATGCAAAAGAAGTACTTAAGAAGTTCAAGATGGATGATGCCAATCCGGTTGGCACCCCGATGGAATGTGGCAGCAAGTTGAGTAAGCAGGAAAATGGAGAGATTATGGATCCAACTCTTTACAAAAGTTTGGTTGGAAGTCTACGTTACTTGACAAGTACAAGGCCGAATATTCTCTATGTTGTAGGAGTCGTAAGCCGTTACATGGAAGATCCAACAACAACTCACTTCAAGGTGGCAAAGAGAATCCTTCGATATATCAAAGGTACAACAAACTTTGGCTTACACTATTACTCTTCTAACAATCATGAAATTGTTGGCTATAGCGATAGCGATTGGAGTGGAGACGTGGACGATAGAAAGAGCACTACTGGTGTTGTATTCTTTATGGGAGATGCTGCTTTCACTTGGATGTCAAAGAAGCAACCTATCGTCACACTGACAACTTGTGAAGCCGAATATGATGTCGCTACAGCATGTGTTTGCCATGCAATTTGGCTAAGGAACTTGTTGAAAGAGTTAAAAATGCCAGAAGAAGATCCTATGGAAATATGTGTTAACAATAAATCAGCACTTGCTTTGGCAAAAAGTCCTGTATTTCATGAAAGAAGTAAACACATCGACACCCGTTACCACTTTATAAGAGAATGCATCGAGAAGAAGGATGTGAAGTTGAAGTATGTGATGTCTCGAGATCAAGTTGCCGACATTTTCACCAAGCCACTCAAGTTGGAAACGTTCGTAAAGCTAAGGAGCATGCTTGGAGTCACAAATCAAGTTTAAGGGGGGATGTTGAAAGATTAAACTTGATTTGGGCCTAAACATATTATTTGGATTTTTGGGCTTAGTTATTTTGGACTTTGGTAATTTTAATTAATGTTCTAGAAAACTCTTGTAATGTTTGGAGTGTCTAGATATTTCTTAAGGTTGTAATATTCTCTAGAATGCTCTTGGAATTCTTAGAGTTGAGAAATCTCTATAATTAGTGTGTCTAGAGTTCTCCTTAGAGTACTATAAATAGAGATGTAATTCTACACTTTTGTATCAAGCAAAATACAAAGTTCTCTCTTCCATAAATAATTCTTCTACCTATCAAGTTTCTCTTTAAGCCTCCAATATTCCCACACACTTTTCCTAAACACAAAAGGTCTTATTTCCAACAGTTCCCTACTTTGTTCGAGAAAGTAGTTAATGATGATGCTACAATGAATGAGTCTGGAGATTAACAAGGCTTGGACTGAAATTGGGATATTGGCTTTCAAGGGATGATTTAAATGTTGAAGACTGTTTTGATGTCCATTCTTTCCTTTGTCAATCCGGCTCAAGAGAACAAGAACATATTTGTCTAGTGACGCGAAAACATATGTTTTTCTGTTAAGAACAGCTATAAGTATCTTTCTAAGTTGAATCAGGTCAATGTTCCCATTGAAGATGTGAGGTTGATGAGCATTCAAAATATTTGGAAAAAAAAGGATGAAAAAGAGTTGTGCTAAGGAAGTTTGAAAGGGTGAGTGATAGAAAAAAGAAAATGATGAAAGAAGTTGTGATGTGTAAATACCTTGTTTAGTGAATGTTTTTATTTTTGTTTGGTAACTTTGTTTCAATAGCCTAAGAAATGAATCTTTGTTGTGAGGTCCGGCCAAACTACAACCTTACAAGTCTTTAGTGATCTTTTGCTTCCATAATTTCTATTATGATTATTTGATGAATGTATGAATTGATTTGGTTGTTAGCATTGTTTTTCAGGCGAGTGTAATTGTCCTGTGTATTCAAAATGCGCAAATTTCTTCATCCATTAATTGAATAGGAGTGTAATTGTCCTGTGTATTCAAAATGCGCAAATTTCTTCATCCATTAATTGAATAGAAGTTAATGCAATAAAGAAATTTATTGTTTCTCATTAATTATTATCCTGAATAATTATTTGAATTGCTAGCATTCATACAATCAACAGTTTGAATAATCAGAATAATATCAAGGCTTTTGCAAACGAATCAAGTTCTGGAAATTTATTTTTTTATAAGCAGATCAAATTAAAATGAGATTAAAGAAATCTAAAATCAATAGCTAATTACAAGAAATCAAAGGGGGATTTAAACTAATCATACAAGCAACACGACTTGCTCCCCTTCCTACCTAGAATCAACCAATTCCAAGAATAAAGTTTTATGTCGAAAACAATACTATCGACCTCAGTGACTATATTATTAAAAATGCAATTATTTCTAGACCTCCAAATACACCAGCAAGTAATAAACCAAATCGAATAAACTTTATTCACTTGACACCGACCTCTAAGGCTCGTGTTCCACTCCTTAGCGTGAGAATAGCAGCAATAATCCGAGATTAACAAGGCTTTTATGCTGACAGTTCCCTACTTTGTTTGAGAAAGTAGTTAATGATGATGCTACAATGGATGAGTCTGGAGATTAACAAGGCTTGGACTCGAATTGGGATATTGGTTTTCAAGGTGATGATTTAAATGTTGAAGATTTGTTTGTTTTGATGTTCATTGTTTTCTTTGTGAATCTGGTTCAAGAGAGTGAGGACATGTTTGTCTAGAGGCGCGAGAACACATGTTTTTCTATTAAGAACAACTATAAGTATCTTTTTTACTTGAATCACGAAGATGTTTCCATCGAAGATGTGAGGCTGAGGAGCATTTAAAGATTTGAAAAAAAAGGATGAAAAAGAATTGTGCTAAGGAAGTTTGAAAAGGTGAGTAATAGAAAAAAGAAAATGGTAAAAGAAGTTATGATATGTAAATATTTTGTTTAGTGAATGTTTCTTTTACTTGACAACTTTGTTTCAGTAGCCTAAGAAATGATCGTTTGTTGTGAAGTCCGGCCAAACTACAACCTTACAATTTCTTAATGATATTTTGCTTCCATGATTTTTATTATGATTATTTGATGAATCTATGAATTGATTTGGTTGTTAGCATTATTTTTCAGGTGAGTGTAATTGTCCCGCGCAAGGTTGTCAAACTCGCGAGTCTACTCAGACTCGTAAAGGGTCCGTAGACCTGACTCGCAGACTCGACTCGCAAACTCGTACGAGTCTATGGAAATTTTAAAAAGACTTTTAAAAACCTATATGTGACACATGCATGACACACACATGTATTTTAAACTTGTAAATACCTCATATATGATACAAATATATATATATATATATATATATATATATATATATATATATATATATATATATATATATATATATATATATATATATATATATATATATATATATATATATATATATATATATATATATATATATATATATATATATATATATATATATATATATATATATATATATATATATATATATATATATATATATATATATACCAATTAACATCAAAATATAAATTTCATACTCCATAACAAAGTTCTTAATAAAAAATTTCAACAATAAAACAAACAAAATAATAAAGTATGTATTTAAAGACTTAAAGTATCAATTTCTTCTTAATTGACTACTACATAAAGCAAAAAATCATAAAACAAATATGCTAATGGCTTTAAACATCCAAAACTCCAGTAAAATCATCACCATCATCTTCATCGGTATCTTGAGTATCATCATAAAATTCTACCCCGGATGAAACACCTTCTTCATCGTTAACCAAAGTTGGATTGCTTGAATTTCCATTTCCACCACCACCACTACTTTGCACAATATTAGTAACAACAATATCAACTTCCACAATATTGTTAACAATAATATCATCTTACTCAACATTAACTTTAGTTTACATATTTTCTGCATTAGGATCTTCAATTATCCATTCATCACCTTTACACAAGAGAATATACAAGAGAAGCATCCAAGTAAAACATATAAGAAAAATACTTACACAATAAATGATTGATTTACGGGAACGAACGCGAACAAAACAAGAGACATAATAAACACACGTCGTTTATTAAGGGATAAAGGGAGGAAGAAACTTTGCTAAAACAAGAGACTAGGAGAGAGGCTTTCTAATTCTCGTACAAGCAAAAAGTAAGGATTTTTTAAAATAAAATAAAATCTTTTGGGAAATTTGGGCCTTTTTTGGGTTAAAAAAAACAAAATTCAAAAAATTTATAGACTCATAAGCTCACCATAGACTCGCGAGTCTATACGAGTTTATGCGAGTCTACTTGAGTATACTCGAGTTTATCAAAAAATGATTCTACGTGTGAGTCTACTCGTTTTCGCTTCATAGACTCGTAAAATCGTACGAGTTTACGAGTCTACCCGCGAGTTTGACAACCTTGGTCCCGCGTATTTAAAATGCGCAAATTTCTTCATCCATTAATTGAAGAGGAGTGTTAGAGTGATTTAAGTATGAGAATTTAGTTGTTTTGTGAATGCATTGCATGATATTTGATTTAAGAACTATATTATTTGTCATTGTTTGATTCTAGGAAGTCGTGGACGTTGCTTGTGAGCATTCATATGTTGAATTTGAACCGTTAATCCTTTCTCGGTGAATTTTTATGCTTGAGAAAATCCTCTTGCTATCATGAGAAGCGTACTTTTCTTGAAAACTAGCAAAGATCTAAGTTGGGGAAAATTTGTTGAATGCCAAATATGAAAAAGTTGAACTAATTTTCAAAGCATTTTTCAACTCTTTATTTGTGTTTTAGATGATTTACTCCATGATGTTGTGTGAATTGCTAGCATAATTGCATTGTCCCTTGGATCCCTTTATTTGTGTGTTATTGTGCAGTAATTAGGCATGGATCTCATAGAAGGAGGCACAAAAGAATGGAAAAGAAAGCCAATGAAAAAAAGAGAAGAATCAGCTAGCTCGTTGTGCAAGCTCTCAGCAAAGGGAAAGCGAGTTCGTTGTGTGACCTCTTGGAGAAGTGAAAGCAAGGCAAAACAGAAAGATGACAATAGCTAAATTGTGTTGCAGTCGTTGTGCGATGCCTGGGTGAGAAAGCTAATTGTGCGAACTTAGAACTTTCCTAAAGGGCAGTTTAACTATTTTTAGGCACTTGAAGTGCCTAAAAGGGAGGCTCGTTGTGCGAACCTGAGCTTGTTGTGCCAGCTAGCGCAGACTTGGGAAGTTATTTATGTACTTTTTCTTGCTTTTAGGAACATGCTTTCTTGATACACAACATTTCCTGAGAGCACAAAAACTCTAAAAACATCATTTCTTCATCCAATAGGTGATCTTCATCAAATAGGAGCTGGACTCGCATTCATTATTGATTCTTCACCTTGGATGCACATTCATCTCTTTCCTTTTATATGCGAACAAGTTGATGATCAATGTATGATGAATACCTTTACTCTTAATGATATATATTTTATTTGAATCACTATTAAAAGGTATTTTTCAAACATTGACATAAGTTATTTATCTATCAATGAATAAACTCTAGACATAGATTTATGAGTTGATATTCAGTTTATATTGAACTTTAATTTTATTGTATTGGATTTTAGCATGAGACATCATCTAGTGATTAATACGATAATACTCATGAAATTGCTTTAGACGTAAACGGTATTGAGAGGGTACATGATTATATTGATCAAAAACAAATTCACATGCTTGATTGATAGAATACAATCAAGTTAGGATGATGAAATCTATTCTTGATATGTCTTTTTAAACAAACATCTTTCAAACTTTAATCTTACAAAATTTGCATATCATAAAGCATTAATGCAGGGGATTAAGGAGTGTGCCCATCAAGAGAGGAGTTCTAAAGCTTCTAAGCCTAATCAAGAGGCTTCAAGCCAATCATCAAGGGCATTTCATCAATTCAATCAGGTCAAAGTTCTTTAAGAGGATTAGATTAAGAAACATGGTCCACCTCCTGTCTAGGAAGCCATGTAGAGGGAATCTGAGGTCCTAAAGCCATTGATATGGTGGTTATTTGTCATGAAAGCTCATGAGTATCATTGTGGGGCTCATCCAAGTCATTATACTAAGTACAAGTGAGCACAGTCAGAGAAGGTGCAATTAGGGTTTTCATCTGGTCAACCCTAAGTCAACTGTTGATTTCAAAGGAGATTAAGACTCAATTCCAAGTCTTTGTGATCATGGAATGTTGTGTTATATCATTTGGGATGTCATTACAAGATAAATTCAATAATAATCAAGAGTGTGAGAAGTTACTAAGCTAGGGTTTCTAAGCTTGTTAGTGTAAAATCCCCTATTTAGTTCCTAACTTCAAGACCACATAGCTCAAGATGCAAGTCTCATCTCATCTTGGCTCACATATGAAACTTGTAGAGAATGTTCTTAGCTTTCTTTTGAGTACTAGAAGTCCTCCATTGGATTTATGTAACTCTAGTTACAGTGCTGACAAGTTACAGATCATCAGATGAATGCTATTTTGGTCAACAAAAGTCAACCAACTTCCAAGGCATTTTTGACCTAGAAGGGTGTTTCTCCTCAACTTCAAGTGAATATAAGAGTTGTTCCTCATGATCTTATCTTTCCAAAAAGTCCTAGAAGTCATTCATCTGATTTGTAGAGCTCAAGTTATGAGCTTTGCAAGGCAGGGGTATTTTGGGAAAGTGTGATTACAGGTCATAAAATTACAGGTCAAGTTCACCACATTGCATAACTCAGATGGAAATTTTTCCAACATGAAATTTGTCCCAAATGGGGTCATTTGTTAAACTAAACATCAAGTTATCAATGGGCTAGCTTGTAGTTGAAGATTGGTGAAGAAAATTTTGGTAAAGGCATGTGAAGAGCCAAGTTTGGGGTCTTGCCAAAATTTAACCAAATATTGGCATATTTGTGCATTTTCTGATTGCAAATCATATTTTAAGAACATTGGTACCAAAATCAATTGCAATTGAGACACATTTTATGGTGCATTTCAAGGTTTCTTCATGTTTAAGCAACACATTGAATCATGGCCATTAAGATTGCAACAAGGGAAATTTGTGAGCCCTTGATCTTTCTTACAACACAAGGAAAAGAATTGAACCAAAAATAAGGCATTTCATCCATGAATGGAGCCATTTCCATGGGCCTCCATAATTAAAAATGTGAAAATCCAATTGAACAATTCAACCATGTTTGGGCCCCCAATTGATCACAAACATGTTCTATATAATGTATAGAATAATTTCAGAGCAAAGTTGATGCAATTTGGTGCAAAATTAAGCCATAGCAAGTTTGAAAAAGTAGAAAAAAAGTGATTTTCGAATTTGAAGTTCTACACCATTTCAGAGCAATTCTTCTATCCAAATAGTTTATACAACCTTCCTTGAGTGTTTATGGGCAAAGAAATTGAAGGTTTAGTGGCATTTGGAGGGTTCCATACAAGCATTTTCAGAGGTATTTATTTTTCAAGATAACTCATGATATAGCCATCTTTATCGTGCCATTTTTGCATCTTTGTAATCCCCACACATAGTAGAAGGATTCTGGGTTGAATTGGAGAGCAATTATGCAAGTTTGGTGTTCTTGGAATTTTCTTGGATGATCATGGTTTTGAGGAATTAACGGATAAAAGTGTGATTTGATAACATATTTGGATTCCCCGCGAAAAATCATGCAAGTTTGGTTCAAGAACCGTCAATTTTGGCGAAGATTTGAGGGAGTTGCATTTTCGGATGGATGAGGAAGATGAACGAATTACCGTCCGGCCACCGCGAGCACCGTGCTGCAATTCCTGCACAATCCCAGGTTCAAACGGAGAAGAATACTTATGTGTCACTCTCGTATGCGTCGGATCGGATGACTTTAGCATTAACGCATACGATTAAGACCCACCATGGTCTTCCTTTGACTCGCCATATGTGATTACTTGGGTCACTTAAAATTCAGAATTGGACTTGGGCTGCTATTATTATCCCCACCCCCTTTTCTGGCCCATTCAGGATTATAACTGGTTTGGATTACTATTTGCCACGCATATTTTTCTGTTTTGGTTTCTTTTTCCTTATTTCCTATTATTTTGTGTTGTTGGTTTTAATTCATAAACAAATATTAAATCAATTCCTAAATTCTTAAATTTTTTGCACAATGAACCTTGGCATTTTAGGGTATTTTTAGAATTGGAATTTTAATTTTAGGATTAATTGTCAATTTAATATGATTTTTCCATTTTTAGTTGATATTAAAATTGTGAAATATGTATCATTTTCTTGTGGAATTTCTTTGAGGTACCAAAACACCAAATAAATTCCTAATATTTTGTGACCCTATTGTATACATGTTGAGGGATTTGTGGATATTTTTCTCTGGATTTTTAGGTACGATTTTCATAGGTTTTGAATATCATTTTGTTCATGCTCTAGTTTGCCTTAGTTTTGGGGCACCCTTGATGTTTTCCCTTTGTTGAGGCATTTCCCTTTGGATTGTTTTTCTCCCCTTTTGAACCCCTGGTTCCCAATACCTTGGGGGTCCTTGGAGAATTTAGTTGGCATTTTTTTGATGTGTTTTACTATTTTTTCCTTATTTTTCAAGTTGGCTCATAATTTGACACTTTCACTTGTGTACTTGTATTGTTTTGGCTCCAAAAGCCTTGTTATGCTTATGTGATGGATCTATTGGTGATTGTTTCATGTTATAGGCTGATTATAGGTCTTGTGGACCAATTTGTGGATCTTTATATTGTGTGAAACATTCTCATTTGACCTCATCTTTTAATGCTTAAACTTTGTGCTTTCAAATGTCATTACATGAGTATCTCTTGCACATTTCTCATTTCTCTTGTCATTCTTCTCATGATATTCATATATTGTTTAGGTTGTATGATTAGAATATGTCACTCTCTATCCAATGACCTTGGTGTGTCATTTAAGGAAGTTTTGGGTCCTCCTTTGGAGGTCTCCAAGGCATGCCTAAAGTGGTGAATCCTTGAGGACTTCTTTTGTATGCTTTTGTGATTTGCTTTTGTTGCATTTCTTCTCCTCTTCTCTTACATTTATTCATACTATGGCTTGAGGTTGAGATGAGCTTGTGGAAGCTCCAGCCCCACACATTTTTCCTCCCTCACTTGCATTCCATGTTTGCATTTCATGTTTGCATTCTTATGTTTGTTTTCTTCTTCTTCTCATGTCTTTCTTCCTTTAGGATTTCCATTCCTTCTTGTTCAAGTGGGAATGTGATAGACCTTAAGGTTCTAACCATGCATGATAACAGTAGGTAGATCCCTCCTAACCTCAATCATAGGATCAATTTTGCATGACAACTTTAGGATTGTATTAGTTTCCCTTTAGTGCGTCCTTTCTCTTCTCATCTTCAAACATTCTTAAAGCACTTAATAAAGACTAACATGTGTTGTACGCTACGAGCCTTAAGAACTTGAGAAAGGGTTTTTGGAGGGTCTCTCTTCAATAGCTTGAATGTTTAGTGTGGTACCCTTTGGGTGACATGCGACGCATTCACTCTTAAGTCCAAGTCTTTAGTGCAATATGAGTTACAAACAAAACTCAAAACACTTATTCTTTAAAAGACTTCAAAAACAAAGATCAAATTTCTTTTTGTCCTTTGGGACCTTTAATCCTTAGAAACCATTTTCATAAGGATATTTTTGTTAACTCTCGATTCTATCGCAAACGGTAACGCCTAAGTCTCCAATGGTCGAGCTGCATACACCAACTGCTAGAACCGTTTGTTAACCCTACTCGGGTAAAACATTTTGAACCAACTCGTGGTCTTGTTAGCCCGAGCTACGTTTGCTCTGATCTTTCATACCAGATAAAAGTACGTAGGCACGAGATGCAATATCTCGGCGAGCAACCTCCCCCCCCCCCTTTCACCCGTAGTTAGGCGAACTACGTTGACTCTGATTTCTCGTTCCAGACGGGAATACGTAGGCATAGAACTGTTGTGTTCTGCCGAGTCATTTTTCTTTTGCCTTAATCCTTTAGCTAGATAGATTAACACCCTTTGAGATAAACATTTAAGCGTGGATCCCGTCGAGTACGACGGACGTGAGGGGTGCTAATACTTTCCCCTTGTGTAACCGACTCCCGAATCTAGGACTTGGTTGCGATGACCATTCCTTTCCCTTTTCGTTAGGTTTTTTCCGATCGTTTCCTTTCCCTCCTTTGGGATAAATAACGATAGGTGGCGACTCTTCTGTCTTTGTCGGCCCGTTTTTCGCAGTAGCGACAAGTACGAATAACTTTTAGCTTTATCAATGGTTTTGAATGATCACTAGAAGTTGATACATTTAATAAGCTTATATAATACATTTTTTAGCATGCAAGTCAGGTATACTTCCCTTCAAATTTTTGGATTTATGTGTAGGAGGTAACCATAGACACATTAAATTTTGGAAGCAGGTTATCGACGCCTTCAGAGCAAGGTTATCAAATTGAAAAGGCAAATTTTTATCTATAGGTGGAAGTGTAACTCTCATCAATTTTGTGCTCACAAGTTTACCTATTCATCATCTTTCGTTTTACAAAGTGCCGGCGAAAGTAGTTAAAGATTTGGTGTCAATCCAAAGGAGTTTTCTTTGGACGGGTTCTACTGAGAAAATGAGAAAATGAGATCAAGGATCTACATATGTTCCATAGAGCACTTTTGTCAAAATGGTTATGGAGGCTGATTCAAGAGCATAATGCATTATGGAAGTCGTTGTTGACCTTTAAATATGGCAGCTATGTCCATAAATTAATTTTAAACTATGAAACTAACGACTGCATATTTAATTCTTCGCGGTAGAAGGACACATGTAGCATGGCTGCTTCCAAGGAAGAAGATAGATTTATGTTACAGTTATCTTGCAAGCTAAGGGATGGCTATAGTATCTCATTCTGGAATTCTCGTTCACTTGAGGTAGTGTCGATGCGAAGGACTTTTCCAGCGCTATTTGAAGCTACAGCCTGCAAATCTTTTGTTGTTAGGTAAATAGGGATTCGGGTGGAGGATTTGTGGCATTGGAATCTTGGTTTCCTAGGCAGTAAGCTTGTTATGGATTTGCATGTTTCCTTTTTAGATTTGTCGCAGTTGTTGTTTGAAGTCAGACCAAGAAATGAAATAGACGATCTTTTTATGTGGTCAAATTTACAGAACAATTGTTTCACTGTCAAATCTAGGTACGAGTTTATCCAGAAGGCTTGTGGGTTCGAAGCATTAGATATTACTTCGAAGACTACTTTGGAACTTTTGTAGCAAATGTCGATTCCTGTGAAGGTTAATTTTGAATAGACTTCCGACACGCGCTAATCTGGCAGCCAGGGGACTAATTTCTAATCCTCACGAGTTGGTATGCATTTTTTATTTTCATTGTGTAGAATCTTTTGAACATGTGTTTATATCTTGTCCTAAAATTCGGTCGATTTGGAAGCTTTGGAGTTGTTTCATGGTCATCAAAGAAACATATGATGGTTGCTCTGTCTACTACGGAGGTAGAATATATAGCTGTGACAATGTGCGGTTGTCAATGTGTTTGACTAAGGAGGATATTGGAGAAACTTGGAATTTAAGAGAAGACTAGTACGGTGATCATGTGTGATAACAACTCTACCATACAGTTATCGAAGAATCCAGTGTTTCATGGCAAGAGTAAGCATATTGATGTAAGGTTTCACTTCCTTAGAGACTTGGTGAAGGATGGAGTCATTAAACTGAGCTACTGCAACACTCAAGAACAAATTGTCGACATTATAACAAAGCCACTGAAACTAGATCAGTTTGAGAAGCTTCGCGGCATGCTTGGAGTGACTGAAGTTACAGTTTAAAGCTAAGATGCATTAGTTTAAGGGAGGGAATGATAGAGTTAGTCATTAATTATTTGTCAGTTTGTTTAATAAAGTCCTAGTATTTAGGAGGATCTATTCTTTAGGAGTTTAGTTAGTGCTTTGATTCTTTCCACTACATTATAGGGTTGTTAGATGTAGCTGCTATTTACCCTCTCAGACACGTTGTATTGGAAATATATATAGCCTCAATTTGCTATCATTTAATAAATCATCCTTTCCAGTTGTTATATTTGTCTCTGAGTTTTAACAATTGGCAGCAGAGCTCTGTAAAGGGCGTGGTTGTGTGAAAGGGTGTGAGTAAAATAGAGAGAGGGAGAGAGAGAGAGAGAGAGAGAGAGAGAGAGAGAGAGAGAGAGAGAGAGAGAGAGAGAGAGAGAGAGAGAGAGAGAGAGAGAGAGAGCAGAATGTCAACATCAGAGAGATTTCTGCAACCCCCCATCCCAAGATTCGATGACCATTATGATTTTTGGGCGATGACGATGGAGAATTTTTTGAGAAGTAAGGATATGTGGAGTCTGGTGGATGAAGGAATACCGGCACCGGCAATTGGGACGTCATCAGCAAATGAGGCACAGAGGAATATGGTGGAGGAAGCCAAACTCAAAGTTTTGAAGGTCAAAAACTATCTATTCTAGCAATAGATAGACAAATTCTAGAGGCAATTCTCGACAAAGGGACATCAAAGACAATCTGGAATTCAATGAAGCAAAAGTATCAAGGATCCACTAAGGTGAAAAGGGCTCAACTTCAGGCACTAAGAAGAGAGTTTGAACTTCTCACCATGAAAGAAGGAGAAAAGGTAGACAATTACCTGGGTCGAACCTTGTCTATAGTAAACAAAATGAAGTCAAATGGCGAGACAATAGAGCATAATACAATGGTCAATAAGGTACCTAGGTCTTTGACTCCCAAATTCAATTATGTTGTTTGTTCAATAGAGGAGTCAAATGATTTAAGTACGTTAAGCATCAATGAATTGCACGAGAGTTTGTTGGTTCAAGAACAGAGGATGCATGGCTATCATGAGGAGGAACATTTGTTGAAAGTGGCTCATGAAGACAGAGCAGGCAGGGGAAGAGGTCGAGGCGCATTCAGAGGAGGACATGGTCGAGGTATAGGAAGACAACCTCTAAGCAAAGCAACAATTGAGTGTTTCAAATGTCATAAGTCGGAGCACTTTCAATATGAATGTCCTGATTGGGAAAAGAAAGCAAATTATGCTGAGTTAGAAGAAGAAGAGGAGCTTTTGTTGATGTCATATGTAGATCATCATGAAACAAAGAGGGACAATGTGTGGTTCCTCGACTCAGGATGCAGTAAACACATGGCCGGGAATAGAGAATGGTTCCTTGATCTGGAAGAAGAGTTAAGTCGAACCAAAAAACTTGGGAATGACACAATAATGGCAGTGGTTGCAAAAGGAAGCATAAAAGTGGAAGTGAATGGCATAACCCAGTTGATTTATGATGTTTACTATATTCTTGAGCTTAAAAACAATTTATTAAGCTTGGGGAAACTTCAAGAGAAGGGATTAGCAATCATAATTCAAAATGGAACTTGCAAAGTGTTTCATCCTAAGAGAGATTTGATTATGCAAAGTGATATGAGTGGAAACATAATGTTCTTTGTGTTAGCCTCCATGGAAACAAAGAGCTCCATGTGCTTAAAGACTAAAGGAGTGGATGATAAAGAAGCTCACATGTGGCACTGCCGATTTGGGCACTTGAATCACAAGGGATTGAGAATGTTGTCTATCAACAAGATGGTAATTGGTTTACATTTTGTTGAAAAATCCAAAGAAGATATGCACCACATGTTTGTCTGGAAAGCAACATAGAGAGCCCATACCCAAGAAAAGCTTATGGAGGTGTAATACCCCAAATTTTACCCTTTCTTTTTATTTTTATTTTAAATTCTTATTAACCTAATAAATTAACCTTTTTTTTAGATCTTGTTTTTTTAACTAATAATAATTTAATTAAATTTTTTTTATAACTTTACTAATATTTTTTATTAACTTTTTTTTTTTCTATTTAGTTTATTTATTTAAAGCTCTTCTTACTAACTTTTAGGATTTAGATTAAAATTTAACTTTTTTTTTTCTTTTCTTCAAGAGTAAATTTTTTATAACCTTTTTTTAAATTAATTTCTAACACATTTTTTAATCAAATTCTAATATTTTTTTTTAAAAATAAAAATCTAACTTCTTTTTAAAATTAAATCTTTTTTCTAACTTTTTTTAAATCTTTTTCTAACTCCTCTTTAAAGTTAAATCTTTTTCTATCTTTTTTAAAATTAAATCTTTTTTTCTAACTATTTTTAAAGCTAAATCTTTTTTCTAACTTTTTTAAAGTTAAATCTTTTTTTTCTAACTTTTTTAAAATTAAATCTTTTTTTCTCTAACTTCTTTTTAAAATTAAATCTTTTTTTCCTCTAAATTCTTTTTTAAAATTAAATCTTTTTTTTTCTAACTATTTTAAAAATTAAATCTCACCTTTGTCACTTTTTTTGTTCTTTATTATTTTTACTCTAAATTTTTCTATCTTTCATTTAAAAAAATAACAAAAATAATCTTTTATTATTATTTAATTATTATTTTCGTATTTTAATTAAATCATTTTTTAAAATATTATTTTTTTCACTTTTTTCTAAATTATTCATAAAAATATCCAAAAAAATCATAAAATAAAAAAATATTGAAAAATTTTGTTCCTTTTATAATATTTTTTATTTTAGGAATCAATAGGATTATTAGTTTTTATTTTAAGTTTATTTTAATTATTTTAAATTATTTAAATTTTATTTTTTCTTAACTAATTATTTAGTTTGGGCTTTAAAATGGGCTTTAGGGACATTATTGACAATTTGGTGTTAACCCTAATTTGTTCCCTATATATACATGTGTTGCCTTGTTGGAAAGGAGGAGAGAATGAAAAAAACCTAAGGGGGGTCAGAAGGTTTTCTTCAGAAAAGAGGAGAGAGAGGGAGAAACAAAGGAGATCCCTAGAGGAGAAAGGCGGTCGTTCCCACAACTCTTAAGAAGGATTGGAGCTCTCCAGTGTTCCCTTATTCAAACCTTTTTCACATTTACCGAAGCAAACCTCCGCTTCGTAGGTTAAATTACTAAACCTTTTGCCTTTTCATGTTTATGTGCATATTTTGCCATGTTAATGTGTTTAGGTCCGTTAAATTACTAAATCCTTTGCATTTTTCATATTTATTTGCATCCTTGCCATGTTAACCTTCATTGTTGTTTAGATCCGTAGATTTTGATATGTATGAACCATGATTGTGTCGTATAGGATTGTTTGCATGTCCATTAATGGTCTGTTTGCATTTGCAATTCTATTGTTATTTTTTTTTATCAAAACATTTTTTCCCAAAAAAAAACCTTTTTTGTTCCCGTAAACATTTTTTTCCCAAAAAAAACCTTTTTTGTTCCCGTAAACATTTTTTTCCCAAAAAAAACCTTTTTTGTTCCCGTAAACATTTTTTTCCCAAAAAAAACCTTTTTTTGTTCCCGTAAACATTTTTTTCCCAAAAAAAAACCTTTTTTGTTCCCGTAAACATTTTTTTCCCAAAAAAAAACCTTTTTTTGTTCCCGTAAACATTTTTTTCCAAAAAAAGCCTTTTTTTTGTTCCCGTAAACATTTTTTTCCAAAAAAACCTTTTTGTTCCCAAAAACATTTTTTTTTATATATAATTTAAACTTAACATTTTTTTTATAATTTAAACTTAAATTTTTTTTAACTAAGTAATTCCATTTTAAAATTAAAACCTTTTTATATATATAATTAAAATATTAAAAAAAATTAAAACATTTTTTTACATAATTAAAATATTAAAAAATTAAAACCTTTTCGTAAGGAACTCCTTATGTTTGCCGTGTCATTTTGTGTACCTTTTATTTTCTTTATTCCTGCATTTCATTTGCATGCTTGAGGTTGAGATGTGCTTGTGGTGGCCACAGCCCCACACTATTTTCCTCCCTCACTTCATTCTAAGTGTCATTACATATTTTCATCTTCTTCATGTTTTCAGAAATGTTTCTTTGTTTCTTTATACCCTCTGCCTTTATTACTTTTCTTATTTTTGTACCTTAATTATTCCTCCATATAATGATTTGTCATATTTTCACATTTTTTTTACAGTTTTATCCTTCCGAAGGATTAGGTCCAGCCTTTTGGCCGCCGAGTCAATAGCCTTACCCCTTTAATGGATCAAACCCTGTTTAGCCTAGGTGTCCCGCCGTGGGCAAAATTGCTTTTATCCTAGTGTTATGCCAAAAGGGTCGCCGCACTCATTTTAGGGTTTCCCGCCGCGGAATCCCTAACCTAACCCTAATTCACTTAACAATTTACAACATAGATATTGGAGTTTCTACACTCCGCGTAAGCGTGTCCCTAAGATACGTTTATTCCCCATTGAGACCTTGACCACAGTCAAGAAGTTTCTAACCTCCCTATTGAGGGGAACTACGATTACTCTGATTCCACTCCCGTAAGGATACGTAGGCACAAGATGCGATGTCTTGCCGAGTAAACTTAGAATTAACCCCTTAGGTCTCTTTTCTCACTTGTAATCCTTATGTACATGTACCTTAAGCAAATAAATAAACCAAATAGTAAACATCTGAACAAAAGGTTCCTGTAGAGTACTACAGAAGTTTAGGGTGCTAATACCTTCCCTAAATTTAACCAACCCCCGAACCCTAGATCTTTCCCCGCATTGTGTTTACAATGCAAAATAGGTTTTCCCTCTTTTGACCTTTTCCTTCGGATAAATCAAAGAGCGGTTGTGAATTGAATTGCGATTCAAACTCATTAATAGTTTGTGATCCTATTTCCACCGCAACAGAAAATGGCGACTTCACTGGGGACTCTAAACTTTTGAGGGTTATCCCTAACTTGTTCATATTTATTACTATCTGTGTTATTATTCATTTGCATGTATATATTTGTGCTTTGATTGTGGGACTGTTCCTTGTGCGGTGAGATGAGTCCTACACCCGGATCTAGTGTACCTTAGGTAAATGGCAATAGACCAAGGAAACTGTACGACGTATATCGATACGGTTGATCTGGTGGCCATAGTTAGTGCGACTTCTTGGTTGGTGCTTATATTCCTTAAGTCAAGTTGAGGATAATATTGAGGCTGCCATATGTTGTCAATGCACTAACTGACTTTTAGAACCCTAGTTAACTCATCTTGGCCTTTAGAAAGTAGTGAGGTAACCGGCTTTGGTGCAGACTGAAGTTGGTTGACACTCGATACTACGCTCATTGAGATCTTAAACTTGGAGGGTTTTGGTTGGTAAGTAAGTTGCCTTCTGAACAACCACCCTTGTGAAGGATCAATGATATTGAGATCCCTTAGAACCTGGTTACTTTTGTAGGACAGGATGAACCATCTAACTTCAGGGGAGGGTACTTGCCTTTGGACCTCATGCGAGCCTTTAACCTAGAACTTTGTGTGTTTTCATGCATTGCATCCATAAAGCATCTCATCGCATTGTATTTCATGGAGTTCAAACATCGTTTATGGATATCGCGGGATACCATAAAAAAAAAAATATAAAATGAAAAACAAGAAAAAGATTTCCTTGGTACCCCACGACATTAGTAAATGTTTTGAATTCCATGAAATCTTCATTTACATTCACATTTTAGCATCATTTACTTTTTTGCATTGCATGTGTCTCCCGATTTCTCACACTCGGTTCTCTCACCTTCCAGTTTTGTCACCCTGAGTTCTCGGCACCAATACAACACCAGAGCTCAAACTCGGAAAAGAATGGAGGATCAGGCAAAAGAGATTGATCGCCTTAGCAATGAACTTGAAGACCTTCGAGGGAGTATGGGGCGTATGATGGAATTGTTACATGTCATGAATGCTAAGATGGATACCCAACCCACTGTTGTTTCTGAGATTACCGGCGTTACTGTGGACCCTTCACCAAGTGTGACCGTAGCAAGGGACCCACCTTATGGTCTTGCTCCCGGTTTTGTGCCTCCTCAAGCCACTGTTCCGATTAATCAGCCTGTTCAGCAGGCCGTGCCCTTGTTTTCTGAAGTTTCTAGGGGGGCTCCCATCTTTGCACCACCTGTTGTACACACCCGTGCGCAACCGTATTTCAATGAGACAGTTTTTGATAATCTTGATGAGAATGTTGAGGGTTATGAGAAACATGATAAGCTTCGTGAGGAAGTAAACACTATCGTCCAGAGATTGAAGAAGGTAGAGGGTGATCAAATTTTTGGGACTGCTGCAAGGGATGTTTGTTTGGTCTCAGGTTTGGTTATTCCCCCGAAGTTCAAAACTCCGAACTTCGATCGCTATGAAGGTGCCACCTGTCCTAAGAGTCATTTGATCATGTATTATCGCAAAATGGCTGCCCATGTTGAGAATGATAAACTGATGATTCATTGCTTCCAAGATAGCTTGAAGGGTGCTTCCTCCAAGTGGTATTTAACTTTAGACCAGTCTCGCATTAAGAGTTTCCAGGATTTATCTGACGCTTTCATCAAACACTACAAGTACAATATGGATCTGGCTCCTGACAGAAGACAGTTGTTGAGTATGTCACAAAAGAATTCTGAGTCATTCAAAGAATATGCTCAAAGGTGGAGAGAGACTGCTTCGCAGGTAGAACCTCCTTTGACCGAGAAAGAGTTAGCTGATTGGTTTGTCGACACGGTCCGTCCAGAATTTTACGAGAGAATGGTGGGTAGTGTGACTTCCAATTTCTCCGACATCGTTGCTGTGGGTGTCAAGATTGAATTGGGTATGAAGAGTGGTAAAATGACAAATAATCATGGCGCTTCTAAGGATCAGCCGAAGAAACCTCCGTATAGCTCCCAGAAAAAGAAGGAGGGTGAGACTAATGCTATATCCTCTGGTAGACCAAGAGAACGCTTTTATCGACATCTGCAAGGTTATGCTCAACCTCAAGGGTACCCGGTCCAATATGCTCAACAACCCTATGTGGCAGCTATTACACCTTCTTTCAATCAGCAGGTTCCCATGTATCAACCTATGCAACAACCTCCTGTTTAGCCGCCTCCTGTCAACTACCTACAGGCACCCAATACTCCTGCTCCTCAACAGCCAAAGAGTCCGGCTCCTCGCCAGAATATGCCAAACAGAAGAACGTATAAACCTTGTCCGCCGATCCCGATGACTTTTACCGAGTTGTGTCCCTCTTTGGTCAAGCAAGGTCTCATCACTACTCGGGCTTTGGGTCCGCCTCCTAATCCTCCACCTAATCCATTACCTGCAAGTTACAACGCTACCGCTCATTGTTTATTTCATGAGGGTGCGCCCGGCCATGATCTAGAGAATTGCTATGCTCTTAAGAAAGTTGTCAGAAAGTTGCTAGAAACGAAGAAGTTGTCTTTTGGCGATGCTCAGCTGAAGATCGAGACTCCTTTCGGGGTTCCTCACTCGTCAAGTGCAAATTCTGCAAAGCATGCTACGCCTATCAGCCGAATCCAGTCATTATTCAAAGGCTTAGCCCGCTTCATTTCAGTAACCCTCAAGGTGATATGACCGGGATCAACAAAGGATCTGGGAAATCTATTTTGAAGCAACGACTGAAAACTGTTGAAGATGTGACCAGCATAACTGGGGTAAGCCATGACGACTCACAGTGATCATGAACCAGACGTCCTTTCCATTGAGGCTCTGCCAAAGGAAACTGTTACTCTTGAATGCAAGATTTCATAAACATTTAGAAGGATTTTTTAGACAGTTCATTTGTTTATTTATATGCATTTCTCTTTGATTAAGCATATTTAGCATGCACGAACTTGTTTATCTTTGATTAATTAATGCAACGCATATGTTTGTCTTGAATAAATCCATTCGTTTCACTCATTCAAAAAACGTTTTCATAAATCATAATGCCAACTTTACCCGATCTCTTGTTCTGATGGAGAATTGGGGGGAGGATAACGAACCCAAAACGTCAGATTTCTTGTCGTATGCTTTCGATTGAAACCCGCTGATGATGTAAGGCATTGTTTCAAATCCCAAACACTGGAGATATAAGGATGTTAATCCCTAGTCAACCCTTTGAGCCTTGAAGTAGGAGTTTTTCTTTCTTTTTAAGAACCTTCATCCTAACCTGGGGCAGGGTAGGTTTCAGTTAAACCGATCGAGCGTTTATACTCTTAAAAAGGAAGAGCAAACCTTCGAGAATTTATCCTTAGCATCTTAAGAAGTCCAATACAATGACTATCCCTCGGTTACCTAAGGAGTGGGGCAGTCACGAGCCTTTCAAAAGATTTACACGACTTGTGCATAAAAGAATATTCAAAAAAATAAGAGCCTGCTAAGTCAAAACCTATGAAGGAGACTTAGGCAAAACTGGGGCATCCCGCTGGACTCCAAAGTCAGATCAAAAGACGTTGTCCAGGCAAAAGTTAGGGAATAAGAACACCAAACCAGTAGTTTTTTATAATCCCTATTAAAGAACAAGGTCGTGTGATAGAAACGCCAAAAGAAATAGGTGAGTGACTGCCATGTCCAAAGCCTTGATAAGTTCTCGACCATAGCAAATCCGCTTGAGATATGAGCGTTCGTATCCGGTTAACTGAATTAGGATTGGAGAACATCACGAAGAATGGGTGGGTACAAATATAACTTTGAGCCTTTATCCTTTTGTTTCTTAAACCGTGAACTGAGCCACGATACAACCTTTAAAAGACCTAATTGAAGTAGGACTTCGGTTGAAAGCATACTTGACAAGATCACGTTTCCTGACTCCTACGAGCTATGCTCAGAAAAAATTCATGTTGGCATTATAATTAAAACTTATATCCGGACTAGTGATTTCGGTCACAAGTTGTTGCGATATCTTTTTTCAAAACAAAAATTCAAGACAAATATATGTGTACATTGACAAGCTCAGGATAGGCATTTCAGGCATGACAACTTTGCTTGATATCTTAGAGATTTACATATGAACATAACCCGTGGAACTTGAAGATCCTACTGAACAGGGGCAGGCAGTTTCCCAATTCGCTTACCAACGCGAGTCTGACGTTCTTAAGAGCTATTTACCAAAGATTTCGTCGTAACACGATTAATTTGTGCCAGTTACGTCGAGACCTGACAAATCTCTCAAAGAGTTTGAGAACAATGGGGCAACCGGACTCGGTGTTCTCTATAGAATCCTCTTGAGATGACCCTACCTCGCAACGCAAGTATCCTGGGGCACCATGTTTTTGAAGAAACAAATGGCGGCTACTATAAGGTCCTGCAAGATCAAAACCATGGGATTTCACAATTTTTTCATGCACCCGATGGATTTTACTCACAGCGGCCTTCATACCCCAGTAAGCCTCAGTGTTGCAACAGGTTCCTAAACCGTTGCTCTGATTTAGTCCCCAGCGAGACTCTAAGCTGACAATACTTTGGATGGAGCCAGTGGTCCCTAAGGCATCAGAGATTTCACTGACATGCTCCCAGTGACAGTCCCCAGCGAGACTATAAGCTGACAACTTTTTTTTTGGGTAACTTGAAAGTGTCCCTCAGGTTTTCTTCTCCCCATAAGAAGGCGTGATACTGTACACCACAAGCAGATTACCTTCCCTCAGAGAATTCAGAACTTTAAAACCAGATTCGGTTCTACCATTGATCTTTCTTACCCATGATTGACGTATTGGTTGCAGAGAACGCAGGGTATTTCCGTCGAGATGTCTATTTCATCTCTCGTCCCGTCTCTAGTCAGCTTCGTCAGCATACGCAAGGGCATAAGCATCACATGCCTATTTCATTACATATTCATTATATATTCATTACATATTCATTACATATTCATTACATACTCATTTCATAAACATTAACATACATAAACATTAACATACATAAACATTAACATACATAGACATTAACATATGCATTAGCATTCACAGGTTCACTGCGTTTCACCGTCATTGGTTGTTATCGCCGAGTAATTGGGTTTGTCCATTCTCTTCAAATAGATTGTCAGCTTTAAGCATAAAATACCTACTTGTTTCCAGTTTCCCCACAGAGCTCGATCCTCGTGGATGACGGTTACTTCAGCTATCTTTCCTCGCCAGGATAAGATATTTACCCTCCGAGATCATTCCCTCGATGGAGTTTTGATTACCAGTCTTCTTTCTAGCTCGATTCTAGATTGAATCTCAGTCTTGTCGGTCGTCAATCCCAACCGGACGTGCATTTATTTTGCACCATCTAAAGATTTTCACCATACCATGACAGATACGCGACTATATCACTTGAGAAGTTTATCACTATACTCGGACGTGCATTTATTTTGCACTATCTTTCAAGAAAAACAGCACAATCCTTTACAGATACATGCCAGTTCACGCCTGGAAAATCTATCAGTAAAACACTTTACAATCCTACATGTTACAACCTTTTCCACTTTACATTTTACAGCATCAACATACGACATTTCTCACCTAAGAAGTCGATCATATCCTCGTCACGACTCGCAGCAAATGGCCATCTCCATGGAGCAGTTGGGCTTCCATTTATCTTCCGTCTTGAGGTACGAACCAATTCGTATTCAGGAGAGCACGATCTTGAGTTATGGGAAGGTTTGAGCGAAATCATATTCAGGAGAGCACGATTCTGAGTTATGAAGAAGTTCATTTATCCTTTAGTAAAAGAAGGAACGGAATCATATTCAGGAGAGCACGATTCTGAGTTATGAGGAAGTTCAGTTGGCCGTTTTTCAGGAGAGCACGATTCTGAAATATGAGTATATTCAGTCATCCAGTTTCATATTCAGGAGAGCACGATTCTGAAATATGAGTATATTCAGTCATCCAGTTTCATATTCAGGAGAGCACGATTCTGAAGTATGAGGAAGTTCAGTTTACCCTTTTCATGTTCAGGAGAACATAATCTTGAAGCATGAAGAAGTTTATTTATCCTTCAGTAAGAGAAGAATCAGAATCGTATTCCAGGCGCCGACCTTAAATGCGAGAAGATTTATTTATCAGATAAGCAGCAGCCTCTTTATTTGAGTGCTTATCCATTTTGGCACATAAGTCCCTTCCAACGATAAGTGACAGTTCTCCCTCGAGAAGCTTATCAGGGCATTTCCCACTCAAAGTCCATTTATTTTGGCATACAACCGGTTCTTTTCACCCTGTATATTTGCTACGGAGTTCCGAAAAGTCCGTTTGATCCTGTCACGAGGGGTAGTTTACAGAAGCTTGGATGTTATTCCTTGCTCAATGCTCCAGCATTCTGTAATCGATCTTACAATCGTACGTGATCCAGTTTTACTTTTAGATTCCCTAGTGGAGGCCGTCTCACAGGTGCCATCTCCATTTGAGAATCTCGTTCCCGTTCTAAAAATGACAATTGGTCGTGTTCACACCAGTTGACCATCATTTTAGAATTCCCCGGTGTTGTGCTGTGTCCCAGTGCGTCGTTTTCCCCAGTGTGTTCTTCTCGTAGCGTCTGTCCCTGTGTCGTCGTATTCGTCAGCATTTTCGCATTCATCATTCCAGCATACGCATCACATCATATTCACGGCATCATCTGCATTAATCTGTTCTCGCTTTGTCCATAGCATTGCATATCGCCGCATATAAGGGCAAAATTTTCGGTTATCTATATTTAAATCCCTCCACCATGATTCCTTGAGTCTCCGTCACTCAAATCATCCGGTGTAGCTATTTAAATAGGGGCAACTGTAATACCCCAAATTTTACCCTTTCTTTTTATTTTTATTTTAAATTCTTATTAACCTAATAAATTAACCTTTTTTTTAGATCTTGTTTTTTTTAACTAATAATAATTTAATTAAATTTTTTTTATAACTTTACTAATATTTTTTATTAACTTTTTTTTTTTCTATTTAGTTTATTTATTTAAAGCTCTTCTTACTAACTTTTAGGATTTAGATTAAAATTTAACTTTTTTTTTTCTTTTCTTCAAGAGTAAATTTTTTATAACCTTTTTTTAAATTAATTTCTAACACATTTTTTAATCAAATTCTAATATTTTTTTTTAAAAATAAAAATCTAACTTCTTTTTAAAATTAAATCTTTTTTCTAACTTTTTTTAAATCTTTTTCTAACTCCTCTTTAAAGTTAAATCTTTTTCTATCTTTTTTAAAATTAAATCTTTTTTTCTAACTATTTTTAAAGCTAAATCTTTTTTCTAACTTTTTTAAAGTTAAATCTTTTTTTTCTAACTTTTTTAAAATTAAATCTTTTTTTCTCTAACTTCTTTTTAAAATTAAATCTTTTTTTCCTCTAAATTCTTTTTTAAAATTAAATCTTTTTTTTTCTAACTATTTTAAAAATTAAATCTCACCTTTGTCACTTTTTTTGTTCTTTATTATTTTTACTCTAAATTTTTCTATCTTTCATTTAAAAAAATAACAAAAATAGTCTTTTATTATTATTTAATTATTATTTTCGTATTTTAATTAAATCATTTTTTAAAATATTATTTTTTTCACTTTTTTCTAAATTATTCATAAAAATATCCAAAAAAATCATAAAATAAAAAAATATTGAAAAATTTTGTTCCTTTTATAATATTTTTTATTTTAGGAATCAATAGGATTATTAGTTTTTATTTTAAGTTTATTTTAATTATTTTAAATTATTTAAATTTTATTTTTTCTTAACTAATTATTTAGTTTGGGCTTTAAAATGGGCTTTAGGGACATTATTGACAATTTGGTGTTAACCCTAATTTGTTCCCTATATATACATGTGTTGCCTTGTTGGAAAGGAGGAGAGAATGAAAAAAACCTAAGGGGGGTCAGAAGGTTTTCTTCAGAAAAGAGGAGAGAGAGGGAGAAACAAAGGAGATCCCCAGAGGAGAAAGGCGGTCGTTCCCACAACTCTTAAGAAGGATTGGAGCTCTCCAGTGTTCCCTTATTCAAACCTTTTTCACATTTACCGAAGCAAACCTCCGCTTCGTAGGTTAAATTACTAAACCTTTTGCCTTTTCATGTTTATGTGCATATTTTGCCATGTTAATGTGTTTAGGTCCGTTAAATTACTAAATCCTTTGCATTTTTCATATTTATTTGCATCCTTGCCATGTTAACCTTCATTGTTGTTTAGATCCGTAGATTTTGATATGTATGAACCATGATTGTGTCGTATAGGATTGTTTGCATGTCCATTAATGGTCTGTTTGCATTTGCAATTCTATTGTTATTTTTTTTTATCAAAACATTTTTTCCCAAAAAAAAACCTTTTTTGTTCCCGTAAACATTTTTTCCCCAAAAAAAACCTTTTTTGTTCCCGTAAACATTTTTTTCCCAAAAAAAACCTTTTTTGTTCCCGTAAACATTTTTTTCCCAAAAAAAACCTTTTTTTGTTCCCGTAAACATTTTTTTCCCAAAAAAAAACCTTTTTTGTTCCCGTAAACATTTTTTTCCCAAAAAAAACCTTTTTTTGTTCCCGTAAACATTTTTTTCCAAAAAAAGCCTTTTTTTTGTTCCCGTAAACATTTTTTTCCAAAAAAACCTTTTTGTTCCCAAAAACATTTTTTTTTATATATAATTTAAACTTAACATTTTTTTTATAATTTAAACTTAAATTTTTTTTAACTAAGTAATTCCATTTTAAAATTAAAACCTTTTTATATATATAATTAAAATATTAAAAAAAATTAAAACATTTTTTTACATAATTAAAATATTAAAAAATTAAAACATTTTCGTAAGGAACTCCTTATGTTTGCCGTGTCATTTTGTGTACCTTTTATTTTCTTTATTCCTGCATTTCATTTGCATGCTTGAGGTTGAGATGTGCTTGTGGTGGCCACAGCCCCACACTATTTTCCTCCCTCACTTCATTCTAAGTGTCATTACATATTTTCATATTCTTCATGTTTTCAGAAATGTTTCTTTGTTTCTTTATACCCTCTGCCTTTATTACTTTTCTTATTTTTGTACCTTAATTATTCCTCCATATAATGATTTGTCATATTTTCACATTTTTTTTACAGTTTTATCCTTCCGAAGGATTAGGTCCAGCCTTTTGGCCGCCGAGTCAATAGCCTTACCCCTTTAATGGATCAAACCCTGTTTAGCCTAGGTGTCCCGCCGTGGGCAAAATTGCTTTTATCCTAGTGTTATGCCAAAAGGGTCGCCGCACTCATTTTAGGGTTTCCCGCCGCGGAATCCCTAACCTAACCCTAATTCACTTAACAATTTACAACATAGATATTGGAGTTTCTACACTCCGCGTAAGCGTGTCCCTAAGATACGTTTATTCCCCATTGAGACCTTGACCACAGTCAAGAAGTTTCTAACCTCCCTATTGAGGGGAACTACGATTACTCTGATTCCACTCCCGTAAGGATACGTAGGCACAAGATGCGATGTCTTGCCGAGTAAACTTAGAATTAACCCCTTAGGTCTCTTTTCTCACTTGTAATCCTTATGTACATATACCTTAAGCAAATAAATAAAGCAAATAGTAAACATCTGAACAAAAGGTTCCTGTAGAGTACTACAGAAGTTTAGGGTGCTAATACCTTCCCTAAATTTAACCAACCCCCGAACCCTAAATCTTTCCCCGCATTGTGTTTACAATGCAAAATAGGTTTTCCCTCTTTTGACCTTTTCCTTCGGATAAATCAAAGAGCGGTTGTGAATTGAATTGCGATTCAAACTCATTAATAGTTTGTGATCCTATTTCCACCGCAATAGGAGGGCATCAAAACCGCTTCAGCTAATCCATTTAGACATATGTGGTCCTATCAAGCCAACTTCTAGCAGCAACAAGAGGTACATTTTAAGTTTTATCGATGACTTTACTCGTAAAACTTGGGTTTATTTATTGCATGAAAAATTCGAAGCTTTTGTCACATTCAAAAACTTTAAGGCTTGTGTTGAAAATGAGACATGGGCATATATAACATGTTTAAGGATAAACAGGGGTGGTGAGTTTAACTCAAATGAGTTCGGGGAATTTTGTCGATCACAAGGCATTAGTAGGCAATTGACAGCAGTCTATACCCCCCAGCAGAATGGTGTTGCCGAGAGGAAGAACAGGACAATTATGAATGTCTTCCGATCCATGCTGAGTGAGAAACAAGTTCCCAAAACTTTCTGGCCGGGTGCTGTGCGATGGTGTGTGCACATTCAAAATTGATCTCCAACGGCAGCAGTTCAAAATACAACACCGGAAGAGGCATGGAGTGGCAAGAAACCAACGATGGAGTATTTTCTAATCTTCGGTTGTGTAGCACATGTCCATGTGCCAAATCAAAAAAGTAGCAAGTTGGATGATAAAAGCAAAAAATGTATTTTTTTAGGAGTCAGTGAAGAATCAAAAGCTTGGAGATTATGCGATCCGGTTTCGAAGAAAATTATCATCAGTAGAGATGTAGTTTTTGAATAAGAAGAAAGTTGGGATTGGGGCAGAACAAACAAGGAGATCAAGGGAGATATATTAGAATGTGGTGATGGTATCATTGAAGATGAAAGTGATGATCAGATTGAAGAAGAATGTGGTGAAACAAGAAATTCAAGCAGTAGTCCTACGGAGACACCCTCAAATGAGGAAAATCCAAGTACACTTGAAGTGCTTGACGCAACTGGAGAATTAGTTGAAGGGAGGGTAGCACGAGAAAGAAGAGCACCAAGTTGGATGACAACTTATGAAATAGGGGAAGGGCTTTCAGAGGAAGAGAATCTCAATGTAATGTTGGCAGTCACTGATCCTGTTACATTTGTAGAAGCAAATAAAAGCAAGAAATGGAGGGAAGCAATGTCAGCAGAAATTGAGGCCATAGAAAAAAATCACACCTGGGAGCTTACACTATTTCTTAAAGGAGTAAAGCATATCAGAGTTAAGTGGGTGTTCAACACTAAGCGTAATGAAGTTGGAGAAATAGAGAAATTCAAAGCAAGATTGGTTGCAAAAGGGTATGTGCAGCGTCATGGAATATATTACATTGAAGTATTTTCTCCGGTGGCGAGGCTTGACAACATTCGTGTGATACTTTCAATGGTTGCTCAGTTCAGTTGGGAGGTCTTTCAACTCGATGTAAAGAGTGCCTTTCTTCATGGTGAACTCAAGGAGGAAGTGTTTGTGCAGCAACCAGAGGGATTCATTAAAAAGGGAGAAGAAGAGAAAGTCTATAAGTTGAGGAGAGCACTTTACGGACTAAAACAGGCACCGCGAGCGTGGTAATGTAGAATTGAAGTATACTTTGTGCATGAAGGGTTTGAAAGATGTCCAAATGAGCACACATTGTTCACCAAGACAAAAGGAGATAAAATTTTGATAGTTAGCCTATATGTTGATGATTTGATTTTTACCGAAAATGATATAAGCATGTGTGACGAGTTTAAAGCTTCAATGATGTCAGAATTTGAAATGTCTTATTTTGGAAAAATGAAATTTTTTTGGGGATAGAAGTCAAACAGTGTTCAAATGGAATATTCATATGCCAGAGAAGGTATGCATGGGAAGTATTAGCAAGGTTTGGCATGGAAAACAACAATGTAGTTAAGAACCCAATAGTGCCAGGTACAAAGCTTTACAAAGATGAGATTAGAGTTAGAGTTGATGCAACTTTATACAAGCAATTAGTTGGAAGTCTCATGTATTTGACTGCGACTAGGCCTGACTTAATGTATGGTGTTAGCTTAATAAGCAGGTTTATGACAAGTCCTACTATGTCATATTGGCTTGCAACAAAGAGAATTCTGAGGTATTTAAAAGGTACAGCCGATCATGGAATTTTCTATACAAAGGGAGATGGCAGCTTGAAACTTTTGGCATTTACGAATAGTGATTATGCCGGTGATTTGGATGATCGAAGAAGTACATCTGGGTTCGTATTTATGTTGGGAGCTGGAGCTGTTTCATGGTCATCAAAGAAACAACTGATGGTTGCTCTGTCTACTACGAAGGCAGAATATATAGTTGCGACAATGTGCGGTTGTCAATGTGTTTGGCTAAGGAGGATATTGGAGAAACTTGGAATTGAAGAGAAGACTAGTACGGTGATCATGTGTGATAACAACTATACCATACAGTTATCGAAGAATCCGGTGTTTCATGGCAATAGTAAGCATATTGATGTAAGGTTTCACTTCCTTAGAGACTTGGTGAAGGATGGAGTCATTAAACTGAGCTACTGCAACACTCAAGAACAAATTGCCGACATTATGACAAAGCCACTGAAACTAGAGCAGTTTGAGAAGCTTCGCGGCCAGGGACGGATCTAGAAATATTAATTAGTGGGGGCATGATATTCATTTATCTCATAAAAATTAGAAAACTAATTATATATATTAACTTTAATAAAAAAAACCAATGTTATTTTCTAGAATACGTTTATTCATTGTAGTAAATAACATAAGTTGAATTAAATTAAAGTTAATAAATAATAGAAATAGTAATACAAAAAAAATAATAAATGTTGTATCGTATTTTTAAGAAATAATTATTTTAAAATATAAAAAATATAAAAGTGAGATACTTTTTATGTGAAGAAGGAAGTACACATATTTTAAATATTACATACCACATATTAGAAATTTTTGCATAAAAATTTATCAAAATAAATATATATTTGTCTTGTGAATTTAATTATTGTTACCATTAGAGTACTACATCAAAAAAATTGAATAAAATAAAATAAATATATAATAATTATTCAAACAACAAATTAATCTTTAAGTTAGATATTTAGAATAATTATTTTTTTTTCAATATTATTACATATAAATTTTTGTGTATGTGATCAAATAATATTTAACAACTTATCTTTTAAATTATTTTTTATTTAATTATTTATAATTATAATTAATTTATTTATTTTATGGGGCAATATTTAATTTAAAAAAAATAAAACCAAAATAATTAATTATTTAATACAAAATAAATAAACTACATTATAGGATATAATTGTTAGATGTAACTGCTATTTATTCTCTATTTAGGAGGATCTATTCTTTAGGAGTTTAGCTAGTGTTTTGATTCTTACCACTATATTATAGGGCTGTTAGATGCAGCTGCTATTTACTCTTTCAGACACTTTGTATTGGAAATATATATAGCCTCAATTTGCTATCATTTAATAAATTATCCTTTCGCGTTGTTATATTTGTCTCTGAATTTTAACACTTGCAAGCTTCTGATAAACCCCTACACCGTAGCAAAAGATCTTGCTACGAATATTGTTTGCTTTAAAAGAAAAACATCTTCCACTCTAGTGAAATATGAAAGCTCTAATCTTTTGTATTTTGATTCTTGGTTTTGTTTCATCTTGTTTATGTGAAAGGTGGAATATTAATGCAGCTCCAACAAAAAATAATATATACAATGTGGTTGATTATGGTGCTCGTGGTGATGGAGTAATAGATGATACACAAGTATGAATATGTATTTTTTTACTATTGTTTCTTAAATTTTAATATCTAAACATCATTTGAAACTTTAATTTTCTATATTTTGAATGGATTAATGTAGGCATTTTTAAAAGCATGGAGTGATACATGTGGAGCAGAAGGTGCATCAACTTTGCTCATACCACCAAACAAAATATACTTGGTGAACAACATCGAATTTAGTGGTGATTGCAAGGCCAAAAGTATTCTCATTCAGGTATATTCTCTCACACACACATATTTCTAGTAGGACTTTTAAAAAATATTTCGAATTGAATCGTAGCAAAAATCGAATCAATCTGAAACGAATTGAATTGATGTAGTTTGGTTCAGTAGTTTGGTTCATTACGAGAATTACAATAGTTTGGTTCAGTTCGAATTACCTTTTACTATAATTAAATTCATTTTAGTTTGATTTTTTTTACTGAATGTATCACGAATAACCAAAATCACTGGCATATAATATGATATGATCCTTTTATAGTCACTTTTTTTTAGAAAGTTTGGTTTTATTTTTTTATTTTTTATATCCAACACTTTCGATCATGCCATGTTCATCTAATTATTTTGCCCTGTCTCATACACATTGCAGCTTAAAGGAAAAATAACTGCACCTCCCCAAAAAGCATTTAAGGATAAGTCATATTGGATTAAGATCCAATACATAAACAGTCTCACAATTGATGGCAGTGACATAGGAGAAATCACAGGCCAAGGTTCTACCTGGTGGCCATGCAGAACTTGCCCTAGGCCTAGAGTATGATTAATTACGATAATATAAATTTTATGTTTTTTAATTTATATTTATACTTTCAGCCTATAACAAAATTAACTTACAACAATTTAATCACAAAATTTAGATTTTAATTTCATGTTAATGGTGCAGAGCTTGTTTTTTCATTCCTGCAATGATCTTACTGTTAGTAATGTGAGGATTACTAATAGTCCAGGAAGTCATATATCTATAAATGGTTGCAACAATGTGAAATTCTCTCACATGAATGTTCAATCTCCGGGTGATAGTCCTAACACCGATGGGTTTGATATCTCGTTATCTAAAAATATATTGATAGAAGATTCCGCCATACAAGTAGGTAATCAAAATTTATATTTGTCATCTCTCTCGCTCTCGCTCTATCTATCTGATGTACTTTTGTATTTTGATCGATTATTTTTTTTTGATGTATATAATCGTTTAAAACATATGTACAATTTTAAAGTGGGTTGAGATTCTTATATACAGGTGATGATTGTATTGCCATCAACGGCGGCTCCTCATACATCACTGCGTCTCGTCTTGCTTGTGGTCCAGGTCATGGAATAAGGTAACTTTCTATAATTTATAAAACTCAATTTTTAGGTGATATTTGATTATTTTGATACTTGAGAATTCTCATTAAAATGTGTGAATTGATCAGCATTGGAAGTCTTGGTAAAGATAATTCTCATGAGATAGTTGAAGAAGTACATGTACAAAATTGCAGCTTCACTAATACTACAAATGGAGCTAGAATCAAAACATTTCCTGTAAGTAATTAACATTAACGTCATGCTCTAGATGTATGAAAAAATATTTTTCTAAAATAATCTCGATTTTTTATTTATAGGGTGGATCAGGTTATGCAAGGAAGATTAGTTTCGAACAAATCCAACTTACAGATGTTAAGAATGCAATAATTATAGACCAACATTACGGCGTTAAAGTTGCGGCGGAGGTATGCATTTGATTCTACATTCATATTTTTATCTTGTCATTTCAACAATAGGTGTTATTCTTAAAATTTGATATGATCATATAACATTGATAGTTATGGTTTGAATTTTGTGGAAATTATTAGGAATCAGCTGTGCAAGTGAGTGATGTTAGATTTTATGGGATTAATGGAACTTCTGCTAGTGACTTGGCTATTAACTTGAAGTGTGAGAGTTGCTTCGACATTGTATTGGATCAAATTAATATTGTTTCTTCTCAACCTAAAAAGGAGGCTCAGTCTTATTGCAAAAATCTCTATGGAAAAATAGGCTCTACTGTTCCAAAAGTCAATTGCAATTGAAAATGTTGTTTCTATTGTTAGTTGTTTTATGTGAAAGTTATGTCATAGTTTTATTATCTGTCATGTTTCGATAAGAGATGAACAAAAAACTAGGAAGTTAATGCAAAAAAGTAGAGATAAATGAAGAATGAAACAAAGTATAAGTAAGAAGTATGAACTTATATTAATTTTTATTGACTGCTACAATGTGGCTAAAAACAAAGTTCAACAAGTTTTTGAATTACATTGTAACATATAACACATTATGATGATAGACAAGGGACATTTGGAACAGTATCTGCAGCTTTTCCATGTGCATTTTTACAAATAACAGAATCATAATTCTTTTCTTTCTCAGCAGGTACAATGTTGTTTTGATCCAAAACAATGTCATAACAACCGGATGAACAACAATCTAAGTTAATAGCTACTTTATCAACATAAGTCCCCTTAAATCCTCGAAATGTCACAGAACTCACCAACACAGATGATGTTTCCTAATAATTACAATGAAATGAAATTAACAACATAGATAACTTTGATATTGATTAGTATATTATGTATATAAATTAATGAGTAATAAAACATATATAGTTGAAATTACAAGATAAAATACTATGCGTGAAATATGTACCTCCAGATAATTATTATATTCCTGATTTATGATTATTGGGTTCCTAACATTTTCAAGGATGATTTGTTCATATGTAATATTTTTTGCATGACCTGATCCACCCTGTAAAAAAAATATAATGAAGGTGTTAAATATATATTAAATTTTATTTTTCTTTTAATATAGTCTCTAAAAAAAAGTTATTAATTTATAGCTTCTATACTTTTTAAAACAAAAGACGCAAACTGAATCAAATTTTTTTACTATAAAATAAAATAAAATTTTAATATGGACAAAATTTCTTAAAGTTATATTTTTATATCAACTTTATAAATACATTTAACTTTAAATATTATACTCACCGAAACTGTCTTGATTCTTGCTCCATTGGTAGTTTCTCTAAAAGTGCAATTTTGTACATAAACATTAGAAACTTCATCCTTAGCTCCATGTCTACCTAGGCTACCAACGCTGATGAATTCACAAAATACAAATAAATCATATTAACAATTAACATTTTGTTTATTAAAATAGAATATTAACATTAAAAATAAAATCATTTAAAATTATTTGTTGTCCAATATACATATATCAAATTGAACTTTAGAAAAATAATTTTTATAAACCTTATTCCATGACCAGGTCCACAAATAAGCCTCTGAGCATTGACGAAAGAGGAACCACCATTGATAGCGATACAATCATCACCTGTTTAAATGAAGCAAAATTTATAAAAAAAAAAAAGTTACATATATATCAAGAACACAAAAATTCTGATAATTTTAACAATAATTACCAGATTCTATGTTGGAATCTTGTATCAAAACATTAGTGGAATCAGAAATATCAAATCCATCAGTGTTAGGACTTGAAGCAGGTGCAGTAATGGATACATGAGAGAATGTTGCGCCATTGCACTCATTAATAGATACATGAGATCGTGGACTATTACTGATTCTCAGATTACTAACAGTAAGATTATTGCAGTTATGAAATTGGAACACCTGAAACATTCAAAATATTAATTTATAGCTCAATTACTAAGATAAAAATTTACAGAAAAAGTTGATAAAAATAATTAATATATACCCCTGGTCGATCACAATCTGAACAACCCCACCAAGTAGAACCACTTCCATCGATTTCTCCTTGACTATTGCCATCAACTATGAGTCCATTTATATTTTCAACATGAATCAAATATGGTCGAGTTTCCCACTCTTTTTTAGAAGGTGCAACTATTTTTCCTTCAAACTGCAATTTAGTATATAAAAAATAAATATGATTTATTTTATTATTTTACACAAATACTTAATATTTTCATTATATATGTATATTTTTTTAAGATTTATACTATAGTATAATTAATATTATATACCTGAATGCGGATTTCAGATTTGCAGGGACCGCTAAAATCTATTTTCTTCACCAAGAATGATTTTTCAGAAGGTATAACTAATGTTGATATTCCTTCTGCTTTACATGCACTACTCCATGCACTTGAAAAAGCCTAGAATTAAATATATAAATATAATAAATGATAAATATTGCTAAGGTCATTCAATTCTTATAAAATGATATGAAATAAATATAAATTAAAATTATGTAGATAAAACATGAAAACATATACTTTTGTATCATCAGATTTTCCATCACCAGTTGCACCATATTGCATCACATTATAAGTAGTACCATATGTGGTTCCAACATGGAACCTTATACACAGACAAGGTGAAATAAAAGGGAGAATTAAAACATAAACAATGAGTCCTTGCATGTTAAGTAGAGTGAAATGAAACAATTGATAATAATAATTAAGTTTTATTGTGATGATTTGTGATGGGAGTATAGTTCTGGCCAGTTTCGAGGTTAAATAGAAAATTACAGGCATGCAACTTTTTTATTTAAATATATAAATAGTAATTTAAATATTAAAAAATGGAAACAGGTCTTTTTAAAATTAAAATAAAATAAAATGGAAAAAGTTTTTTTTTAATAAATGGAATCATATTTGCTTTTTTATAAATAATATTTTTTTACTTCTATTACTATGTATTGTAGCCTTTACCATATTCATAGATATGCTTTTTAAAATTTTTAATATAATTTCTTAGATTATAAAGGAAAATAATGTTTTTAAGTTAGGTTGATTTGTGTTATGAAGAAAAATAAATCTCTAGATCACTCTTTTTAAAATTTTAGAATTCAATTCAGTTAATCTTTTGTTTATTTACTTTTTTTATTTTATTTTAATTTTACGTTCCTTTAGTTTTAGTCTACAAATTTTAAATTTACAAGGAATTGTCAAAGATGGTAGTCAGGTTAAATATTATGGTCATTGTAATACCCCAAATTTTACCTTTAGATTAGTCGTTTCATTCGCATTCCATCTCATTTTGCATTGCATTGTAACTAATCGCTAACCAGTTTGCTCAATCCATTGGTTTTGCAAGAAAAATTACGTTGTGCACAGTTTAATTGGTGAAGGGCAAAATGGTCATTAATTTGCAGTATGCTGACGATTGAAGAAGCAGAGTGTCATCAGGAATCCCTCGAACGATTAGGGTTCCCATATCCGATCACGTGGCTTAGTTGAGGATGAGCTGAATTTTGTGACGGTTTTGACGTCAGATTTCTTGTGACACAGTACATCTTATTCCAGAGCAGAGATTTAGTCGTCAGACGGGTTTCGGAAGTGCCTGTGGATTCATAAACTATATGGGGCTGAGGGCATTGCAATATAAATGGATTCAGGCTAAATCGGTGCGAAGATTTGCTTTGAAGAATTTATTGTGACAGATGTGTGTTTTCCTACTTTTTGCTAGTCAACAGTCGATTTTAAGAGAACAGTGGAGTTTCGGTGCGCGTTGAATTGGTAATGAGTGTCTGTTGGTTTGATAAGGATTATTAGTCAAGCTGATTCAGGTTACCGGGTTAAAATAGTCGAGATGTGATTTGAATTTTCATTACGGAAGACAGTTCGTTTTATCGTTTAACTGAATTTCTCTGCTTATCCGTTCAAGGCCATATTCACCGTTAGTATCAAATGTGAATTGATTTGCAAGAGGTTTTTGAGCTCGGCAGTTATGTCAGGTTTAAATCGTACAAGATGGTTTAATGGTCAAATTCGGAGTTGGAACGTCACAGTTTAATCGGACAATTTTCATTGGATAGATTTAATTAATTGAATTTATTTGATAAATTCAAGCAGATGACTTTTAATCGAATTAATTTTTAATCCGATGAACTTGGTCAGGTGGATTTGGTTGGAAAATTGAAGCAGATGAATTAATTAAGTGATTTTAATCAGATGAATTATTTGGTGAATTTAATCTAAAGTTGAATAAATTTAACTAAGTGGATTTGTTCGTTTGAGTTAATCGGGAGAATTATTTGGATGGATTGTCGCGAGAAATTCAAGTTAATAGAAAAGATAGAATTTTATTTATTCTATTATTTTTTATTAAAAAATTACAAAAGAATTATAAATTACAAAATAAAGGATTAATTCATAAAAGGTTCCTTTTTTTTTTAAAATGGTCTTCTTGGCCGATTCTTCGATTTTTTGTCTGAACCTGCAAAACATATCAACAACAAGAGAAAATAGTGTTAAGGTTAGAAACGGTAAAAATTGGTTTTGGACGGTTCCGACATCCTCAGCAATAAAATCATCATCGGTGTGTCAGGAGGGCAACGACAAAGTCGTCGCCAACTCCCGACTTATTATTTCCCGATCTCGGCACAAGACACGACAGCCTCTGTTCAAATAATCCAAGAGAGAGTAAAAGTGATTTTTCAAGAAAAGTGATTTTGGAAAAAAAAGCGCTTTTGGAAAAAACACTTTTTCGTGAAAAATATTTTTTTCAAACACAGTCCTAACAAGATTTCCCAGGAATTTCTGAAGCCAACGGATCAAACAATAAGCCAACAAAATTCCTGAAAAAACTGCATGCCAAAACACAACAAGCTAGCCAACAGGACCAAATCACCGCCAAAAGTGCAAACAATCAAGGCATAAAGGTCACAACTTACGGCAACCTACAATTCTTGAAAAACAACCAAATGAGCAACAAATTCGTAACAAAGTGACACCTAGGACCAGAAAGAAGAACACTATAAAGGCCATCAGTAAATCATCAAAGAGAACCCCAGCAAGTGCATGCGAACGAGTTCAAGAAGAAGGAAAAATGAGACGTGTTCGTCATCATCAAGGAGCAAGTTCAGAGAACCCGTAGCTTCATCATCAAAGAGACCCAGAAACATCAAAGAAATCACGACGGCAAAATGAGCGACGGCAAAACCGTCACCACCGTGAACTCAGAGCAGCATCATTGTTCATCAACACCAAGCTACCGTCATCCGTAATTAGATCCAAGCCGCTTCAAACCCCAGAGAGAAAGGGTGAGCAACTCGGTTTCTTTTTCACGTTTGGTTTTTGATTTTTCAGGTTTCAGCAAGACGAAGAAAGATGAATATCGAAGTCATGCAAAGAAGGAAACGCTTCGAGAACCAGCATCAATAGATGTCGCCGCCATCCCAAAAAGAAGGGTCTAGGACAACCCTAAAAAATGATTCAACTTGCCAACAACGTCCCCTTTCCCCTTTCTTATTACTTTTTCTTTTATTTTTATTTTGTAATTTATAACTATTAATTGGAATTAACTTTATTATTATAAGACTAAAACTTCTTTTTTTTTTATAAAAATCAATGTTATTAATTTAAACCACTTCTTAAAATAAAAATCCTACTTTGTAAATTAAAAACATTTTTTTATTCGCTAAATTTCTTTTAAAGAACATGTAATTAAAAACCATTTTTTATAACTTAAAATTAAAATCATTTTTTAAAAAAAATATATGAAAAATTAAAATCATTTGTAAGAAAAAAAATTTCTAACATTAAACTTTTTTTTAAAACTTAAAATAAAAAATCATTTTAAAAAACTTAACATTAAACTTTTTTTAAAATTAAAACCCATTTAGTTATTTAATTGATATTTAAAAATCCTAAATTGCTATACATATTAATTTATAAACGCCTAAGAGAAAACTCTCAGAATGTTAACTTGTGAAACTAAAACTCTTTTATCATGTCGTCAATTAATTTTAAACTCGTTTCTTGAGATATGGCTAACATCTTGATTACGGTTGCGAATGAACTTTGCTCGTTAAAGTTGTGTAACACTTATGTCGTTTTTCCACTGTTCCTCTGTTGTATAATTGCTAAATCCCCCGTATCTTTCACATTTTTATTTTTTGGGTTGTAATTTACGCGAGTGTATCGTCGCTTTGCATTTCTTTTACCACTTTCGTACTGTCCTATATTTCAATTCTTCCATGTAACTAATTTATCATTTGCATCATTTACCGTTAAACCCTTCTGAAGGATTAGGTCTAGTTGTTTGACCGCCGTGTCAATAGTCTGCACCTTTGAACATTTCAAAACCCTAGTTGGCTTAGGCGTTCCGCCGTGGACCGAAATGCCCTCTACCCTAGCATTAGGTTAAGGAGTTTCCGCACTCCGTTTTAGCTTTCCCGCCTTGGAATACCTAATTTACCCCTTTAATTCAATCCAACTTTACAACGTAGAGATAGGAGTCACCGCACTCCACGTAAGCGCTTCCCTATGAACGCTAATTCCCCATTGAGACCTTGACCACAATCAAGAAGTTTCTAACCTCCCTTTCGACGGGAACTACGATTACTCTGATTTCATCTCCTACCTTGAATACGTAGACACAAGATGCGAATATTGGCGAGTAAACTTAGGACTAACTCTTAGGTCTTTCTGTCACTTTCTAGCCTTTAGCAATATACCCTCAAGTAGATAATCAAGAAAAATAGTAAACTTTAAACAAAATATTCTTGTAGAGTACTACAGAGGTTTGGGGTGCTAATACCTTCCCTAAGCTTAACCAACCCCTTACCTAGATATCTCCCCGCACTGTTTATGATGCAAAAATTAGGTTTTTTCTTTCTTTGATATTTTCCTTCATATAAATCAAAGACCGGTTGTGAACTAAATATGTGATTCAAATTAATTAATAATTTGATATCCTATTCTCACCGCAATAGTCATGGTAAAAGATTATGGTCAAGGATTGTTGTTGACTAAAGTTACAATTTATGGACTAAAGAAAACAACATCAATAATTTTGCACTCATGATTTTGTAACAACTCTAGTGATTTTGTGAAGATGAACACCTATAAATAGATGTGCATTTCTTATTCAGAACCCAACACAAAGCATTGCAACGTAACATAAAATATATATATATATATATATATATATATATATATATATATATATATATATATATATATATATATATATATATATATATATATATATATATATATATATATATATATATATATATATATATATATATATATATATATATATATATATATATATATATATATATATATATATATATATATATATATATATATATATATATATATATATATATATATATATATATTGTATTTTTCCTATAAGGTTTCTTTAGTGAGTATTCTCATATTTTAAGAGAGAGTGTAATTTATTCTCTCCTTGTATTTAGAGAGAAGTGTTATAATTTCTTTCATTTAAGTTAATATCTTTTCTACCGGTGTATGTGGTTTTTCCTTATTTGTGTAGGGTTTTCCAGGTTAATATTTTGTGTCAATTTCCTACTACTTGATCTCTTATTTTTATGATATTTATTAACCTCTATTTTTTTAATAAACAAAATAGAATTGAATCTAAATATAACCTAATCAGAACAAAACTAAAATGGCACACTACACCTTCTCTTTTTACATTAAAACATAAACATATGCAAGTGATTAATCAACTAAGGGAAAACCAAAGTTCAAATTCTTGAATAGACGTCCTAAATTATTCATTTGCGATTGACATTCAGTCGCTAAACACCTATAATTTGAATGTCATATGAAAACAATTAGGATACTATAATAATAACAACATTATTAAACTTTTAATAACAACAACAATAATAATTCGATTTCAATAAATATACATTACTAAGTCATATACAATATTTACTTGTTAATTTTCTCATATCTCTTATTGATGGTCATAAAAAAAACATGCACATCATTTGAATCATTTTTTTCATATGAGAGCCGCATGTGTGTTGCAAAAGAAGGGGTCTCAGAAATATCAATAGTTAAATATTGATTTTCACCAATATCATGAATATGTTTTTCTTTGTATTTTGATAGTGGGTGTTCCAAACATATGAATGGTGAAAAGACACATTTTGAAGAGTTCAAATCCTACTCAAATAGTTATGTTACTTTTAGTGATGGAGCAAAAGGAAGAATCAGAGGTATAGGCAAAATGATCAGCCTAATTTTACCATGTTTTGAGAATGTGTTGCTAGTAGAAGTTCTGACTACAAACTTGATCAGCATCAGTCAACTATGTGATCAAGGACTTAATGTGAAATTTGACAAGTTTGAATGTGTTGTCTCCAGCAAAGATCAAGAAGTGTTAATGCATGGTTCCAGGTCCAAGGACAATTGCAATATGTTGATACCATTTCCCTCATATTTATTGTTGTCTAAGATTGATGAAACTATGTTATGACACCAGAAACTTGGACATCTCAACCTCAAGAGCATGAAGAAGATCATATATGGAGAAACTTGGACATCTCAACCTCAAGATTGATGAAACTAAGATTGAAGAAGGAAAAATCTGTGGAGATTTCCAAATATGTAAGCAGACCAAGATGTTCCACAAGAAGGTACAACATTTGGCCACCACAAAGGTACTTGAATTACTTCACATGGACCTCATGGGATCTATGCAAGTAAAATGTCTTGGTGGAAAGAGATGTTTTTTTTTGTGTAGATGGTTTTTTAAGATATACATAGGTTAACTTTATTAGAGAAAAATCTCATACTTTTGATGTGTTTAAAGATCTATGCATTTGTATCCAAAATGAGAAGGGGAGTGAAATTGTCAATATAAGAATTAACCATGGCAAGGAGTTTGAGAACTCCAAGTTCTTTGATTTTTATTCTACCTAAAAGGATCAATCATGAATTCTCATCACCTACTTATCAGAATGAAGTGGTAGAACGCAAAAATAGAACTCTACAAGAAGTTTCTAAAGTTATGTTGCATGCCAAGAGTCTTCTTATTATTTTTTAGCTGAATCCATGGACACTGCATGTTACATCCATAATAGAGTAATTATCAGATCTGGCACCAAAGCTACTCTGTATGGGCTTAAGAAAGGAAGAAAACCATATGTCAAATACTTTCATGTCTTTGAGATTAAGTGCTACATTTTGGCAGATCATGAGCAAAGGAGAAAAATGGATCCAAAAAGTGAAGTATGGATATTCTTTGATATTCTATTAATAGCAGAGCCTACAGAGTCTACAACCCTCGTTCCAAGACTATGATAGAATACATTAATGTTATTGTTTATGATAATTCTGAAGAAAAAGGAATTTTTGAAGATGAAGATGATATTTCCCCCTCAACAGACAGATGTCCCAAACAAGGGGTATGACATTGAGACTGAAAGTCAAAATTCTAAAGAAGCTACTATCAATAAAGGACCTTCCATCAGAATACAGAAGGATCGTCCTATTGGTAATGTCATAGGGAATATGAATGAAAGAGTCGTCATTGTTGTACCCCAAAATTTGACCGACCTCTCTGGCTTATGTTTTATTTCATAGCATCAGCACATACGTAAGCATTGCATTGCATAAGCACACCCCAAATCATCTGTATGTGGGTCAGTTGTCATGGCGGTGGTTAATCAAGTGTTTTGTTGTCGATAATCAACAGGATCAAGTTTATTCTTCAATTAAAGTTTAATCATGGTTCTCTGATTTTAAGACATGTTTTGGCTCAGGGAGTTTTTATATTAGAGACTTTGGTTTGTTGATATTCAAATGGCCAAATCCAGACTGATTTATTAATTCAAGGCTCTAATCCGTTCCCAATTTAGGATAATTCAAGGTCAATTCTACTTCTCAAGGTTAACTCAAGTGGAAATTGTTTCAAGTTAATAATTTTGTTTGGTTCTCGCGGGATGTCAAGTTTTCATCATTTTAAGTCAAGAACTTTGAGTTTGGTTATCGTGATCTTATGGCGATTTCCAAGTTTACGAGTGAGGTGTAAAACTGGTTTCAAAGTCCATTGCATTTTATAACAGAAACTTCACGAATTCTACAATCTCATCACCATTTATATTATTCAAGCCAAATCATAAAAATTTCATGAATCAGTTCATTGCCAAGGATCCACATACCATGTCACTAGCAAGTCTCCAAATATCATAGATAACGTCTCGCAGTCTGCGAAATCACACGTATCAATCATACAACCTATTTTCAACATCTGCTTGCACATCCTATCTAAACTGGTACCATAGTATTACATGGTCCCACACAAATTTTTATATGGCAAGTTGATTAAAAGGAGAAGTAAAATTGTTCTAGCTAGGAGCCACTTCAAGCTTTTGGCAGTACCTGCTACACAATAAAACAGAGTAACATGGTTTCACTCCCACATATGATACAAAATAGAAGCAATCTCAAAGCCGTATTTTTCATGATAGCAGTAAGCTTTTGACTTGTCCATTTAATTTTGTCTCAATGCACCTCTATGATAAGTTTGTATCAGGCCCCACCGAGCCATCACATACACAATGACCAGAGAGATGCCAACACAAGAGGCATCAATAAACGGTGGCCCAATGCAGTAAAAGACAAGGATAAGTTGGCATCCCTGCAGAACGTACGGAGACGACGTCACCAATTGCTAGTCCATACCAGGTACCAGCTTGCATGCCATGCGCGACAAGGACTCTTCAGAACTTGCTATGAACCGCGACAGCCGATGTCCCCGCTGCATAATTCCTCAATAAATTGTATACCTGCAATAAAAGACAGAAATCCTTTCAAAAACAAGAAACCTGGCCGCTATGATTTGATAGGGCTGGACCCTACGAAACAGTTTTTACTTCACATAGCAACTGGAGCTGAAGTTGGAAAAGATCTTCGAGTTCAAAAGAGCATACTCCGTGCTGTTGGCCGGCCAACCGAAATCGGAAGTATTATTAAATGGAACATCCCCAGCAGAAGAAAATGGAATTGAGAAGGGTATTTCTCAAAAGAATCAACAAATGTTACCTCAAATACTTGCTAATGCATCTGAGCCCACATTTCATCTACGTCATGCACTTAGTACTAATGTTTCTGACTCTGTTCGAAGAACCCAAAAATGCTGTGTCTATATTGCCGAAAGTAGCAAGTACTGTGCTCGGCTGAATTCTATACAAGCATACAATGATATAAACCAGAATGTGATAGGAGAAGCTAGTCATTTGTCAGAGTATTCCTTCTCTGCTCATAACAACATTATCGATCCCACTGCAGAGCTTGGGGCAAAAACAACTGTAGGACCGCATTGTATGTTGGGGGAAGGCTCGCAGATGGGTGACAAATGCAGTGTAAAACGATCTGTCATTGGCCGCCACTGTAGGATAGGTGCCGATGTTAAGGTTGTTAATTCAGTAGGTATGAACCATGTTACTATTGGTGATCTTTGTTCAATCCAAGGTTCTGTCATCTGCAGCAATGTACAGCTCCAAGAACGCGCAATACTAAAAGATTGCCAAGTTGGAGCAGGCTTCGTGGTCACTGCAGGTAGTGAATGCAAAGGGGAGGTATTGGCTAATAAATGAAACTGGAATGTAAAAAACCAGGGAGAGGAAATGCAGGAATATTGTGGGGTGAGAAAGAGTTTGAACTCTGTGTTATGGCATGCTTGTGCTGGTCCTCTTGTGTCTCTACCTCAGGTTTAAAATGTCACACTGCGTGCCGATAAGGAAACAGATGAAATCTATGCTCAAATGACTCTTCAACCATTGAATTCTGAAAAAGAAGTGTTTTCTGTATCTGAGTTTGGATTGAACCAAAGTAAACATCCAACTGAGTTTTTCTGCAAAACTTCGACTGCTAGTGATACAAGCACACATGGTGTTTTTTCGGTTCCGCGCAGAGCTGCTGAGAAGCTATTTCCTCCATTAGATTACACAATTCAACCTCCAACTCAAGAACTTGTTGTTCGAGATTTGCATGATAATACATGGACGTTTCAACATATATACCGAGGTCAGCCGAAGAGACATCTTCTCACCACAGGATGGAGTTTGTTTGTCGGTTCAAAAAGGCTTAGAGCTGGTGATTCAGTTTTTTATCAGGGATGAGAAATCACAATTGCGAGATGGTGTAAGGCGTGCAGATCATCAACAGACAACAGCGTTGCCATTATCAGTACCTTCTGCTGATAGCAGGCACACAGGTGTCCTTGCTGCTGCAGCTCATGCTGCCGCAAATCGGAGTCCATTCATGATTTTCTGCAATCCAAGGGCATGATCTACAGATTTTGTAGATCCTTCGACCACAGAGAGCGTACCTAACAAATACCTTAAACATGCATTCGATGTTGAGAAATGATCAACCTGAAAAGTTTCACCCTTTGACCAAAACCGAGAAGATGGAAACAGAATCCCAGTCGTTGCCTGATCAAATTTTTGATTTCCCTTCTATCGAAGCCTGCAACAACATTGGAAAAAGCGAATGCGGCTAATCCTGTTAATCCTCAAAGCCTCGGAAACCAATCGACGTATCATAATCAAAATCCATTATTATTCGCTCAAACTAGTCCCTGGCCTATCCAACAGCAGGATTCTGATGTGAACAGGCAAGAGCTGGTCCATCTCAAGCAACCGGTCGCAGATATGAACTTTGAAAAAATCTGAGTTGAATGCCTGTCATTGTAGAGAATTGAAATGCATGGAAGAAAATATGACGTTGTCCACAAGTCTTGATTACCTAAAGTCTGAGTTAGCAGTGTATACTGCTCAGTGTAGAGCATTAATTGATCAAAACAGTGCAACAGTATCAGAACTTAGGGAACACGAGAGTAGGACAGAAAATGTCAGCAATTCTTCTTACTTGCGTGAAAGCGAGTGTCGGCTTGAGTTTGTAAGGCTGGAGCAATTGTTGGAAAGTGTTTGAAGAGATGGGGCAGGACTGTTTTCATCAAGTGTAGAAGCCGAAGTCAAAAATATAGCTCTCCAAAGAAAATTGAATGATTTTAAAACTTCAACTACTTCTATGAAATAATCTGATAGTGATACTGATGAAGTCGCAAATATCAACGAGGATGACATAAGGCAATTACACCGGCAAAGTGATGAATTAAACGGTTCACATGAATGGAATCCAAGAGACTTGTCTGTTGCCAAAGATGGTGATCAGTTTTTGATGAATATTATGATGCAGACACAGCCATAGGCGATGAAAATTCTATCGGCAATAACATTTCAGTCATGTCATTCAGTAAATCTCAAATACTTGAAGAACCTCCGCTGTTTGAGTCTCCGAAATTCAGCAACACCAATAGAAATTAAACACAGGTCATGAGGAATTGGAGCCTCCCTGAGGGCTTTTACTCCTCGATCCTAAGTCTATACGGCGGAAGTTTCGATTGGAAGAAAATGGAGCGAAATTGGACGGAGTAGCTTTATCACCAGCAGTGCGGATATCCAACCTCAATCATCATTAAGGCAACGTTTGGTGTCTGCATTGGCATTGCAAAATTCCGACCATAAATATTCAGAATGGCACGATCGACACGACTATCAGCAGTAAGAATTTTTGTTTGATCTTGTTCTGCAACCTCATAAGAGACTTCCTCGCGCAAATACCCGAGAGCCTCCAAAGTTGCTTGCTTGACATGAGCAGGAACTTGATGGATATTCGATAAAAGTGATCCTATCAGCTCAGGCCGCTGTTTATGAGGAAGCTCAATAAGTTCAGCAATATGTGCAATCTCTACCCTTGAGAATGGTTTAATCAATCTCCAGAAATTCTACTCCAGAAGGGTGTCATACGTGAATGGCATCATTCATCCTTGTTTTCACCCTGATGACAATACCTGCACAAGGAAAGACAATAGCTCAAAAAACAAAACCCCCAGACCATAGCCAGCATCTTGAAGCTTGCTCAAATTGAAGCGGCAGGACACGGAATAAGACAGAACGAATCGAAATTCAAAACTACATTCAACGCAACAATCAATTTCAAGATTCAAGCAACAACAAGTTCAAAATGAAATGTGAAAAAACGCTGATTCTACCTTCAAAGTTCAGCTCGTGTACTGTGAAGTATGAATGTCAGTTTGATGGCATAGATTTATTCGCTCTCGGGTTTGCTTTGGAATGTGGCTTGAATAAGTGAAGTTGAGACTGAGAGTCATTTCTGGTGGTAGCAGATGCAGAAGATGAACCATCGACCGTAGGAGCAAAGCCAAGTTCTTTCTCAATTATTTGAAGGGTTTGAGGAGGAAAGACTCATTTTCAAATTCCAAAGTGATGCCTCATAACTTGAATGCACTAGAGGGTCAACATGTCTGTGTATACTGCATATTACTTCAGATAAAGAAGGGCAACTTTTGGTCACTTGAAACCTTTAGAATATTAGCACAAACAACTCTAGCAATTGATTTGGCAGCAGAAGGATTCTCTCCAAGCATTCTAATGGCACCACCTGCTGACCAGAGTTCAGGAAAATGTGACTCTAAGTCATTCATTACACACTAGAAAGAGACAAAACCTGTTACAAAGCAAGAGTTAACGGTTAGGTTATTTTCATGCAGTAAAAAAACTCAAAATCCATGGTAAAATAGTATCTTTTCGCAGTAAGATCTGAGTAAAAACAAACAAATTCAAAAGCTACAAACAGACAAAGAACATGCTGTTTTCAATCCCACAACTTCAGCCCTTGCTCCCATTGCAAAAAGTATCTCATTTTCTTTCCCAAAGAGGAACAGACCCAAAAGTTCCCACAACTTCTCTAAGTTAAACCCTAATCCCACATCATATATATTGGTTACTGCTCATTCAGAAAAGAACCCTAACAACAAAAAACAGCTGCTTTTTTTTCCTCTCATAAACTCATCACAAAGAATTGAAGAAAGAGGAGATTGAAGAAGGAGCTCACCTGTGTTCTGTACTAACCATCTGTTGGTATTGCTCCTACTCTGTAAGTACCCTGTTACCCTTTCTGCATTCATAGCCTTATTCTGTGTTTGTTTGGTTCATTTTTGTTTTCCGGCATTGAGGTTAACGAACCCTCACCATCTACAACTAACTTCAAACACTCTCTCAACTCGTCTTCCAAGCTCTCCAAACTTGTTTAAACCGGAGTCCAGAAAACCACATCTTTCACCATGAAACCTCCATTTCCTTTTACTCAACCTGTTAAACAATAACAGCATCTAAATCGTGAACCCCGTTCTCCAGTTTTCAATGTCGTATCCCTTTCACCGTTTCCCTCCTCAAACATCACCTCCTTTAACATAACAACAACTTCAAAACCTTTTCACGAGCAGTTGGCGTGCGTATATACACTTCAATCCAACACCATTAACTTCCCCAACCTTCAACCAGACCTTCGAACTTCCCAGCTTTTCCGTCAACCTCAACATTCACACAACAAACCGAACGACTTAACAAAGATGAGTAACTCGCGAAAAACTCAGACGAACCTCCTCAATGTTCACCAAACACGCCCATCCCACCTTCAACGAACTTCAAATCTTCATCATAAACAAACCACGGTCGCCGCCTTAAATATTTTTCTTGAGTTTTACGATTGCTGATTCACTTCATATGATTGTCGATGGTTTTTGACAGAACCATCTTGTACCTCGCGTCGTGATTACCGTTCGTTTGTTTTCCATTTTTTTCTTTTTTCTTTTTCCTTTCAACTCTTTAGAAGAGGCTGATGTTGGTCTACTGGTAGCACTAGAGTCGAGCCTCTTGTTTTTTTTAATTTCTTTAAATTTCAATGGTGGATGGTCTGGGCTTATAGCCCGTCTCTTGCTTTTTTATCTGCACTGGTTCTGAGTTTTGAGGGGTGATGGGCTTTAGGCCCATATGATCCCCTCCTTTTCGCTCACCTCATTTCATACGGTACCCCCCTGTTTCATTTCTTTTATGTTTAGTTTATTAAAAACAATTATAGCTTGTTAATATATGTATATTAGTTTTTTTTAAAAACAAACTGTTTTTATATATATATATATATATATATATATATATATATATATATATATATATATATATATATATATATATATATATATATATATATATATATATATATATATATATATATATATATATATATATATATATATATATATATATATATATATATATATATATATATATATATATATATATATATATATATATATATATGTAAATATATTATATTAGTTTTTAACATTTCTTTTTAGCCTTTATATGTTTTCTTTTAGAATATTGGTATTATATTTAATTTTAGATAGTTGATTCATTTTCCTTTTGTCATTGGACACTCTTGCCCTTCCGTGGTCGATGACGAGACCTCCGTAATTCATTACCAGTCAAATTATTGATAGGTAATGTTGGATCTGAGACCACCTCTTTTCCCTTTTCGTTACTTGTCCCGACTCGATTCCAAACTTTGTCAAACAATTTTCAAAATCGACTTATCTTTGTATTGAATTTAAAAGAGGGGATTAAGTGTAGACTTTCTTCCTCTCCGAGTGTTGGGATGCCCACTGTAGTGAGGGTGGTTCCGACACTCGTCTTTCAATACAAAGACGTTTCCCATCCATTTTCAAATCTCATCTCCTTAAAATCGATTCTTTGTGTTGAGCTAAAGAGAGGATTGGGTGTAGACCTCTTCTTCTTCGAGTGTTGGGATGCCCACTGTAGTGAGGGTGATCTCGACGTTCGTCTGTCAATACAAAGACGCTTCCAACATTTCCTCGTAAAAACCTCGGCCTCGTACCGAGTCCATTTTCAAACCATAATAAATTGATTTCTCTTTGTATCGAATTAAAGAGAGAAGATTGGGTGTAGACCTCTTCTTCTTCGAGTGTTGGGATGCCCACTGTAGTGAGGGTGGTCTCGACACTCGTCTTTCGATACGAAGACACGCCTTTATCCACCATCTCACTTTCACAACTTCCTTCTGCACCTTTCCCACCTAAAACCTCGGTCCCGTACCGAGTGCATTTTTAAATTCTTTTCATAATAAAAACTTGAATGGTCGTGGAGTGGTTAGGCGTAGGCCTTCTCCTATCCCGAGTGCTGACGTTCACCGTAGGGTTCTCTGTCGCAAAGCACTTACCATTCAAAACCAAAAACATCTTTAATAAGAGAATGAAGTTCTCTTTGCATTGAATTAAAGAGAGAGGATTGGGTGTAGACCTCTTCTTCTCCGAGCGTTGGGATGCCCACTATAGTGAGGGTGGTTTCGACGCTCGTCTTTCAATACGAAGACGCCTCGTTCACCACACCCTTTTATAACAAAAAACTTTGAGACAAAGAATTGGGTACTACCCGTAGGGGTTACTATCCGAGGACCTGTCTCGCCCCCCTAAAAAACAATCCAATCAATCAAACGTGACTTCTTGCCCCGCGTGGCGAAAACTAATCAATCTTTCAAAAAGGATATGTTACGTCCGTTCTACCGCAAACAGGTAACGCCTAAGTCTCCAACGAGCGAGCAGCAAAACACCTAACTGCTAGAATGCGCACGATAGCATCATCCATAAAAAACATCAACACACCGTAGGCCGAACTACGGCTGCTCTGATTTCTCATACCAGATGAGAATACGTAGGCACAAGGGCCACAATCCTTGGCGAGCACATCCCCCCCTATTACCCGTAGTTTCCCGAACTACGTCGACTCTGACTTTCTCACGTCTATTGAGAATACGTAGGCCTAGGACCGCGAGGTCCTACCGAGTCCGTTCTCTCCCTTTTTCCCCGTTCTCTCTTTCCTCCTAACTTTCTTGTTTCTAAACCCTTATCTTTACCCATTGGAACATACTTCTTATAGCATAATATTTAAGCAGATAAAATTACACATCGACAAACAAAAGGTTCCCATCGAGTACGATGGATGCGAGGGGGGCTAATACCTTCCCCTCGCATAACCGGCTTCCGAACCCGTTCATGGTTGCGAGACCATCTTATCCATTTATTTCCTAAGGTTTTCTCGATATTTTCCTTTCCCCTCACGGGATAAATAAAGTTCGGTGGCGACTCTTCTGTCTATCCTTTTCGCCTCCCCGTCGTTGCGCGACGCATTTTTCGAGTAGCGACAGCTGGCGACTCTGCTGGGGATTACTAGCAAGCCACGCCTATTTTGTTTGTCGCATTTGCGCTTTATTTGTTTTGCTATTTATTTTATGGTTATGTTTCTTTCTAACTTCTTGGGTTCATTTGGTTTGGTTTGTGAGGATAAAGCTTTCTACCCGAGCTTTCGAGTATGCACTAAGTTAGGAGGTGGTTTCTTTCTGATTTGCGAGACTTAGGACTCGTTGAATTGGATTGAATTCCATCGCTCAGATGAGACCCCGTTGGAATAATTATGTCTTACGTATAGTCGTAATGGCGTTCTTATCTTCAACTCGGGAGTCCGCGATTCTGAGGACCTTTTGTAGAACCTTTATTCCGAAGGTTGCTAAAACATAACTCTGTGTTCATCCTTTTGAAGGGATTACCGTCTTACGAGTAGTCGTTATGATGGGAAACTTTTGAGGGTTAGTGCATGGGACTTTGTTTGAAAAGCCTTTGGAATACCCTCTTAAACCAATAGATTGCTCACCCGAGGTGAGAGGTATCTCGTTGTGCTGTCTTGCAGGAAAAACTTTGACCTTCATCCTACCCGTTTGTCAGTATGAACAGTTACAGTGGGACCCTTGTGCTAGTTTTGTATGGTTTGAAGGCGAAGCGCTGATCCATCACCGTCAACAACACAACAACATTTGATCCCCTATTGCATTTGCATATTCATTTGCATTTCTTTGCATGTCTTGCATATTGCATCATTATTCATCTGCATAGAGGTGTTCTAATTTTGTGGACGTAATTGCTTCATGTGGTTTTCCATCCGACTTGTTCCAGAATTGAAGATCATTCCGCCCAAAGGAAACCAACAGAGACGACCATGGAACAAATTCGAGAAGAGTTGAGGGGAATCCGAAGCCAAATGGGACAATTCATGACGGACATCCAAGTTTTGTTTCAGGATCAGAAAGTGCTTAGAGAAGAAGTCCATCAGTTGAAGACTCAGATGGGCCTGATAACAGAAGTCATGAGGAATGTGTTGAGAAAGGAAGGCGATCATGTGCCCGAAGCTGCAGCAGAGATGGCCATCCCACCTTTACATGTGGAACCTCTTCCAAGGCGTGAAGTGCCTCAAAGATATCTTACACAACCTGAGGTTCCAGTATTTCCTCGCCAACAACTACTTCCTGTTTCCCGAGACAATCCTAGGATTATGAGGTATGCTCAAAGGACGAAGCAGTCCGACAGAATGTTCAATCAGATCCCTATGACTTATGCTCAGTTGTTGCAACTCTTGCTTCAACTTCGATTGGTTAAGCTTCGCACTATGGCTCCGTTGACTGGCGAGCCACCACAAGGCTATGATGAAAATGCCCATTGTGATTTCCATTCTGGGGCACCGGGGCATAATATCGAGAACTGCAAAGCCTTTAAACACAAGGTACAAGACCTTATCGATAGTAAAGCTATCAATTTCAATCAGGATGCGCCAAGTGTGGATCGAAATCCCATGCCTAACCATGGTAAGGGTGGCGGTGTAAATGCTATTGACAGTGAGGAAGGCCTGAACTTGGTATCCAGGGTAGAGGATTTGAAGACGCCGTTAAGTTTCGTAAAGAGCAAGTTGTTAGAAGGAGGGGTATTCCCAGGCTGCGGAGAGGATTGCGAAGACTGTATGATCTGTCCGGTAGGATGTCGGAACCTAAGGAACCATATACAGCACATGATGGATGACGGTTTGTTACAATTTGATAGAATCTGTGAGAAAAATGCTGAAGAGGTAGTCATCGAAGATAAGGATGAGGTGGCCACCATATCCATCCCATACAAAACAATTACAATTTCTGCGCCTCCGGCGAGGCCCACTATTATATTCACAAAGGCAGGGCCCATACCCTATGAAAGTTCTAAAGCAATTCCTTGGAACTATGGGGCCGAGGTCTACTGCAATGGCCAAAAGCAGGAACTGAGAGGTTCACCGTTGGATTCTGTTGATAATTTGATAGGAACTGGAGGAATGACACGGAGCGGGAGAATATTTGCACCTCCCGAAGTAAGCACAGAAAGGGCTGATAAAGGTAAGGGTAAGGTCATAGCGGAAGAGAATTCTCAGGCCAGAGGAGAGGAAGCGTTGCTGAAGGATGCGGAGGAATTCATGCGCTTAATAAGAAAAAGTGACTATAAAATTGTGGATCATTTACAACAAACTCCTTCAAAGATTTCTATCTTGTCACTGCTGTTATGTTCTGAGGCTCACCGGAATGCTTTGCTCAGAGTTTTGAATAATGCTTACGTACCTCAAGAGATATCCGTGAATCAGTTGGAAGGCGTGGTGGCCCATGTCAATGCAGGTAACGGGTTGGGGTTCACGGACCGCGACTTGACGCCAAAAGGGAGGAACCACAACTTGGCTCTGCACATTTCACTTGAATGTCGAGGAACAATGATGTCACATGTACTTGTTGATACAGGGTCGTCTTTGAATGTGTTGCCAAAGAAGGCATTGATGAAGATCGATCATCAAGGTCTATATTGTACGCCCAGCGATTTGGTGGTGCGGGCTTTCGATGGAACCCGAAGATCTGTCTTTGGGGAAATAACTCTGCCTATCCAAGTAGGCCCAGAGGTGTTTGAAACCGTTTTCTACATCATGGATATCCAGCCTGCTTATAGTTGTCTTCTGGGTCGGCCTTGGATACACCTAGCAGGCGCTGTAACATCAACTTTACACCAGAAATTGAAATATGTGGTGGATGGGAATATTGTGACCGTTTGCGGGGAAGAAGACATCATGGTGAGCCATCTGTCTTCATTCAAATATGTGGAAGTCGACGGCGAAATCCAAGAAACGCTGTGTCAGGCTTTTGAGACTGTCCAAATCAAGGAGAAGGCACCGGTTGAGGTCAAGGCTCCAGAAGTTGCCATGTCGTCATACAAGGAAGCACGGGCCGTAGTGGAATCTGGATCAACACAAGGATGGGGACAAGTGGTGAGCGTCCCAAACAAACAAGATAAGTTCGGATTGGGATATAGCCCACATGGATCATCTTCACAAAGCGCTCCACGTTACAAAGGTTCTGTCCAATTTACTAGCGGTGGAGTCATTTTCGATCAAATTAATGCCATATCAGACGAAGAAGGGGACAGCGACTGTGATATGGATGCGTGGATCCAGCCATGCATCCCCGGCCAGGGCTTGAAGAATTGGAGCATGGAGGAAATTATCACAGTGACTTATGAAGAGTAATTGATTTGTCTTGATTAATGTATTTCCATATGCTCTGCCCAAGGCATAATGGACTTTATTTGTAGGGCCCTATCTTTATGCATGTGAACAATCTTTTTATCATCAATTAAAAGGCGTCTTTTCATTCAGAATTTTGTGATCCTTGTTGTTCTTATTTTTTATCTTTAACAATAAAATGGCAATGTGGTTTGTGTTTTTGTTTGCATATCATTTAAAAGCATAAAATCATCATCATCGCAGGTTGCACATTTCAGATGCCACCGACTCAGACTCGTCTATGACTCAGTATGACTTTGACAATCCGATCTTTCAAGCCGAAGAAGAGATCGAAGAAGACGAAAACCTGCCTGAGGAGCTTGCCAGATTGTTAAGACAAGAGGAGAAGGTCATCCTGCCTCATCAGGAGGAAGTTGAAGTTATCAACCTGGGAACAGAAGAAGACAAGAAGGAGGTCAGAATAGGGGCTACACTGCAAAGTAATGTCAAGCAATGTTTGGTAGAGTTACTCCAAAAGTACAAGGATGTTTTTGCTTGGTCATATGAGGATATGCCAGGACTCGACACGGACATCGTGGTTCATCGTCTGCCTCTTCGTGAGGAATGTCCTCCTGTCAAACAGAAATTGAGAAGAACAAGGCCAGATATGGCAGTGAAGATCAAGGAAGAAGTTCAGAAACAGTTAGATGCTGGATTTCTTGCTGTGGCCAACTACCCTCCTTGGGTCGCTAACATCGTGCCCGTGCCTAAAAAGGACGGCAAAGTTAGAATGTGTGTTGATTATAGGGACTTGAATAGAGCAAGCCCAAAGGATGATTTCCCGCTTCCCCATATTGACGTGCTTGTTGATAACACCGCGCAATTCTCGGTGTTTTCCTTCATGGACGGTTTTTCCGGATACAATCAAATTAAGATGGCGCCGGAAGATATGGAGAAAACGACTTTTATCACACCTTGGGGGACCTTTTGCTATAAAGTGATGCCTTTCGGGTTAAAGAACGCAGGGGCAACTTATCAACGAGCAATGGTCACACTCTTTCACGACATGATGCATCACGAAATCGAAGTTTATGTCGACGATATGATTGCAAAGTCCCAAACTGAGGAGGGGCACTTGTTGAATCTTCTAAAATTGTTTGAGAGGTTGAGGAAGTTCAAATTGAGGTTGAATCCAAGTAAATGTACTTTCGGCGTACGGTCAGGAAAGCTGCTGGGGTTCATCGTTAGTGAGAAAGGTATTGAGGTTGATCCCGCGAAGATCAGGGCGATTCAAGAAATGCCAGCACCAAAGACTGAGAAGCAGGTTCGTGGTTTCTTAGGTAGGTTGAACTATATTGCAAGGTTCATATCTCACCTCACCGCCACTTGTGAGCCATTGTTTAAACTTCTAAAGAAGGATCAGGCGGTCGTTTGGAACGAGAATTGCCAGAAGGCGTTTGAGAAAATAAAAGAATACCTACAAGAACCCCCAATACTGATGCCCCCGGTGGCTGGGAGACCGTTGATAATGTACTTAACCGTTCTTGAAAATTCTATGGGTTGTGTTCTCGGTCAGCACGACGAGACTGGAAGAAAGGAGCACGCAATTTACTACTTGAGTAAAAAGTTCACAGACTGTGAATCCAGATATTCAATGTTAGAAAAGACATGTTGCGCGCTTGCTTGGGCCGCCAAGCGCCTAAGGCAGTATATGCTAAACCACACAACCATGTTGATTTCAAAGATGGACCCAATTAAGTACGTGTTCGAAAAGCAGGCGCTATCAGGAAGGATCGCTAGGTGGCAGATGATTCTGACAGAATATGATATTCAATATGTATCTCAAAAAGCTATTAAAGGTAGTGTTCTGTCAGAATACCTTGCAGAGCAGCCAGTCGATGATTATCAGCCAATGAAGTTTGACTTCCCTGACGAAGACATTATGTACTTGAAAATGAAAGATTGCGACGAGCCGTTGCCGGGCGAGGGACCGGAATTGGGTTCCCAGTGGAAATTAATCTTTGACGGCGCTGTTAACTCATACGGTAGTGGGATTGGGGCAATCATTACAACTCCCCATGGGTCCCATATACCATTCACCGCGAGGTTAACATTCCCATGTACCAACAACGAGGCCGAGTACGAAGCATGTATCATGGGTATTGAAGAAGCAATCGACTTAAGAATCAAGAACCTTGATATCTATGGAGATTCAGCCTTAGTGGTCAACCAAATCAAGGGAGAGTGGGAAACGCGCCAGCCAAATCTGGTCCCATACATGAATTACGCAAGGAGGTTGCTACCTTTTTTCGATCGAGTAGAGCTTCACCATGTGCCGAGGGTAGAAAATCAGATGGCTGATGCTTTGGCTACTTTATCCTCAATGTACAAAGTTAACTTCTGGAACGATGCTCCAATAATTGTCATTTCACGGCTCGACAGACCAGCATTTGTATTCGCAATAGATGAAGCTCCTGATGGTAAACCATGGTTTTATGACATCCGAAACTTTCTTAAGAACCAAGAGTATCCGCCTGGGGCATCTACCCAAGATAAGAAGACTTTGAGGAGATTGTCCGGCAATTTCTATCTGAATCCAGACGGTACGCTCTATCGGAGAAACCATGACTTAGTGCTACTAAGATGCGTGGACGAAAAAGAGGCAAATTTGCTTATGGAAGAGGTCCACGAAGGTGCTTTCGGAACACATGCAGGTGGGCATGCCATGTCTCGGAAATTGTTGAGGGCAGGATATTATTGGTTAACTATGGAGTCAGATTGCTTCAAGTACGCCAAGAAATGCCACAAATGTCAAATTTATGCCGACAAGATTCATGTGCCGCCGTGTCCTTTGAATGTCATGTCATCGCCGTGGCCTTTTTCCATGTGGGGCATTGATATGATTGGAAAAATCGAGCCGACCGCATCCAACGGACACCGTTTTATCTTAGTGGCTATTGATTATTTCACCAAATGGGTCGAAGCGGCCTCTTATGCCAATGTCACAAAGCAGGTAGTGGCCCGATTCATCAAAAGAGATATCATCTGTCGATATGGGATACCCGAAAGGATCATTACTGACAATGGTTCTAATTTGAATAACAAGATGATGAAGGAACTGTGCCAGAGTTTCAAAATTGAGCATCACAATTCTTCTCCCTATCGCCCGAAAATGAATGGCGCCGTGGAAGCAGCCAACAAGAACATTAAGAAGATAGTACAGAAGATGGTGATAACTTATAAGGATTGGCACGAGATGTTGCCCTTTGCCTTACATGGATATCGCACTTCGGTGCGTACTTCAACTGGGGCAACTCCCTTCTCGTTGGTGTATGGCATGGAAGCTGTTCTGCCATTAGAGGTCGAGATCCCTTCTCTAAGAATACTGGCAGATGTCAAACTAGATGAAGCAGAATGGGTAAAGAACAGGTTGAATCAACTTAGTTTGATGGATGAGAAAAGATTGGCGTCTCTTGCGTACGGTCGTTTGTATCAAAAGAGGATGAAGAGCGCCTATGACAAGAAGATACGACCTCGGAGCTTCCAGGCAGGCGACTTAGTGTTGAAGCGAATTCTCCCACCACAAAACGATCATAGGGGCAAATGGACCCCCAACTACGAGGGGCCATATGTTGTAAGAAAAGCATTCTCAGGAGGAGCCTTGCTGCTTTCAACTATGGATGGTGAAGATTTTACATCCCCGGTGAACGCAGACGCGGTCAAAAAATATTTTGCTTAAGAAAGCTCGCTGGAAAGAAAAGAGTATCCAGGCAAGAATGAGGCATCCCGGCGAACCATAAAAGGATAGGTTCGGGCAAAAATTAGGGATATAAGAAAAATGTGAGCCCGCAAAGTTGAAAACCTGAAAGGGCAACTTTGGCAAAAATGGGTATCCTGGTGAGTCGAAAACCCGCAAGGGCGATTCAGGCAAAAATTAGGGATTTTAAAGCAAATGACTGCGGCCTGCGCATTGATTATCACAAGCATAGAGGATTCTAGGGAGAACTCGAAGATCGACCATTCAAGTCAATCTCTTCGGAAGTTAAAGCATCGGAAAGCGTCAAAGCCACGCGAGTCATGGATGAGTCGTCACATGGTGCTTGTCTGTACCACGTTGCCGACATTTTTGTATATTTTCCTTGTGATTGTCTTTTTGCGCGACTTTCTCTTTTCAGGAGTTGCATCCAATGTAAAGTTGCCTATTTTCAGGCCTTTTATCAATAAAATATACTATTCAGAAAAAGCTTTTGTTCTGGTTTTAAATTTTTACCGTTTTGTTTGCAAGAAACGCCTGATATTTTTGATGAAGAAACCTTACATGCATAAACTTGTGGGCTTTGCTAACTATTAATCAAGACATTTGTTTTAAATAAGGTCATAATTGATAAACTTGGTGCCAGCTGTATAACACATTTGCCTAGCTGTTGTCACTTTCCCCAAGCAGAGGTTGAGGATGATTCTTTCCTTATCTAATCCACAGTCAAATTAGCAGAGTTAATTTTCTTCCCACAGAGTAGGGCTGACTCAGAGATCGTTCATCTCCATCCCCAGCGGAGAAAGTGTGGGATAAATTCCCGGTAAGTCTTGTTCAACATCCCTAGCAGATAGTGGATTCAATCTCCGACAGAAGAGAGTTATTCCTCAGCAATTTGCTATGTTTCCCCAGTAGGGTTATTCCGGCTAATCATTCATGGTTGATTTCACCGGTAGAGTGGAGTTGTTGTCTCCAGCCAAGTGGCTTGTTCCCCAAAAGAGTTGTAGACTGGTAGGCCATCCGGGACGTTTTCCGCAGCAGAGTTTGATTTGGATCCCCAGCGGAATGGGTTTATTCTTAGCAAAGCAGTTTTACCCAGAAGTTTTTCTCGGAAGCCATCCAAGGCTTGTATTCCCCAGCATGAGTTTGTTTGCGCTAGGCGTACCTAGCTCTGACCCAACGGAGTTGGCTCTTTCTCTCTAGCATTTATTTTGCTAGATTGGTTCATTTGCATCTACATACATGCATAGCATCTACCCAAACGCGAAGCATTTCCATTTCATATGGAGCATTTCGTCATATTCAAACATGTGCATGTGAAGCATAAGCCAGGTCGTTACCCCTTTGTTTCAAGTGAATCTCGCAGATGATTAGTATCTTTGCCCGTGTGTTGGCTAGACCCCAGCTCATGGTGTTTCCCCAGCGGAGTTATTTTGTGATTATCACCAATGGATGGTCTTAATTTCGTTCGAATCTTGTTGCTCGCTTATATTTAGCGAAGTTTTGGCGGCGAGGTCAAGTGATTTGATTCTTCAACGGCGATGTTGAGAAGTTTGTTCTGACGGCGATGTTAGATGATTTAGTGTTTCAACGGCGATGTTGAGAAGTCTGTTTTGGCGGCGATGTCAAGTATTTATATTCTTCAACGGAGATGTTGAGAAGTCTGTTTTGACGGCGATGTCAGATGATTTGATTCTTCAACGGCGAGGTTGAGAAGTTTGTTCTGACGGCGATGTTAGATGATTTAGTGTTTCAACGGCGATGTTGAGAAGTCTGTTTCGGCGGCGATGTCAAGTATTTATATTCTTCAACGGCGATGTTGGATGTTTATTTCTGGCGGCGATGTCGGAGTAATTTGTTTATTCAGCGGCGAGGTTGAAAGTTTGTTTTGACGGCGATGTCAAAAGTGATTTGTTTATTCAGCGGCGAGGTTGAAAGTTTGTTTTGACGGCGATGTCAAAAGTGATTTGTTTATTCAGCGGCGAGGTTGAAAGTTTGTTTTGACGGCGATGTCAAAAGTGATTTGTTTATTCAGCGGCGAGGTTGAAAGTTTGTTTTGACGGCGATGTCAAAAGTGATTTGTTTATTCAGTGGCGAGGTTGGATGTTTATTTCTGGCGGCGATGTCGGAGTAATTTGTTTATTCAGCGGCGAGGTTGGATGTTTGTTTCTGGCAGGCGATGTCGGAGTAATTTAGTTTTTCAGCGGCGATGTTGAAAGTTTGTTTTGATGGCGATGTTGGATTTTGTCTTGACGGCAATGTTGAAGGATCGTATCTTTGGATTCAATATCTGTTTGTATTTAACAGAGGACTGACGGCGACGTTGGATCTCTTTACCGACTTAATGTCGAGGCCTGACCGTGAGGTCAAATGCTTTTACCGATTATTTTAAGAATTGACGGCGAAGTCAAAACTGTTGGAAATGACGGCGAAGTCAGAAGATTGTTTTAAGAGATGACGGCGAAGTCAGGTTATGTGAGAATTGACGGCGAGGTCAGATGTTTACTTGATTTATGACTGACGGCGAGGTCAGACGTTCTACTTAATATGGGTGCCTGGCGGCGATGTCAGAAGTTCGTATCGCGGTTGTCAAATTTCCGGGTCCTTGGGTATTCAACCGTCTTTTACCTTGAATGTATGAAAATCGCTCACCTTTCATCCCTTCAGGTCTAAGTCGCTTGAATAGGGGCAGCTGTTGTACCCCAAAATTTGACCGACCTCTCTGGCTTATGTTTTATTTCATAGCATCAGCACATACGTAAGCATTGCATTGCATAAGCACACCCCAAATCATCTGTATGTGGGTCAGTTGTCAGGGCGGTGGTTAATCAAGTGTTTTGTTGTCGATAATCAACAGGATCAAGTTTATTCTTCAATTAAAGTTTAATCATGGTTCTCTGATTTTAAGACATGTTTTGGCTCAGGGAGTTTTTATATTAGAGACTTTGGTTTGTTGATATTCAAATGGCCAAATCCAGACTGATTTATTAATTCAAGGCTCTAATCCGTTCCCAATTTAGGATAATTCAAGGTCAATTCTACTTCTCAAGGTTAACTCAAGTGGAAATTGTTTCAAGTTAATAATTTTGTTTGGTTCTCGCGGGATGTCAAGTTTTCATCATTTTAAGTCAAGAACTTTGAGTTTGGTTATCGTGATCTTATGGCGATTTCCAAGTTTACGAGTGAGGTGTAAAACTGGTTTCAAAGTCCATTGCATTTTATAACAGAAACTTCACGAATTCTACAATCTCATCACCATTTATATTATTCAAGCCAAATCATAAAAATTTCATGAATCAGTTCATTGCCAAGGATCCACATACCATGTCACTAGCAAGTCTCCAAATATCATAGATAACGTCTCGCAGTCTGCGAAACCACACGTATCAATCATACAACCTATTTTCAACATCTGCTTGCACATCCTATCTAAACTGGTACCATAGTATTACATGGTCCCACACAAATTTTTATATGGCAAGTTGATTAAAAGGAGAAGTAAAATTGTTCTAGCTAGGAGCCACTTCAAGCTTTTGGCAGTACCTGCTACACAATAAAACAGAGTAACATGGTTTCACTCCCACATATGATACAAAATAGAAGCAATCTCAAAGCCGTATTTTTCATGATAGCAGTAAGCTTTTGACTTGTCCATTTAATTTTGTCTCAATGCACCTCTATGATAAGTTTGTATCAGGCCCCACCGAGCCATCACATACACAATGACCAGAGAGATGCCAACACAAGAGGCATCAATAAACGGTGGCCCAATGCAGTAAAAGACAAGGATAAGTTGGCATCCCTGCAGAACGTACGGAGACGACGTCACCAATTGCTAGTCCATACCAGGTACCAGCTTGCATGCCATGCGCGACAAGGACTCTTCAGAACTTGCTATGAACCGCGACAGCCGATGTCCCCGCTGCATAATTCCTCAATAAATTGTATACCTGCAATAAAAGACAGAAATCCTTTCAAAAACAAGAAACCTGGCCGCTATGATTTGATAGGGCTGGACCCTACGAAACAGTTTTTACTTCACATAGCAACTGGAGCTGAAGTTGGAAAAGATCTTCGAGTTCAAAAGAGCATACTCCGTGCTGTTGGCCGGCCAACCGAAATCGGAAGTATTATTAAATGGAACATCCCCAGCAGAAGAAAATGGAATTGAGAAGGGTATTTCTCAAAAGAATCAACAAATGTTACCTCAAATACTTGCTAATGCATCTGAGCCCATATTTCATCTACGTCATGCACTTAGTACTAATGTTTCTGACTCTGTTCGAAGAACCCAAAAATGCTGTGTCTATATTGCCGAAAGTAGCAAGTACTGTGCTCGGCTGAATTCTATACAAGCATACAATGATATAAACCAGAATGTGATAGGAGAAGCTAGTCATTTGTCAGAGTATTCCTTCTCTGCTCATAACAACATTATCGATCCCACTGCAGAGCTTGGGGCAAAAACAACTGTAGGACCGCATTGTATGTTGGGGGAAGGCTCGCAGATGGGTGACAAATGCAGTGTAAAACGATCTGTCATTGGCCGCCACTGTAGGATAGGTGCCGATGTTAAGGTTGTTAATTCAGTAGGTATGAACCATGTTACTATTGGTGATCTTTGTTCAATCCAAGGTTCTGTCATCTGCAGCAATGTACAGTTCCAAGAACGCGCAATACTAAAAGATTGCCAAGTTGGAGCAGGCTTCGTGGTCACTGCAAGTAGTGAATGCAAAGGGGAGGTATTGGCTAATAAATGAAACTGGAATGTAAAAAACCAGGGAGAGGAAATGCAGGAATATTGTGGGGTGAGAAAGAGTTTGAACTCTGTGTTATGGCATGCTTGTGCTGGTCCTCTTGTGTCTCTACCTCAGGTTTAAAATGTCACACTGCGTGCCGATAAGGAAACAGATGAAATCTATGCTCAAATGACTCTTCAACCATTGAATTCTGAAAAAGAAGTGTTTTCTGTATCTGAGTTTGGATTGAACCAAAGTAAACATCCAACTGAGTTTTTCTGCAAAACTTCGACTGCTAGTGATACAAGCACACATGGTGTTTTTTCGGTTCCGCGCAGAGCTGCTGAGAAGCTATTTCCTCCATTAGATTACACAATTCAACCTCCAACTCAAGAACTTGTTGTTCGAGATTTGCATGATAATACATGGACGTTTCAACATATATACCGAGGTCAGCCGAAGAGACATCTTCTCACCACAGGATGGAGTTTGTTTGTCGGTTCAAAAAGGCTTAGAGCTGGTGATTCAGTTTTTTATCAGGGATGAGAAATCACAATTGCGAGATGGTGTAAGGCGTGCAGATCATCAACAGACAACAGCGTTGCCATTATCAGTACCTTCTGCTGATAGCAGGCACACAGGTGTCCTTGCTGCTGCAGCTCATGCTGCCGCAAATCGGAGTCCATTCATGATTTTCTGCAATCCAAGGGCATGATCTACAGATTTTGTAGATCCTTCGACCACAGAGAGCGTACCTAACAAATACCTTAAACATGCATTCGATGTTGAGAAATGATCAACCTGAAAAGTTTCACCCTTTGACCAAAACCGAGAAGATGGAAACAGAATCCCAGTCGTTGCCTGATCAAATTTTTGATTTCCCTTCTATCGAAGCCTGCAACAACATTGGAAAAAGCGAATGCGGCTAATCCTGTTAATCCTCAAAGCCTCGGAAACCAATCGACGTATCATAATCAAAATCCATTATTATTCGCTCAAACTAGTCCCTGGCCTATCCAACAGCAGGATTCTGATGTGAACAGGCAAGAGCTGGTCCATCTCAAGCAACCGGTCGCAGATATGAACTTTGAAAAAATCTGAGTTGAATGCCTGTCATTGTAGAGAATTGAAATGCATGGAAGAAAATATGACGTTGTCCACAAGTCTTGATTACCTAAAGTCTGAGTTAGCAGTGTATACTGCTCAGTGTAGAGCATTAATTGATCAAAACAGTGCAACAGTATCAGAACTTAGGGAACACGAGAGTAGGACAGAAAATGTCAGCAATTCTTCTTACTTGCGTGAAAGCGAGTGTCGGCTTGAGTTTGTAAGGCTGGAGCAATTGTTGGAAAGTGTTTGAAGAGATGGGGCAGGACTGTTTTCATCAAGTGTAGAAGCCGAAGTCAAAAATATAGCTCTCCAAAGAAAATTGAATGATTTTAAAACTTCAACTACTTCTATGAAATAATCTGATAGTGATACTGATGAAGTCGCAAATATCAACGAGGATGACATAAGGCAATTACACCGGCAAAGTGATGAATTAAACGGTTCACATGAATGGAATCCAAGAGACTTGTCTGTTGCCAAAGATGGTGATCAGTTTTTGATGAATATTATGATGCAGACACAGCCATAGGCGATGAAAATTCTATCGGCAATAACATTTCAGTCATGTCATTCAGTAAATCTCAAATACTTGAAGAACCTCCGCTGTTTGAGTCTCCGAAATTCAGCAACACCAATAGAAATTAAACACAGGTCATGAGGAATTGGAGCCTCCCTGAGGGCTTTTACTCCTCGATCCTAAGTCTATACGGCGGAAGTTTCGATTGGAAGAAAATGGAGCGAAATTGGACGGAGTAGCTTTATCACCAGCAGTGCGGATATCCAACCTCAATCATCATTAAGGCAACGTTTGGTGTCTGCATTGGCATTGCAAAATTCCGACCATAAATATTCAGAATGGCACGATCGACACGACTATCAGCAGTAAGAATTTTTGTTTGATCTTGTTCTGCAACCTCATAAGAGACTTCCTCGCGCAAATACCCGAGAGCCTCCAAAGTTGCTTGCTTGACATGAGCAGGAACTTGATGGATATTCGATAAAAGTGATCCTATCAGCTCAGGCCGCTGTTTATGAGGAAGCTCAATAAGTTCAGCAATATGTGCAATCTCTACCCTTGAGAATGGTTTAATCAATCTCCAGAAATTCTGCTCCAGAAGGGTGTCATACGTGAATGGCATCATTCATCCTTGTTTTCACCCTGATGACAATACCTGCACAAGGAAAGACAATAGCTCAAAAAACAAAACCCCCAGACCATAGCCAGCATCTTGAAGCTTGCTCAAATTGAAGCGGCAGGACACGGAATAAGACAGAACGAATCGAAATTCAAAACTACATTCAACGCAACAATCAATTTCAAGATTCAAGCAACAACAAGTTCAAAATGAAATGTGAAAAAACGCTGATTCTACCTTCAAAGTTCAGCTCGTGTACTGTGAAGTATGAATGTCAGTTTGATGGCATAGATTTATTCGCTCTCGGGTTTGCTTTGGAATGTGGCTTGAATAAGTGAAGTTGAGACTGAGAGTCATTTCTGGTGGTAGCAGATGCAGAAGATGAACCATCGACCGTAGGAGCAAAGCCAAGTTCTTTCTCAATTATTTGAAGGGTTTGAGGAGGAAAGACTCATTTTCAAATTCCAAAGTGATGCCTCATAACTTGAATGCACTAGAGGGTCAACATGTCTGTGTATACTGCATATTACTTCAGATAAAGAAGGGCAACTTTTGGTCACTTGAAACCTTTAGAATATTAGCACAAACAACTCTAGCAATTGATTTGGCAGCAGAAGGATTCTCTCCAAGCATTCTAATGGCACCACCTGCTGACCAGAGTTCAGGAAAATGTGACTCTAAGTCATTCATTACACACTAGAAAGAGACAAAACCTGTTACAAAGCAAGAGTTAACGGTTAGGTTATTTTCATGCAGTAAAAAAACTCAAAATCCATGGTAAAATAGTATCTTTTCGCAGTAAGATCTGAGTAAAAACAAACAAATTCAAAAGCTACAAACAGACAAAGAACATGCTGTTTTCAATCCCACAACTTCAGCCCTTGCTCCCATTGCAAAAAGTATCTCATTTTCTTTCCCAAAGAGGAACAGACCCAAAAGTTCCCACAACTTCTCTAAGTTAAACCCTAATCCCACATCATATATATTGGTTACTGCTCATTCAGAAAAGAACCCTAACAACAAAAAACAGCTGCTTTTTTTTCCTCTCATAAACTCATCACAAAGAATTGAAGAAAGAGGAGATTGAAGAAGGAGCTCACCTGTGTTCTGTACTAACCATCTGTTGGTATTGCTCCTACTCTGTAAGTACCCTGTTACCCTTTCTGCATTCATAGCCTTATTCTGTGTTTGTTTGGTTCATTTTTGTTTTCCGGCATTGAGGTTAACGAACCCTCACCATCTACAACTAACTTCAAACACTCTCTCAACTCGTCTTCCAAGCTCTCCAAACTTGTTTAAACCGGAGTCCAGAAAACCACATCTTTCACCATGAAACCTCCATTTCCTTTTACTCAACCTGTTAAACAATAACAGCATCTAAATCGTGAACCCCGTTCTCCAGTTTTCAATGTCGTATCCCTTTCACCGTTTCCCTCCTCAAACATCACCTCCTTTAACATAACAACAACTTCAAAACCTTTTCACGAGCAGTTGGCGTGCGTATATACACTTCAATCCAACACCATTAACTTCCCCAACCTTCAACCAGACCTTCGAACTTCCCAGCTTTTCCGTCAACCTCAACATTCACACAACAAACCGAACGACTTAACAAAGATGAGTAACTCGCGAAAAACTCAGACGAACCTCCTCAATGTTCACCAAACACGCCCATCCCACCTTCAACGAACTTCAAATCTTCATCATAAACAAACCACGGTCGCCGCCTTAAATATTTTTCTTGAGTTTTACGATTGCTGATTCACTTCATATGATTGTCGATGGTTTTTGACAGAACCATCTTGTACCTCGCGTCGTGATTACCGTTCGTTTGTTTTCCATTTTTTTCTTTTTTCTTTTTCCTTTCAACTCTTTAGAAGAGGCTGATGTTGGTCTACTGGTAGCACTAGAGTCGAGCCTCTTGTTTTTTTTAATTTCTTTAAATTTCAATGGTGGATGGTCTGGGCTTATAGCCCGTCTCTTGCTTTTTTATCTGCACTGGTTCTGAGTTTTGAGGGGTGATGGGCTTTAGGCCCATATGATCCCCTCCTTTTCGCTCACCTCATTTCATACGGTACCCCCCTGTTTCATTTCTTTTATGTTTAGTTTATTAAAAACAATTATAGCTTGTTAATATATGTATATTAGTTTTTTTTAAAAACAAACTGTTTTTATATATATATATATATATATATATATATATATATATATATATATATATATATATATATATATATATATATATATATATATATATATATATATATATATATATATATATATATATATATATATATATATATATATATATATATATATATATATATATATATATGTAAATATATTATATTAGTTTTTAACATTTCTTTTTAGCCTTTATATGTTTTCTTTTAGAATATTGGTATTATATTTAATTTTAGATAGTTGATTCATTTTCCTTTTGTCATTGGACACTCTTGCCCTTCCGTGGTCGATGACGAGACCTCCGTAATTCATTACCAGTCAAATTATTGATAGGTAATGTTGGATCTGAGACCACCTCTTTTCCCTTTTCGTTACTTGTCCCGACTCGATTCCAAACTTTGTCAAACAATTTTCAAAATCGACTTATCTTTGTATTGAATTTAAAAGAGGGGATTAAGTGTAGACTTTCTTCCTCTCCGAGTGTTGGGATGCCCACTGTAGTGAGGGTGGTTCCGACACTCGTCTTTCAATACAAAGACGTTTCCCATCCATTTTCAAATCTCATCTCCTTAAAATCGATTCTTTGTGTTGAGCTAAAGAGAGGATTGGGTGTAGACCTCTTCTTCTTCGAGTGTTGGGATGCCCACTGTAGTGAGGGTGATCTCGACGTTCGTCTGTCAATACAAAGACGCTTCCAACATTTCCTCGTAAAAACCTCGGCCTCGTACCGAGTCCATTTTCAAACCATAATAAATTGATTTCTCTTTGTATCGAATTAAAGAGAGAAGATTGGGTGTAGACCTCTTCTTCTTCGAGTGTTGGGATGCCCACTGTAGTGAGGGTGGTCTCGACACTCGTCTTTCGATACGAAGACACGCCTTTATCCACCATCTCACTTTCACAACTTCCTTCTGCACCTTTCCCACCTAAAACCTCGGTCCCGTACCGAGTGCATTTTTAAATTCTTTTCATAATAAAAACTTGAATGGTCGTGGAGTGGTTAGGCGTAGGCCTTCTCCTATCCCGAGTGCTGACGTTCACCGTAGGGCTCTCTGTCGCAAAGCACTTACCATTCAAAACCAAAAACATCTTTAATAAGAGAATGAAGTTCTCTTTGCATTGAATTAAAGAGAGAGGATTGGGTGTAGACCTCTTCTTCTCCGAGCGTTGGGATGCCCACTATAGTGAGGGTGGTTTCGACGCTCGTCTTTCAATACGAAGACGCCTCGTTCACCACACCCTTTTATAACAAAAAACTTTGAGACAAAGAATTGGGTACTACCCGTAGGGGTTACTATCCGAGGACCTGTCTCGCCCCCCTAAAAAACAATCCAATCAATCAAACGTGACTTCTTGCCCCGCGTGGCAAAAACTAATCAATCTTTCAAAAAGGATATGTTACGTCCGTTCTACCGCAAACAGGTAACGCCTAAGTCTCCAACGAGCGAGCAGCAAAACACCTAACTGCTAGAATGCGCACGATAGCATCATCCATAAAAAACATCAACACACCGTAGGCCGAACTACGGCTGCTCTGATTTCTCATACCAGATGAGAATACGTAGGCACAAGGGCCACAATCCTTGGCGAGCACATCCCCCCCTATTACCCGTAGTTTCCCGAACTACGTCGACTCTGACTTTCTCACGTCTATTGAGAATACGTAGGCCTAGGACCGCGAGGTCCTACCGAGTCCGTTCTCTCCCTTTTTCCCCGTTCTCTCTTTCCTCCTAACTTTCTTGTTTCTAAACCCTTATCTTTACCCATTGGAACATACTTCTTATAGCATAATATTTAAGCAGATAAAATTACACATCGACAAACAAAAGGTTCCCATCGAGTACGATGGATGCGAGGGGGGCTAATACCTTCCCCTCGCATAACCGGCTTCCGAACCCGTTCATGGTTGCGAGACCATCTTATCCATTTATTTCCTAAGGTTTTCTCGATATTTTCCTTTCCCCTCACGGGATAAATAAAGTTCGGTGGCGACTCTTCTGTCTATCCTTTTCGCCTCCCCGTCGTTGCGCGACGCATTTTTCGAGTAGCGACAGTCATCAGATTAGAAAACATGATTGCCAACTCTTGCTTCTTCTCCAAGATTAAACCTAAGAATATCAAAGAAGCTTTGATTGATTAGTTCTAGATAAATTCCATACAATAGAAGATATGGAAATTCATAAGAAATGTTGTGTGGGAGTTAGTCCCTTGATCTGAGGATGTGAATGTTATTGGTATTAAGTGTATTTTTAAGATCAAATTTAATGAAAATGGTAATGTGATAATAAGTAAGGTAAAGTTAGTGGCACAAGGGTACACTCAAATAGAAGGAGTGAACTTTGATGAGACTTTTTCTCCAATTGCTAGACTTGAGTCCATTAGATTATTAGTAGGAATTTCATGCATGATGAAATTCATATTGTATCAAATGGATGTCAAAAGTGATTTTTTAAACTGTTATCTCAATAAAGAAATCTATGTAGAGTAGCCAAAGGGGTTCATTTATCCCATTTTTTCAGACCACGTGTATAGGTTAAATAAATCTATTTATGGGTTAAAGTAAGCTCCAAGAGCATGATATGAAATATTAACTGAACTTTCGATCAACAATGGCTACCAAAGAGGAGGAATAGATCAAACTCACTTTGTAAAGATAGTCGAAGGAAAGCTCATAGTAGTACTAATTCAATTTGTTTAAATCAAATTAAATTACATTTTCCCTCCGATAACCCTATGAATTGAGGGGAAACATAGTGTGGTTTTGTCAAGAAATGTACTATGTTCATTAACTTTTTCCTAAATGATTAGGAATAATAATTCAAAATTTGATGAATTGATGGAGAAAATCACATTATTAAAGCAAAAAGACAATTTTAGGAAGGAATAAATTGCACTCTTAATGCAAATGCAAAATTCTAGCGGAAGACATGTATATTATATTGTATGCATCTACTTGGTGTATTTTTACATAGTGTAACTCATGCTTAAAAAGTTAAAGAAAATGAGTATTATTTTAAGGGTAATGCTAATACTTTCCTTAAGGATACGAGTTATGAGTTAAATGTAGAAATATTTTCTTGAAAATTGTGCTTTAATTTTATTAAAAGTTGATAACTAATTTCTTCTTTGCTTTTTCAAGATAAACATTTTATATATGGGTTTCATAACATGTGTCATTATCGCACAAGTTAGCATGACCATTATTTTAAAGAGTATATTATTTTAATGCATATTTTTCCAGAGATCATACTTAGAATTTTTCGAATATGATCGACATTCTTCTAAGTCCAGCTTTCAGATTAAAGATAATGGAACACCACCAATGACTAATTAGATTTTGCTAATAACTAATTAGAGTATGAACTTTCCTATATATTATATGCATGACATTATGACTATGGAACTGTCATTTTTCTTAGCATTATGAATTTTATTATAAGATTGGGATTTAATATATTTTTGGTATTTAATATCGATTATAGTGATACTATTTATTTATTTTATGTTTTTAGCAATAATTTTAACTAATATTAATTAAAGTTTATTATAAATATATGATTTTTATTATTCTAATTTTTTATTTTTGGTAATATTTTTTCTTTGACTTATTATTTTTATTTTTGGTAAAAAAAAAATTATCTTTTTATTTTTATTTTTGGCAATATATTTTTAATAAATCTTCTTTATAATAAACTTATTAAGTAAGTATTCCACATGATTTATAATAAACTCAGGTGAATATATCACCACGATTGGAAGTTATTAACCATGGTGAAATGTTGTCCGTTAACTCTTTTACTACGGTTAGGACTTTCAACAAAGGTTGTCTTTTAATAGAAGAAAGGTGTTGTTTTTTAAATAAATAAACACAAAGTTGCTGGTTGAGAATCGAAGTTTGTGTCCCTGAGGGACTTTTCCCTCGATTGTCAACCATTAAAGGGAATGGATGACTTTTATTGTAGATTAAAAAAATGGTAAATTGTGAGAAATATCACTTATAGCTTATTAACATTCACGATTTTCTTTTTGGGTTGTAATATCTTCCCAATATGATTTGGAATAGATTGCAAGAGAAAAGAACCGTTTTGTTCAAGATTTGTATAATTAGTTTCTTTAATGCATAAACCTTGAATGGCTTTTTTGTCTTGCATTCTATCCCAGAGAATGGTGTTTACGAGTTTTGAGTTTACAACAAATCAATTATATTAAGTAAAAAAATTGAATAAAGGAATGCTTTTATAGATAAAACTCAATGAACGAATGTTTTCCCCTCGGCTGGTAGTCTAAACGAGGGGAAATATACTTAATTTTGAAATAAAAATAAAATAAAAGAATCATGCCATTTTAAACGAAATAAAAACATAAACATAAGTTGTTGGGATTCAAAGTTTGTTCTAGAGTAAGTGTTTCCCTCGGTTACTTATTACAACCGAGGTAATAGACAATTTATTTTAAATTAAAAATTGAAATATAGTAGGCGCATCTATGGGAGTGTTTGATTGGGGTAAATGGAAGGGACGGAAGGAAATATTTAATAGTTTTTGTGTTCGGTTCAAATTTTAAGAGGGAGAGGGAAGGTAGGTGGAGAGGACCAAAATCCCTCCTGACTCACTTTTTGCTTCCTCCCGGTTTGAGGAAATTTGGAGGGGAGGGGAGGTGTTTTACTTTAATAATAATTATATTTACATATTTACCCTTATTATTTATTTAAATATAAATTTAACTTATTAAAATGTTAAATGTTATATTTTGAATAAATTTTATCTTCCTTTTATATTTCTTATACTTTTTATATATTCATCTTATTATTATTATTATTATTATTATTATTATTATTATTATTATTATTATTATTATTATTATTATTATTATTATTATTATTATTATTATTATTATTATTATTATTATTATTATTATTATTATTATTATTATTATTATTATTATGTGTTTAAATTCTTTTATTATATTTATTATATTTTATTGTTACTTTTTAATTATATTAATGTTTTTGTTTATAATATTTTTTGTTAGATTTTGTTATATTTGATAATCTTCTTAAAATTGTATATTATAATCGTTATAATTTTTATAAAACTTTTCAAGATGCTCTCTAATTGAATACTTTATATTTCGTCAATAAATTTGTATTTAAATTATAAATGATAAATATCATGACTCTTATGATAAAATTAGAAGGATAAAAATGTAACTTAGTTTTAAAATGTTTCCCCTCCCCTTGTGAACCAAACATATTTGTAAATAAAATGTCTCTCCTCCCCTTCCCTTTCGTATTTTGAACCAAACATATATATATTTAAAATTTCTCCCATTTCCTCTCCTCCCCTTGATAAAAATCTCTCCTCTCTCCTCCCCTCGATTGAACCAAACGGACCCTAATTGATTGAATTTTACCTTGGTGGAATTCTAAACCGAAGTAAAATTTTGTTAGAAATCTACTATTTTTTGTAATGGCTAAAACAATGGCAAAATCAAAGTCCCTAACTAAGTAGCCAATGAGATTATATCGTTTCGCTATAATGTTATAGTATTTGTGCAAACAAAAACTATAATGTGGCAAGTAAGATTATAGTATTCAAGAATATTGTGTTAAGTTCATATGAGAATAAGGCGAATGTAATTGTGAGTAAATGGAGATGCATAGCGTAATTGGTTGGTTTGTGACTAAATGGTGATTTATAAACTTAGGGTTAACAAATTTTACTACGAAAATGATCAAATTTCCTTTCGAATCATCTACTCTTATATGTGACAAATCTCATGACTAAAACCTACAATGACTATATTTTAATTATGACATTTTACAATATACAAGTTTACAACTTCGCCTTATGGGAGTATCTAATAACAAGTCGACCCACTTTGTCAGAAAAAACCTCTTAGGCGTATAGAGTATTCAATCTCAACTGAGAAAGATTAATAACACATAAATAACAAGATTGTTTCATAAGTTTTTTTTTTACAACTTTGCAACCTTTTAGATACTGGAAGTATCTTTTGCAAAGTAATATGCTTCACCAAAAACAACCTCCCATGTATTAGGAGTATTTAATCGCAATTGATGATGGTATTGTAGCACTTAAAACTAGGCTAATGGTTGAGAATATCCGTATCATAATGTGAGAAATCATTATAATAAAGGTAATGACTCATTCTCCATTTTGGAATAAAATGAAGCAATGGATCAAGTAACAAGAAAGGAGTTTGACTTCTATAGGCATGCATGAAGGAAGGCAAACCTTCATTTATTCTTCATCTCTAAAAAATTTCTCATCTAGCCTTAAAAACCTTCATGAATTGGAAGCTAAAATCATTTTTATTGACCACAATAAGGCAGGTTTCTAAGATTTCTATGATTAGGGTGTTAACTGATGTTGGTAAAAATGTATTTGGATTACGGAAAACAAGTTGATTATTGGATAGTCCTCGCTATTAAAAGTTATATTTTTAGTAGCTTACTTATTTGATTCAAACTTATGGTAGAGAAAATGTTTGTGTTATAATTTTTTCTTTTAAATAAAGTGTGTTTAAACTGAGTTTGCATTTATGATCATGATCATGATTTGAGTCAAAACTGAGTTTGTCTTTTTTCATCTTATCTATAAATAGTGGTTTAGAACGCTCAGAAACACAAAGTGTTGACGGTGCTCTTTGCCGCTACCCTAGTCAATTTCACTGGATGGGATCTACGTAATATGTAAGTCTTTCCCTCTTCAAACTATAGTTTACGAAAACACTGTTCAAGATATATACAGATTTATTGTTAACTCTTTTAAACTTTCAAGCCACAATATGCAGAGATTGATACATAAATTAAATAGATATAAATTTAGGATGATTCAAAGTTACTGAGCTATCTTGATTTGCTGGAAAATGTTGAATTTGTTTTATTTACTCACCATCTATTTAGTGTCAATTTATAAGAGAAAATATGCACAAATGATAGATTAATGAAGTATATTTTTAAAAGCCAAGTTTTTTGTTTTTTCTTTTGGGGACTTTTTAAATCGGTTGGTCACTAAAAACCGATTTTAAAAACCTTTATATAATTTTTTTTAAGTTTTTTAATATTACTTTTTAAATCGGTTGCAATTATAACCGATTTTAAAAACCTTTAAATAATTTTTTTCAATTTTTTTTAATATTGTTTTTAAATCAGTTGCAGTTATAACCGATTTAAAAAACCTTTAAATAATTTTTTTTCAATTTTTTACATCGGTTATTTTAATGGTCCGATGTAAAAGATCTAATAATTTTTTTTAATATTTACGATACTACCACCGTGTTTATAATTTCACATTTTACATCGCTTCTAGTTAATACCCGATGTAAAAACATTTTCTCAAAAGTTTTTTTCTAGTAGTGTCTTGATAAGGATTATGACTCGAGTCATAAGGTTTTCCTTAGCATGTGGGAAACGTTATATAAGTCACAAAATTTGGTGACTCAAGTCATACTGCCTCAAATTTTCCAAATGTTATTTTTCGCTCCAAATCACCAATTTTGGTACTTCTAAAGCCTTAGTTAACTCTAAATATATTCTTGTGTTTACTCTCAATATAGTAGTTTATTTTAAATTTAGGACCATGGCGAGTGTTTAAATGACATATCTCGTGTATTTTTTTTTATAAGCAAAAATATATTAAAGAGATAAAGAAAATCTCTGAACAACAAGAATACAAACGGGACCTAAAACAAGGTAGTTACATGAAATCGAAAGGGAATTTGAACCAATCGTACAAACTACAATTCTTACTATCCTGTCTACCTAATATCAACCAATTCCACGAGAAAACTTTAATAAATCATTAAAAAGCTTTTTGTTTTTCTGTATTAACGTGTATCCCTCTATGAAAGTAGAGATATATTTATAATTAACAATCTTAAGGGAAAGGGTGTGATTGATATCTAAATTTAAAAAGACCAAATGATTTAACCTAGGTTAAGAAACTGTCTTTGGTTTAACTGAAAAAACATTTTTTTAAATAGTAAAACTTAAAGGATCCTAAACGCGCTACAAAAAGACATTGTTCTAGCCATAAAATTAAACCATTAGAAACTAAAATTATTCCTAAAGAAAAACCATACTATGTCATTAGTGCGTAAAAACTAAGTGGAACCATACAAAAAATATGAAAGTTGTGTCATTGTTAAAACACTAGGCTAGGTCATCCTCTAATAGATCCTCGAGATCATCATACTCTGATAGATTATTCGAGAGAAAAATAACATACACAAGTTTAAATAACTAGACAAGTTATATCAAAATTGTATATACTAAACAGAATGTTCTAAAAGTTATAAAAATGAAATGTTGCTGTTATACCATGCAATGTCCTAAATGACCATGTTCCTGTTATACCAAACCTTCTTATACCATGTAATGTCCTAAATGACCATGTTTCTGTTATGAAACTCATTTGAGTTTTAGGCATTCTTTACATTATCAGAAATTGTTCAGCACGACTACAAACAAACAAAGTAAAAAAAACATGTATTTTCAGTACGAATACACCATGATTTGTCCAATATGACTACTAAAAAAAACAAGTACTACAAATAAACAACTTAGATAAGTTTTTTCAACAGAACTATCAACCCAATTGCCATATATACTTCTTTATATGGGTATCCAAAAAAAAGCTCATCAGAAGAAACTCATTTTTTATTCTAAGATTTCACATCTTTTTCCATTATCTATATAGTTTATCATGTCTTACATCTTGTATAATATCTAATTTATCCGTCTGAATAAGTTTATTGGATCTACAACCGAATCGGTCAAACTAAAAGTCAACTGTGGAAAAAAAGTAGTAGACAAAAAATTTTAAAATCGAGTCTGCAGTGATATTAATTTGCATTTCGCGTATTTAATCTGGCGTTCTCATTTAATTTTTTTGACCACTTTTCAGTCACATTTTTGGACAATTTAAGTCATTTAACCGGGTAAAATTTATTTTGAAATTTGATCAAACGCTATATTTTTCCAATATGTATATTTTACGCTATTATTTTAGTGTATTTATTTTATTTTATTTTTTAGACACTTCGATATCAGACTGTTTATTTATTTTTAATCGATTTTATTTCTATTTTCAAATAAAGATATTATTTATTTACTCATATTTTTTTATTTATTCAGATTTAGTTAATTATTTTTTTTTAATATTTACTATTTAATGTTTTATTTTGTTTTGGTAATACTTAGTTATTAAGTTTAGAAAAAAGATTTGTTTTGACTTCATTTTGAAAAATTATGATAATGACATTACACTGCATTGACACAGCAAGGAGAACTCATTTTTCCTATTCTTCCTACACACGCCTCAAAGGAGAGATAATACCGGTGTGTTTAGGGGTGTATAAAAAAATCGGTTATTGTTAACCAAATTTATATCTAAATTGTTCCACTTTTAAAAATCCAAACCAAATGCTAAAATATAAATTTGATTATCCAAAAATAAACCGATTTCCATAATAATAATAATGTGGTTTAGTTATTGGTTATCCAAATTTTATTATTTGTTAAATTAATATGTTTTGTCTCTTTTCGTATTTTATCATATACACGTTATAAACAAATTTTATATTTTAAACCAAAAGATTCAAAATTTTGTATTTCAAAATGAAAAAAAAAAAAATTGTTTACAAATTCTTTAACTACCTAAAAGGGTGTACTAATACTTTACAAATTATATGGACTTTTATCAGTTAATTATATGAACTTTCAGTAATTAATTATATAGATCTTAGTGCATCGAGTTTGATTTGGCATATGCAAGAAAATATAACAAAATTTGATTTGTTGGATTTGATTATAGTTTTCATTTATAAATCTCGAAGTTCATTAAAGCTTTATGAAAAAATCATTCTAAATATTATAGATTTCTCCACAAATAGATAGAAGTTTTGAAATATGCAAATAAATGTATTATAAATATTAGTTATTATTTTAAGTCTATATAATTTGCTAAAATTATTTATTTTAGAATTTTTTATTCTTAATTTTATTTTTAATTTTTAAATATTTTTAATTTTTTAAATATTTTTTATTTTTAGATTTTTTTTAAAACTTTTTTATTTATTTTCAAAGAAAAAATATATTAAAATCTAAATATTTTAATTTAAAAATAATTAAATTTAAATTTAGCAATAATCTGGATTAAAATCAAAATTCATTTAAAATCGATTTTAAATCCGTTTACAATAAGTGGTTTGGTTTATAAACCATAACCATAAAAATGGATTGGTTTATAAACCATAACCATAAAAATAAAAATAAATTAGTTCATATTAAATGGTTATCCATGCACACCCATATGCATATACTTTAGGCCTATAATATAACAATGTTGTCACACTACTAGAAAACTTCACTTTAGCTTTGAATTTAGCCTCGACCACCGACACCGAGGCTAACTAGCCTTGACAAAACCGAGGCTATTCAAACGCAAAAAAAAATCCATTTTAAAGTTTATCTTTTACAATTATTTTTAGTTAACTCATTAAACATGACTAGGCCGAGGCTAGATATTTTTTAATTTTTGAATTATTTTTTTTAAATATTAGACACGGACTAGCCGAGGCTAACTATTTTAAGTTGTGAACTTAGCCTCAGCCACCAACGCCGAGGCTAACTAGCCTTGACAATTTCAAGGCTATTTAAACGCAAAAAACCTCATTTAAAAGTTTTTCTATTTTTTTAAATATTAGACACGGATGAGCCGAGGCTAATGTTTTTTAGTTTTTTAGAATATATTTATTTTATCTGATAGACACGAATGAGCTGAGGCTAACTATTTCCCACCTTGTTTTTCATGTTTCCCTGTTAATAGAACCCTAAAATTAAACCAAATAGATTTTTAGAAGAAAAAAACCCCTAAAATCAAACAAAATCGATTTTGTATGGTCTCTGATTTGATCCCTTCGTTTTCATCTTCAAGATCATCGATTCTTCTGAGTGGGTTTATTGGTCTCTGATTCTTCTTCTGCTTTTTTTCAACCTCAAACTATCTCTGATTCTTCTTCTGTTTTTTTTCAATGTAGTGAGTTTAAGTCTTGGCCTTTACCTGTTGAAGGAAGTTTAGAAGATAGACCTGCAAGTGCTTCCAAGAGTCATAGTCAAGCAGAGAAAAGACGCAGAGATAGAATCAATTTGTTTGTGTTATTTGTCATTTTAAGGTTAGATATTGTTATGTTTTTCATACAAGAAAATGGAATTAGCCACTTAGGGAAAAACTATGTGATTATTATGTTTTGCATTCAACTCATGAATTTCTAATTCCAACCCTAATTGAGATTTAACACAATCCCCTGCTTTTGTCTATGTTACTGTTAGGTTTAATGATTCACACTCTAATTTTTATGCAGTTGTTTGTTTGATTAATATAGAAAAGTTAATCCCTTATTAGAAGTATAATTTTGAGGTTGAATATTTTGAAGTCTAAAAGGGTATTGAATTATAGGAGCATTGTGATTACACCTTGTTTTTATGCATTTAATATAAGCTGAAGCAAGGTTAGTGTAGTTTGCACTCAAACAGAACCAAACAAATGAAAGAACAAGTGTATATAGTGTACCTGCTGATCGCGACTTTCTATGTCTAATACAACCTAACTGCAAGTGCACAGTCTATCGCGTAGTAATAATAGATATCGATCCCACAGGGACTCGTAATCAAACTAGTGTTCTCGGGAGTTACTATGTTTAGCTAGGTAGAATATGTTTAAGGGAATAAGATTGTCACTAAAAGGGAACTAAGAATACTACTTAGATTATAAATGATTGAATCGATATGCAGTAATTGTATTCTTCAGGGATTTGACAAGTTACCGTTGTATGAAATAATTTTCAGAGTTTATTTAAGCAGAAAATAGTGATTTAAAGATTCTCGCCTCACGATGGTTATTGACGCTAATCATGATCCTAAAGGCCAAACGTACACTTTCGTATCCCGTTCGGGGTTAAAATCATTTTTTGGAAATCTCTAAGTTCTAATTCATTTTAAAGTGTTTTCGCTGTTATTAAAATGAATGACTAGTGTTTACTATCTGACCTTACCGCAGCTTTCGCTTGTTGGTTCGTATCTTAATTAATTTCCCACTTTCGTGGCAAAACTACTTTTAAATAAGTTCTCGCTTTCGCGACGAAGTTTATTCAGTAAATCAATTTTAAACACTCAGACCATAAATTACTTTTTTGAAAAGAAAGTTTTTCAACCAGTTGTTATCAAATCCCATTCGAATTATTACTACATATCGATTACCTAAGTTTAGCTAGACATGGATTTGGGAGAGATAAAACATAAATAAAAGCAATAAATAATAATTTGCATTATAATAAAACTGGAATCGATTGAAATGAGAAACCTGAAAATATTCCAATTGGCCTTTGGGCAGATCCTCCACAGATGTTGGCAGGATTCTGATCTCTATGCCAATTTGATCGTACAATGAAAGTAGAAATTACAGAAGAATGAAAATGGAAATAAAGAAGAAATAAAGAGAAACGAATAAGAATATAAAACTGGAAAATATGCTCTGGAAATAAATTTGGCAGCACTTCGTTGTATGAATGCAGCTCCCTTTCTGAAGTCCCCTGCTTCCCCTTTTATAGAGATGGAATTCTAACGGTTACTGCTGGAGAGAGTGGACTTTGAGGCAGATAATTCAGGGAGTAGTGGTCCACTCTTTGGAAATTGGAACTGCTTCTTTAACGTGTAATTGAAGTGGGGCGTTTTTGCCTGCATGACGGTCGTCACAAGGTGTGACGGTCGTCACCCGTGTGACGGTCGTCACATCAGCAAAAACAGCTTCTGTGCTTTTTATGATGTTTTCACTCTTTTTTCGTCCATAATTCATCTGAGATTGCTTCTTTTCTTCATGTTGCCTTGTTCAGACGTGAACGTTGAATACCTGCAAAACATCAGACAAATAACACGGAAATAACCCGAAATCGGATCGAAAACGGTTAAACTTTAGTTGAATTATGCATCAAAATATATATACGATTTCGTGTTATCACCTGCTCCACATTCTGTTCTATAATTACCATGATGTAAACACAAAAAATTAATAGGAAATTATGCTTTGGATGTCATGGGTACGGTTTATTTCTAAAATAGAGGTGGTTTTTCAGCTTTAAATGTTTGATGGTCCAAAGAGTTTACTGGTAAAAGGCACAATTCTGTTGGAAGATTTTGGTAATTTATACAAGGTGACATCTAAGACAAAGTATGTGTCAAAAAGTTACAACATGGAGTATTACCTTAAGAGGAGTTGTAACTTGGACTCACAAACAAAATTTGGTGACACGGCGTTGATGATTTGCACAAGGTATAACCATGAGAAGGGTCTAAGAGTTCATAACAGACTGAGTGTTTAGATTTCATTGATTTGGTGCTTGAAGTTTCAGTTCACTGTCCCTTTTGTTGAGGGTTAGACCAGGGTGTAGGTTTAATATTTTGGAAGCTATCAAGTAATAATGCCTTTACAATCATCTGCCATAGCATACCAGTTGGTGTCATTGGCCATTTTGACTTAAGGTTTGGGTGTTAACGCTCTGCTGAGAACCAATCATCTTTGGTTTGGTTTGGTGTGTTAATACTCTGCTGAGAACCCATCATGATGTTGTTTTAACCTTTAGTATCCTGTTGGTGCTTTAGGAAGGATTGGTTGAGTTAGGGACGATAAGGTTCACTGCTTGATAGAAATAGGATTGGTTGAGGTATACTCTAGCGAGAGAGGGTAATTGCTTCAGTTCATGACAAAGTGAAGTTTAGATTTCATTGACTTGGTGCTGTGAGACTTAGTTCACTGTTCAGGTTTATGGAAGAGATTGACCAACATTGATTCCCATCATAATCATGTTTAAATCTTTTGTTTCGGCTGTTGCTTAATGTTAAGAAGATCGTGTTTGGATTTGTTTAGCCTTTATTGATGATATCTTTGGTAGTGGATAGATCCAACATTTGGTAACTGGCAACTGTTTTTTAGCATAACAATGCAATGTGCATGCCTTGACCATTTATGTTTTGAAGACCATGTTAAAGCCTGCCACGAATCTCTTGTTGGCATCATCAGGTCTTAAGGCTTTAAATGCTCCTGACACCATACCCTTTTCTGTTTAGAACCTTTTGTCTTGGCATAGCAGCCTTGAATCTCAATAATGCCGCCACACACAAACACATGAAGGACCAGTAACTATAGACACAATAAAATTCATCTCAGAAACCACGGGTTTGTAATTCACACAACTCATCTTTGAATACATAATATATTTACCACAAGTTTGTAACTCATCTTTGGTAATTTCTCATTAAGAGATGTATTTTTTACCAAGTAAGAATCTAGTTCCTTTGATAACTTTAGTTTTAATCAGTAATTAGGTATAATGAGTGAGTCATGCATGACACTTAATCTGTTCAATATTCAAAGAAACCAAATTGCTTACATATTATTATGGCAGTGTGTGTAGCTTTCACATTAAAGAATAACATCTCCTACATAATAAGTACAATAAATGAACTTTTTAGTTGTGGTTGTTGTCTTTTATGGAACCACATAAAGGATGAATCTACCTAGCCTTTAGGACCAACAACCCAATTCAGTATGTAATTACATGGCTACATGGTCCCCTATCATGTGAACTTAACATGTATCACATAATTTTGTTAGTATTTGTTTCTGTCACATACTTATCATACAACCTAACATATCACACCATTCATCTTCATTATCATGTGTTTCCTATGTTAGATCAACATCCTCTTAAACTAATCTATCCAGCTAGTTAATTACTTAATTATTGTATATGATTTTTCAAATGATTGTTAATTATGAGTTAGGGACCATTTAGATTGTTATATTTGAGTTCATGTATAGTATAATTACTAAAAACAATGTATAGATATGTCTTAAGTTGTTTCTATAAACTCAAATAAGTCAATATTATCATACCATCAGATAAACTCAAATAAGTCAATATTAACAGACCATGAAGCAGCAGAGGAGGTATCTATGAAGCATTTTCCTGCATACAGTTCACCAGATATCACCAATGAAGGAAGTGCCACATCAACACCAATGACTGAAGAAAGAAACCATGATATTGCTTGTGCAGTAGCAACAGCAGCAGCGGCTGAAGCTGCGGTGGCAGCTGCTGAAGCGGCTGCTATAGTAGTGAGATTGGCAGGTTACGGACGTAACTCTAAGGTCGAAAGAGCGGCAATACTCATTCAATCACACTATAGAGGTTACCTAGTAAATCTTCTTTTATTTGTTTTAGTAAAGTTGTTGATCATTATTTAATACTTCAGTAGTTCCGTTTGGTCCATAAATATAAGCCACCAACTCTCAAATGTTTTGGACATGATTTTCAATGTATTTCGAGTTTTTGGGGCTGTTTTTTGTTGTAGCTATGACTATTTATTTTTGTTGTTTTTCAATCTATGTAACATTTTGATAACTCTTACTTCATATGTGTTATATGTTTTGATAAATTATTTATGATCTTGATAAATTGATTGAAGGAGAACACGACATGACATAATTGTCATTATTGGAAAACATGGTCAGCATGTATAGATTATACAATTGGAAAGCAGGCATAATTTTGTTGACTTTTACAATTTGAATTTAGCCTCGGTTAGGCCAAAGTTAAATATTTTGTTGATTTGTAAAGTTTGAACTTAGCCTCGAAAAAGTCGAGGCAAAATGTTCCTTTAGCCTCGACCAGGACCAAGGCTAAATATTATGTTGGCTTATGGAGTTTGACTTTAGCCTCGCTAGGATCAATATCACATTATTAAAGCAAAAGGACAATTTTAGGAAGGAATAAATTGCACTCTTAATGCAAATACAAAATTCTAGCGGAAGACATGTATATTATATTGTATGCATCTACTTAGTGTATTTTTACATAGTGTAAATCATGCTTAAAAAGTTAAAGAAAATGAGTATTATTTTAAGGATAATGCTAATAATTTCCTTAAGGATACGAGTTATGAGTTAAATGTAAAAATATTTTCTTGAAAATTGTGCTTTAATTTTATTAAAAGTTGATAACTAATTTCTTCTTTGCTTTTTCAAGATAAACTGTTTATATATGGGTTTCATAAAATGTGTCATTATCGCACATGTTAGCATGACCATTATTTTAAAGAGTATATTATTTTAATGCATATTTTTTCAGAGATCATACATAGAATCATTCGAATATGATCGACATTCTTCTAAGCCCAGCTTTCAGATTAAAGATAATGAAACACCACCAATGACTAATTAGATTTTGCTAATAACTAATTAGAGTATGAACTTTCCTATGTATTATATGACATTATGATCACTATGGAACTTGCATTTTTCTTAGCATTATGAATTTTATTATAAGATTGGGATTTAATATATTTTTGGTTTATTATATTATATGAAATAAGTATAATAAACTCAGGTGATAAGTATTCCACATAATTTTCAAGATAGTATGTGGAATAAGTAATTATTTATCGTTCCTAAACTTATTATAATATTAGGATTTAATATGTTGTTATAGACACAAATATGAAATTTGACCGTTGAAACCGTCACAAGCTTTTTTTAGAAATCATTTGATATTTTATATCAGATCATAGAGATGCTATTTATTTATTTTATATTTTTAGCAATAATGTTAACTAATATTAATTAAAGTTTATTATAAATATATAATTTGTATTATTCTAATTTTTTATTTTTGGTAATATTTTTTCTTTGACTTATTATTTTTATTTTTGGAAAAAAAAATTATCTTTTTATTTTTATTTTTGGCAATATATTTTTAATAAAATTTCTTTACAATAAACTTATTAAGTAAGTATTCCACATGATTTATAATAAACTCAGGTGAATATAAGTTATTAACCATGGTGAAATGTTGTCCGTTAACTCTTTTATTACGGTTGGGACTTTCAACAAAGGTTGTTTTTGGGGCTCTTTTTTGTGGTAGCTATGACTACTTTTTTTTTTCAATCTATGTAATATTTTGATAACTCTTACTTCATATGTGTTATATGTTTTGATAAATTATTTATGATCTTGATAAATTGATTGAAGGAGAACACGACATGACATAATTGTCATTATTGGAAAACATGGTCAGCATGTGTAGATTATATAATTGGAAAGCAGGCATAATTTTGTTGACTTTTACAATTTGACTTTAGCCTCGGTTAGGCCAAAGTTAAATATTTTGTTGACTTGTAAAGTTTGAACTTAGTCTCGAAAAAGTCGAGGCAAAATGTTCCTTTAGCCTCGACCAGGACCAAGGCTAAATATTATGTTGGCTTATGGAGTTTGACTTTAGCCTCGGTCAGACCCAGACTATTTTTTGTTTTTTGACACGGCTTCACCGAGGCTAATGTAGACACGGCTAGACCGAGGCTACTGTAGACACGGCTAGACCGAGGCTACTGTAGACACAGCTCTTTATGCCCGAGGCTAAATGTTAGCTTCGATTGTTTTAGCCTATCCCCGACACCAACGCTACGCCGAGGCTAATTGGCTAGTAGCGGCGGTTTTTTACCTTATAGTGTCAGAAAATGGCCGAGGTCAAATACTGTATTTCTAGTAGTGTCAACATATTCACACATGACAATGCATCCATTTATTATACCTAGCAAATCCATATACACGTTTTCTGCATAACAGAATTCCAAACATACACATATATCAGTTTGGGTTCCATGACTAACACAAACTTCCATAACAAAATTCATTCGTAGCATGCTAGCAATTGTGTTAACCTCTCCACAAAGATGAGCCTCTTCATCATCTTTAAATCCTCTCTCTCAAAACTCATTTGAACATTTTTTTCTAACACAAACTTTATAATACAATAAATCTGAACACAAAAGATCCTCTCCATCATTTCTATTCATCTTCATCAATCTCATTAACCACCAACTCTCCCTTCACTCACACAAATACCAAACCTCATCAGTTTCTTCATCTAAGTCACAAACTCACGAAACCGCAACTCCAACCGCTCTATTTTTCTACCACATCAATCAACGCTTCATAACAATACCCCTCCATCTCTTTTCGTCAGACAACAACAACTTCAACAAAGCTCACCCGCATTCCCTCCGGCTGTCCCATCCGCCACACGTCGAACCAACCACCACGAACCAATCCAAACTCCACCTTAAAACCACCATGATTGTTGCCATTTATGTCGTTCACCACTATACGAAGTAACTGTTGGAAATAAAGTCTTTTATGTTTAGTAGAAGTGTGTGGGAATATTAGAGGCTTAAAAAGAAATTTGATAGATAGAAGAATTATTTATGGAAGAGAGAACTTTGTATTTTGCTTGATGCAAAAGTGTAGAATTACATCTCTATTTATAGTACTCTAAGGAGAACTCTAGACACACTAATTCTAGAGAGTTCTCAACTCTAGGAATTCCAAGAGCATTCTAGAGAATATTACAACCTTAAGAAATATCTAGACACTCCAAACATTATAAGAGTTTTCTAGAAACATTAATTAAAATTACCTAAGTCCAAAACAACTAAGTCCAAAAATTCAAATAATATTTTTAGTCCCAAATCAAGTTTAATCTTTCAACAGTAACAACAACCCCGCTCACAAAACTTCACCACCGGCCAACTCCGATTCCGACGCACATTCATGTCGCCGTGTTGTCGTGTTCGATCCCTTCTTTTTTTTCATTTTTTTTTCATATAGATATTGTCTTCATTTGAATATTTAAATTGCAGGAGCAATGAAGTTTTTTTTTTTTTTTTTACTTTTAAAAAAGAGAGCTTTAGTTGTTGTTGTTGAACGTATAGGGAAGGAAAAGAGGAAGTAATTTGTTTTTTTTTCTTTTTGACTTTTTTGTTTTAAAAATTTAGAAACTCCCCTCTCTCTCAGCAAACTATCCACCGCCCCTTTATTTTTTTTATTTTTTTTATAATAATAATAATAATAATAATTATTATTATTATTATTATTATTATTATTATTATCATTATTATTATTATTATTATTATTAGTTAGAGTTTTAGTTGGATTAGGTCTAAGTTATCTTTGATGTTTGCACCATCTTGTGCTTAGTTTTTATTTCTTCTTTTTTATTAGCTTATTATTTAATTCGGCGTGTATTTAATTGATTAATTAGTTGATTAGATTTTAATTAATTAATTATTTTTATTTTAATAAATTAATTTTAATATGTTTAGTCATTTAATTAGGTAATTTTTTTCCATATTCGGATCCTCATACATGTAAATATTCAAGTTCAACATCTTGCATCGATTCAATATTGTTGCATTGTCATTTGTGTAGCTTAGTCATTTTTATAATCAATTTTAAATTCAAACTATTTTCTAAATGGTTTTTGCACAATTAAAATCTTTTTTTAAATAAATACGAAGGAAAAGAGTTGTTGGAATCTAGCATTCTAACAGAATCCTCGAATGATAGGTCTCAAGTCTCGCACTTTGGGATAACCGATCATTCTTTTCTTTCGTCCTTAAAACTCTTGATAATTAACTTGGATAAATAAGGATCGTTAAGATCTAACATCTTAACATAACTCTTTGAATAATTGATTCCTTATGCGTCGGCAGTAGGGAGTCTGATGTATCCCCAAGTATGTACGCGTTCGGATATTGCGTTCATAGTTGGGATGTTAGAAAGATATTTGAGGAATCCAAGAATGGATCATTGGAAAGCAACAAAAAAGGTTATGAGGTATTTAAGGAGAACAAAAGATTATATGCTCACATATAGGAGGCTAGACAAGATAAAGACTATGACTTAGATTTTGCTGGATGCCAAGACAATAAAAGATCCACTTCAGACTATATATAAATTTTAGATAATGGTGTAGTTTCTTGGCACAGTAACAAGCAAACTCTTACGGCTTCATCCACAATGGCAGCAGAGTATATAGCATGTTATGTGGCATCCAACCATGGAATTTGGTTGAGGAATCTTGTCACTAGGTTGCTAATTGTGGAAGGAATTGAAAAACCACTTAAGTTATATTGTGACAACAAATCAGTCGTCTTATATTCCAATATAATAGGAGTTCGACAAAGTCAAAACATATTGACATCAAGTTTATGGTTGTTAAAAAAAATGGTATAAAGTGGACTGATTTCCAAATTTTAGATTTAGAATGTCGATATAAACAAAGAAAGAAATTCAAGATAAAAGAAGAAGTTTATATAACTTTTATTGATTCCAATGATGAAGCTAAACAATGCCTTTATATGCTAGTGCATACTCTTCCTAAGATAGCTACATCAATTACAAAACTGCAGGTCTAGCAACTAATAGAGTCAATATTATTCTTTCACATATGAAGGCCAATAGCAGATTAATTAGATAGACAACCAACATTTGGAATAGTATCTCTAGCAGTTCCATGAGCATTTTTACAAAAAGCAGAAGCCATCTTCCTAGGTGACACAATGTTGTTTTGCTCCAACAAAATGTCGAAACATCCAGATGAGCTGCAATTCAAATTAATAGCAAACACACAACTAGAAGTTCCGCTAAATCTTCGATATGTCATAGAACTCACCAACAATGATGTTTCCTAATAATTAGAAGGGAAAAAAATCAAAACAAATATTACAAATTAATTAAGCATGGTAAAAAAAAGAAAAGAATTTTAATGTGACGTAAACTTGAAAGATTTATGTTTTTAATTAACTATAAATATATTTAACTTTATTAGGTAAATACTCACTAAAACCGTTTTGATTCTTGTTCCATTTTGAGTTCTTGTGAAAGTGCAATTATACACATAAATATTTGAAACTCGGTCACCAGTTCTCTTTTTTCCAAGGTTCTAACACTGATTAAATTATATATATATATATATATATATATATATATATATATATATATATATATATATATATATATATATATATATATATATATATATATATATATATATATATATATATATATATATATATATATATATATATATATATATATATATATATATATATATATATATATATATATATATATATATATATATATATATATATATATATATATATATATATATATATATATATATATATATATATATATATATATATATATATATATATATATATATATATATATATATTTATTTTTATGTGATTGATGAGAAATATGAAAAATGTACAAAATATAATGTAAAATTCAAGCAAATCTAAATAACACATGTTTATTAAAAAATATATAGGATTTTAATTTTAAATAAAATTAAAACTTCACATGATCTTTTGAAAATTTAACTTCAGAAATATAATTTTTATAAACCTTATCCCATGTCCCGGTGATAATAAACTGCAGAGTAATAATACAATAAACTCCAGAATAATATATTAAATTAAATAGATAAATCGAAATATCTAAATTCAGAACAGAGTAATAACATTGAATATTCAAATTATCAGAAAAAGTGAAGCTAATACTAAAAGCTCTCTTGTATTATTATTATTATTATTATTATTATTATTATTATTATTATTATTATTATTATTATTATTAGTTAGAGTTTTAGTTGTTGTTGTTGAACGTATAGGGAAGGAAAAGAGGAAGTAATTTGTTTTTTTTTCTTTTTGACTTTTTTGTTTTAAAAATTTAGAAACTCCCCTCTCTCTCAGCAAACTATCCACCGCCCCTTTATTTTTTTTATTTTTTTTATAATAATAATAATAATAATTATTATTATTATTATTATTATTATTATTATTATTATTATTATTATTATTATTATTAGTTAGAGTTTTAGTTGGATTAGGTCTAAGTTATCTTTGATGTTTGCACCCTTGTCCAATCACATTTGCACCATCTTGTGCTTAGTTTTTATTTCTTCTTTTTTATTAGCTTATTATTTAATTCGGCGTGTATTTAATTGATTAATTAGTTGATTAGATTTTAATTAATTAATTATTTTTATTTTAATATAATTTTTATAAACCTTATCCCATGTCCCGGTGATAATAAACTGCAGAGTAATAATACAATAAACTCCAGAATAATAATATTAAATTAAATAGATAAATCGAAATATCTAAATTCAGAACAGAGTAATAACATTGAATATTCAAATTATCAAAAAAAGTGAAGCTAATACTAAAAGCTCTCTTGTATTACCATTGAATTTCACAAATTCTAGTACATCAGTAGAAAAATAAACACAGAATATAACCAAAGACCTGAAACGTAAACATAAAAGAGCCATCTTTATTCTTCAAATAAAAATCAAAACCATAAATTTAAACATTATAGTCTATATTCACGTAGATCAGACTAAAGGAAATTACAAGAGATTCATCCCTTTATGTCATCAACATATGAACTAACCCAAAAACCAAAACCTAACTGTAACTATGTCTCCTAGAAGGAACTCAACACCGAACGACTAAACCTATTCATCAATACTAAAAGCTTTGCTTTGCTTTCAACACTACTTCAGACTTATACGTTCACACCCTACGTGCAATCCTCTTGAAAAAATAAAGGAAGCACGCTAGGGACGCTGCGAACAAACACCTATCCATGACAATTATCTACTTGGGAAAAGAAGAAAGTAAACAACCAACTAACAACGAAAATCAACTAATAATTCCTATTCAAGCCGTAACAACCGCCGCAAATCACTGGTGGCCAAACAGTTCTTCCGAAAAAACAAAGGAAGCGGAACGGAACTCGGAGAAGGAGAAGAAAAAATCGTCGATCCAGCATAAATTTCGTCTTTCAAACTCGAATCTGAAACCCTTATCTGCTTCTGCATGGCTCCTGGATCAGGTCCAAACCGATCCGTTGATCCCGACACCAAATCAGGTTGGTCCAACTTCAGATCCATAGCCTTCACAACGAGTCTTGAATCATAGCTAATCTCCGGACTCAACTTCTCACCTCTTTTGAGAATCTTAACTTTTCCCATGACAAAATTCGCCGGAGCAACCTTATCAAACGTCCGTTCACCGGACTTTCTCCGATCGTGCTGTTTAGCCGCCGGAAAATCGGACACCGGACTCCGGTTCCGGCGACGCTTCTGATTGACATTGGACTTGATGTTAGGGTTGGGGCTACTGTTTCTTCGAGATCGAATCGGTGAGGAAGAGGATGACAATGCGTCGTTAGGAAGAAACCGACGTTGAAGGCAATCGTGGGAACCGATAATCGCAGTACCCATGTCTAGAGAGAGAAAGAAAACGTGTGTTAATGGAGGAAGAGAGAGAAAGCGTTACAGTTGTATTTTAGGCATGTGATGTGAGAGATAGCATGACAAGGTCGTTATTTATAGAAAATATTAGGGTTGGAATTTTAGTTTCGAATTATTAGGGATAGAATCGTGTGAATTTCAACCGACCGGTTTTTCTGCTGTTGGTTTTTTTTGCTACGTGTTGTAATTTGATTGGGTATCGGACAGGTTCGTGCGTGTATATAATAGTGTTATTTAATAATTCAACTAATTGTATTTTTCGAATGCATATCATAATATAACTTGTTTCTATCATGATAATAAAAAATAAATTTAAAGTTTTGTAACAAATTATTTAATTTAAATTTAAAGTTTTGTAACAAATTATTTAATTTGGTGGTTAAAATTCACTAACTCCTACCTATTGTTGAGCCGAATGTATTTGATATAGTTAATTTTTAACTCAATTTTAAATTATGTGTAGTCTAGATTTGATTTGTTTTATTAAAAGAAAATTGATTAGTTAAGAATAATTTAAAGATTGGACTTGATTTGAAATTTAAAAGCAAAAGATAATCTATATTCTTAAAAGACGTGTTAGTAAAATTTATATTTTCTCAAATTAAATATAATTTTATCCAAATTCAAAATTAAAATTAGAATTAAATTCAATGTAAATAAAAACGTTTAAAAAATAGTAAAATTATAATTAAAAAAAACATAGTGCATGGAATTTCTATCTTAACATATTTTATTATAAAAGAGATAGATATCTCCATCTTAAAGAAATAGATAAAAAAAGAAAATCAAAGTTAGTAGTAGTTTTATTCGAAATCAAATTAAAAAAAAAACGACCAAAAAAAGAAAAAAAAAGAAGATATAGATAAAATCGAAACACTCCAAGCTATCGTTCAGCCAGAGTCTTAACACGTTCTCCAAATCAAAAGCTCTTTAGTAGTTTCGCGGAAAAAAGAGCCGAATTATTAATGATTTATAATTTTTTCACTTTAAATAGTATTAATTTTTAAATAGTCAAACTCATTTATAATATTTGTTAAATTATTAAATAAATAATCATTTATAATTTTTTCATTTTAAATAATGTCTTGTGAATTTGTTTTTACTAGAAGTGTTTATGGGTTGGGTCAACCTCCGGTCAAACCTACTTAAAATATTCATAAAAATAAATTGATTTGGATAATTAGGTGAATGTGGGTTTAAAAACTAAAAAACTCATTAAAAAATGAGGAGTTCCTTTTGCACGCAGTTCTTATACGGCATGTGACTTTCTTTATTTGTCCCTAGATTCCAGAGATATATATTTCCAAACGCACCAAAATTTAATTGAATATTTAAATATTTCAGAGATATATCTCCGGACGCACGAAAACTTAAGTAAACGTTGAAATATTCTAGAGATATATCTCCGAAACAATTTGGAGCATATTATCGCGCCAAACTCTTCTCCTCCCTCACTTTTTCATTTTCATTCACAAATCTCTTCATCTCTCTCATTCCTAAATATCTCTAACTTCACCAAATTTTATTTCATTCGTCTGAGGCTTAAGTAATCAAGGAGCATCTAGTATATTACTCAAACTATCTCTGATTCTTCTTCTGCTTTTTTTCCAATGTAGTGAGTTTAAGTCTTGACCTTTTCCTGTTGAAGGAAGTTTAGAAGATAGAGCTGCAAGGGCTTCCAAGAGTCATAGTCAAGCAGAGAAAAGACGCAGAGATAGAATCAATTTGTTTGTGTTATTTGTCATTTTAAGGTTAGATTTTGTTATGTTTTTCATACAAGAAAATGGAATTAGCCACTTAGGGGAAAGCTATGTGATTATTATGTTTTGCATTCAACTCATGAATTTCTAATTCCAACCCTAACTGAGATTTAACACAATCCCTTGCTTTTGTCTGTGTTACTGTTAAGTTTAATGATTCACACTCTAATTTTTATGCAGTTGTTTGTTTGATTAATATAGAAAAGTTAATCCCTTATTAGAAGTATAATTTTGAGGTTGAATATTTTGAAGTCTAAAAGGGTATTGAATTATAGGAGCATTGTGATTACACCTTGTTTTTATGCATTTAATATTAGCTGAAGCAAGGTTAGTGTAGTTTGCACTCAAACAGAACCAAACAAATGGAAGAACAAGTGTATATAGTGTACCTGCTCCACGTTCTGTTCTATAATTACCATGATGTAAACACAAAAAATTAATAGGAAATTATGCTTTGGATGTCATGGGTACGGTTTATTTCTAAAATAGAGGCGGTTTTTCGGCTTTAAATGTTTGATGGTCCAAAGAGTTTACTGGTAAAAGGCACAATTCTGTTGGAAGATTTTGGTAATTTATACAAGGTGACATCTAAGACAAAGTATGTGTCGAAAAGTTACAACATGGAGTATTACCTTAAAAGGAGTTGTAACTTGGACTCACAAACAAAATTTGGTGACACGGCGTTGATGATTTGCACAAGGTATAAACATGAGAAGTGTCTAAGAGTTCATAACAGACTGAGTGTTTAAATTTCATTGATTTGGTGCTTGAAGTTTCAGTTCACTGTCCCTTTTGTTGAGGGTTAGACCAAGGTGTAGGTTTAATATTTTGGCAGCTATCAAGTAATAGTTCCTTTACAATCATCTGCCATAGCATACCAGTTGGTGTCATTGGCCATTTTCACTTAAGGTTTGGGTGTTAACACTCTGCTGAGAACCAATCATCTTTGGTTTGGTTTGGTGTGTTAATACTCTGCTGAGAACCCATCATGATGTTGTTTTAACCTTTAATAGCCTGTTGGTGCTTTAGGAAGGATTGGTTGAGTTAGGGATGATAAGGTTCACTACTTGATAGAAATAGGATTGGTTAAGGTATACTCTAGCGAGAGAGGGTAATTGCTTCAGTTCATGACAAAGTGAAGTTTAGATTTCATTGACTTGGTGTTGTGAGACTTAGTTCACTGTTCAGGTTTATGGAAGAGATTGACCAACATTGATTCCCATCATAATCATGTTTAAATCTTTTGTTTTGGCTGTTGCTTAATGTTAAGAAGATCGTGTTTGGATTTGTTTAGTCTTTTTTGATGATATCTTTGGTGGTGGATAGATCTAACATTTGGTAACTGGCAACTGTTTTTGAGCATAACAATGCAATGTGCATGCCTTGACCATTTATGTTTTGAAGACCATGTTAAAGCCTGCCACGAATCTCTTGTTGGCATCATCAGGTATTAAGGCTTTAAATGCTCCTGCCACCATACCCTTTTCTGTTTAGAACCTTTTGTCTTGGCATAGCAGCCTTGAATTGACGACTGGGTGTTGTACTTACAAGGGTGTCGCCAATTCATCTGAAGATCCCTTGTATTTTGATTTTTTTTTCTATAAATAGAGGTGTTCTGATCATTTACTTCCACATTTCATCTGATATCTTTGTTCTGCTGATAACAAGTATCTTCGCTGGTGGGGAAAAGTCGTCTATTCGAAAGAGAAGCCTCCGATGGACATGTTGTTTTGGAACATACAAAGTTTCAATCAACTTAAGAGGGGGCTGAATCAATGGTTGGAAGGAGACATTGGTGAAGGAGAAAAGATCTGTAGTATCGAGAGGCTTAATCGACTGCATGGATGAGTTCGTGTTAGGACAGACAAAGATGCAAAAGAAGTCATGTTTGGACCGAATGAAATTAGTTTAATTGTTGTAATCAGTTAGGAATGTCGTAATCACCTAGTTAATGTTTTATGTTTTATGAAATTAGTATGTATTGTGTGTCGTTAGTCTTGTTTGTTGTTAAGACCGTTTTAACAAAGACTCATCAATATATGAAAATATTTGGTTACAACAAATGAAACGATAAGCTAAACCATGACGCAGATGTGCCTCAGACATTGGGATATTTTTTTCGGTTGTGTGTGGGCTGACGACATATACTGCACAATCTTACCATTTTATCATTCGTATCAATTTTGGTTCTTATATGCTTACTGTTTGGGCGTCCTTTTTTCTTTCTTCTCATGTCATCGTTGGGCCAAACTATGTCACCTTGGTATGGAGGCCAATAATCTTCCATTGGCAGCACTGCAAAACCTTCGTTGTATACGTTCATAACATTAATCACCTTGTAGACATCAAATAGATAGCCATAAGTATCCTGACGGGCATGTGAGCAAGGTACACGGAAGGTCTGGTACTTGCCACAGTCACACCAACATCTGTTTAGTCTGACGCTATAGGATAAATTGGGCCTCCCCTTATTATGGTCCATTATTTCTTGTACATTGAATGTTTGCCTATGACGATCGAAGACTGTAACTGCATGTCTGTTGGCTCTGATAGTATCCTCTTTCATCAATTTCATAATGCTTTCACTGAATACCTGACCGGACATTAACATTGCACTCCATCTTTCACCTCTTGTTGCAAAAAGTGATGTCAACCTATAATATGATTATCTCACCAAAGTGGTGATTGGAAGGTTTCTAATTCCTTTGAATACCCCGTTCATGGATTCCACAAGGTTTGTCGTCATGTGGTCCCAACGACATCCACCATCAAAATACTTTGTCCACTTTTCGAGTGGAATGTTGTCTAACCAGCTTCCTGCATCTGCATTTGACATCCTAATTTCGTTAGGGTAGTATTAAAATATTGGTTGATTTAGAGCATACACGTCATTCACAACTTTTTTGCGAAGGTTCTTGTCTTTGATTGCACGCATGAAGTTTTGTGCAATATGTCTAATGCAATACATATGGGTAGAAGGAGGATTATGTAAACCGTTACCATGGTTATTGTACGCACTCTCCATCTGGCCTACATGTAGGCACTACCTGCACGATTGCAACAGTTCCTAGTGTGTATGTCTTTAGCGCTACCAAAAATCGCGGTAATTCTTTATATGAATCCTCCCAGTTGCCAAATATTTATTCAACAACCTTTTTCCTTGCAATCCACGCCTTCTTGTACAATGGAGTATAATTATACTGTGTTACAATATAAGATATTATTATACTCACCTTGGCTGAAGGATCCTCGTTAAAAAGCGGAAAAATGTCTTGACATATCAATTCTGCGCTTAATTTTCGGTGATCCTGGACAATATTTGTGGCAGTGCAACTGTGAGGTGGCTCTATGGAAGCTATCATCCAAGAAACGCTTCTCTTGTTGTAAGACGTAGCAAGCCGAAACTTGCAAAGTACATTACGAAAAATAATGACATACCTTCTCGAATCAGTTCGTTGTACATTGAAATCAACAGAGTTATCCATGTGATATTTTTTAACGGATTTTACGCAATCCTCCTTGGTACGAAAATGGTATCCAACTTTTAACTCATTCTCTGATCGTATATACGAGTTGTGAAATATATATGTGGATCACTCATTGTCTTGCAAGCCCAAGTCAGTCATATGTTGAGGAGAATAATATGCATGATCTGGAGGTATTGATACTTGTTTGTCATCATCAACGTTGTCATTCAACAATTGACCTCTGGTTTCGTTTCATCTGAGTATTGTGATTCAGTTTCATCTTAGTCAAAAACTGTTGATTGATCGATGATCTGAGACTGTTAAGATGGAATATTTTGTTGGATGAACGTATACAACTCAATGTAGTTGAAACCAGAATGTTCGTGACTTAGGAACATATTTTCTACATCTTTGTCATCTCGCACTTTAAGTGGATAAAATTTAACGTGGTTGGTTTCAAAATAAACCTGGTTTTGAAATATTATTTGTGCTATAGGACCGAGCCCTAATTTCGATTCCAATATCTCTCTGAAATGCAAGAAACTTGTGTTTCTATTGACTATGAAACAAACAATGTCGGTGTTTTGAAAACCAAACTCAGATACATCTGAGACATATGTCTATCCGTTGTAGTGGACGTTAACAATATATCTGGGTGCAAATGACATACTAAAAGAACTAGTAATGGACTAGTAAAATTGTTTCTATGAGTGTCTGCATGCATGGGAACATATTTATGAGTTTTGGACATCCATTAAGGCGTCAAATTAATTGACGACAAAGACAAAGTTATTAAATGCAGAAGCCAACTTAATTGGCGACATGTGACAGGCATTTAAAGAAGTCGCCACCTGCATTGGCGACATGGTACATCCTTTAATGTGCTATGTCTCCGTGTGGGTGACAACATGCTTTGCATGCATATAACAAGGCCCAGTCTACGTTACTGAGCTAGATTCCCTAACAGGGGTCGCCAATTGGACTGGCACCCCTTTGCAAATGTTAAAATAAGTCGCCAATTGGCCTGGCTTGCATGTTCAGACAAATTCTCTATAAAAGGATGATACAAGGATGGGCAAAATGTACCATTTAATTCTTACTTGTTGCAGAGAGGTAATATCAAGTCTATTTGTATCAGTATACTAGTTATCTGATTCACATTTAATCAGTTATAATGGCGTTGTTGACAATGGGTGAAACACATAGAGGCACTGTCGCAAATATCGTGACTTATGTAAGTGTTCATTGTTCTTGTATATGTTAATTTTTAGTGATTATGTTAATTTTTTGTTTTACTCTTATCATTTTTTACTCTTATCATTTTTTTTACTCTTATCATTTTTTTTACTATTATGTAGGAAGTCTTTAAGTTTTGGTGTCGTACCCATGAATATGTTGCACCCGGTGAATTAATTCAACCATATACTGAGCTTGTCGGCTTTGAACATGTAAGAAAAATCATGTCTTATTTAGTTGATGCAAAGTTTATACTAGCTTTGCAAGAGAGATGGAGCCCAGAGACACACACCTTCTTTTTCCAACCGATGAATGTACCGTGACCTTAGAAGACGTGTACATGTTACTCGGTTTACGCATTGATGGCAAGGCGGTCAATGGAACAACAAACCTTAATGGTTCAATTTGTGAGGAACTTTTGAGTGCCGACTTGCTAAATGAGAACTTGAGAGGCCAAGATATCTTACTTTCGCGCCTAAAATAATGGTACGTCAGTTTTATATTAGATGAAGATTCTACAGAGGAAATGAAAATAATAAAAATCAGATGTTATCTAATGCTTTTAATTGGTTTATTTTTATTTCCCGGGGACACTGGTTCTTCTATGCACATAATGTATTTACCTTTATTAAAAGATCTGACTAAAACAAGAGAGTATAGTTGGGGCTCCGCTTGTCTGTCTAGCTCTTTATGTAAGTGGGCAAAAAAACACATCTACTTTTTCTGGATGCGTCGTTTTGCTCCAAGTATGGGGTTGGTCTAGATTTCCATCCCTAGCGCTCGTCAACCACAACGACTTTTCCTTCCTGTATGCACAAAAGTAAGTTCCTCACTTAATCTTTGTTTATTTCATCTTAATAATTATTCTTTCTAACTAATTGAGTTTGAACATTTTTTGATTTAGATGGTCGGCTAAGGGCATGACTCACAATAGATGCCCTAGACATTGTATCATTCAATACCGCAATTTGTTGGATCACCTAACACCTGCATATGTAAGGCCTCTAAACTACATCAATTTGTATTTTATATCAACTATTTAATTATCTAATATTTTTCTCTTCTTCAGTTCATATGACGTCCATATCTAAACATGGAACACCTACATGAAGTCAGATAAAAAGATGTTGTCGATTGGACTACATGCGTCCCAATCATCAGATTCACAATTGTGGATATGCACAACAGTTACCGTGTTAAACTACAATTTGGAATGCATCAAAACGTTCCAGATCCTCATGTTGACATCAGTAAATGGCATCTAAAAAGAGTTAATGATCAATGGGAGTTTCCCAACTAAACTCCCACTCACAAAACTTCACCACCGGCCAACTCCGATTCCAACGTACATTTATGTCGCTGCTGTTGTCGTGTTCGATTCTTTTTTTTTTCATATAGATATTGTCTTCATTTGAATATTTAAATTGAAGAGCAATGAAGTTTTTTTTTTTTACTTTTAAGAAAGAGAGCTTTGTTTTTCTTTCTTTTTGACTTTTTTGTTTTAAAAATTTAGAAACTCTCCTCCCTCTCAGCAAACTATCCACCGCCCCTTTATTTTTTTTATTTTAATTTTTTTCTTTTCTTTTTTTTCTTTTATATATAATAATAATAATAATAATAATAATAATAATAATAATTATTATTATTATTATTATTATTATTATTATTATTATTATTATTATTATTATTATTATAATAATAATAATATTTAGTTAGAGTTTTAGTTGGGTTAGATCTAAGTTATCATTGATGTTTGCACCCTTGTTAATCACATTTGCATCATCTTGTGTTTAGTTTTTATTTCTTCTTTTTTATAAGCTTAATTATTTAATTCGGCAATGTATTTAATTTATTAATTAATTAATTATATTTTAATTAATTGATTATTTTTATTTTGATAAATTAATTTTAATGTGTTTAGTCATTTAATTAGGTAATTTCTTTCAATGTTCGTATTCTCATACGTGTAAATATTTAAGTTCAACATCTTGCATCAATTTAATATTGTTGCATTGTCATTTGTGTAGTTTAGTCATTTTTATAATCAATTTTAAATTCAAACTATTTTCTAAATGGTCTTTGCACAGTTAAAATCTTTTTTTAAATAAATACGAAGGAAAAGAACTGTTGAAATTTAGCATTCTAATAGAACCCTCGAGTGATCGGTCTCAAGTCTCGCACTTTGGGATAACTGATCATTCTTTTCTTTCATCCTTAAAACTCTTAATAATTAACTTGGATAAATAAGGGTCATCAAGATCTAGCATTTTGACATAACTTTTTGAATAATTGATTCCTTATGCGTCGTCAGTAGGGAGTCTGATGTATGCCTAAGTATGTACGTGTTCGGATATTGCGTTCATAGTTGGGATGTTAGAAAGATATTTGAACAATTCAGGAATGGATCATTGGAAAGCAACAAAAAAGGTTATGAGGTATTTAAGGAGAACAAAAGATTATATGCTCACATATAGGAGGTTAGACAAGATAAAGACTATGACTTAGATTTTGCTGGATGCCAAGACTAAAAAAGATCCACTTCAGACTATATATAAATTTTGGATAATGGTGTAGTTTCTTGGCACAGTACCAAGCAAACTCTTACGGCTTCATCCACCATGCCAACAGAGCTTATAGCATGTTATGTGACATTCAACCATGGGATTTGCCTGAGGAATCTTGTCACTAGGTTGCAAATTGTGGAAGGAATTGAAAAGTCACTTAAGTTATATTGTGACAAAAAATCAGTCGTCCTGTACTCCAACATGATAGGAGCTCGACAAAGTCAAAACATATTGACATCAAGTTCCTAGTTGTTAAGAAAATGGTACAAAGTGGATGAATTTCTATAGAACACTTGGGGGCAAACTCCACGATAGCAAATCCTCTTACAAAATGTCTCTCACCCAAGGTCTTTCATGAGCACACTGCTCGCATGAGTGTTTTACCGTTAGAGGAGTCTTTGGTTTAGTGGGAGTTAATCGATTATGAATTTTATGTTTTGTGTTTGGTAGTATGTATATATTTTGGGGTACAACAGTATGCATATTATGATTTTGGATATTTTTCAATTAATAAAGTTTGATATTCAGTAGTTTACATTTTGTACAATAAAGTTATTGAAAGATCTCAGTAAAGTAAAGTAGGTCCAGTTGAAAATCAACATATACAGACCAACTTCATGTGATCTTCATGTTGCACATTTTATGATAGATCTATGTCACTTAGTTGTGTCACTATTGGTGATCATTGATGGGTTTAGTTATGATTGATATAACGAAAATCACATTGATTTTGTATATTGGCATGATTAATGGACAGGATATTGGATATGCTTGAAGTACATAATGACAAATTTTGAGCTCATAAAGTCTAACACGCATGTCAAGTTACATATGTGACTAGTGGGAGATTGTTAGAATTTTGGGTCACAGATGTAACATTTAAGGTGTTAGTGTCATTATTTTAATTTGTCAAGACTTAAATGAGTCTAATTAATATAATATTAAGTTTGTGGCTAAAAACATAAATGTCATGAAATGTCAGATTATTGTTTAGATATCATAAGTCAATATCTATTTTGATGAGAGGTTAAATTAGAATGTTGAAAACTAAGAAATAACGTTAGGGTTATTTAAATGGATTATGGTCCCCAATTGTAGAGAACGATCAAAATACGATTTATAAGGTTTTCTCTCTTCATCCCCATTAGGGGAGATTCAAGGAATCTTAAGAAACTCTACAAATTGAAAGATCACATACTCGCAACCTTCGACGATTTCAATTACAAATATTCAGATATATGCTTTAACCTTTATTCTCTAATTAAATTTTAGTATGAATTTAAGGATTTAAAATTTTATTGATGATTTCTATATTAATAAAAGTCATAAGGTTATGAACGGTTTTAATAAAAATATCCAAATTTTAGATTTAGAATGTCGTTATAAACAAACAAAGAAATGTAATATCAGAAAGGGAGTCGCATTCTATAATTTAGAGAAAGAAATTCAAGATAAAATAAGAAGTTTATATAACTTTTATTGATTCCAATGATGAAGCTAAACAATGCCTTTATATGCTAGTGCATACTCTTCCTAAGATTGCTACATCAATTACAAAACTGCAGGTCTAGCAACTAATGAAGACCAATAGCAGATTAATTAGATAGACAACCAACATTTGGAATAGTATCTCTAGCAGTTCCATGAGCATTTTTACAAAAAGCAGAAGCCATCTTTCCAGGCGACACAATGTTGTTTTGCTCCAATAAAATGTCGAAACATCCAGATGAGCTGCAATTCAAATTAATAGCAAACACACAACTAGAAGTTCCGCTAAATCCTCGATATGTCACAGAACTCACCAACAATGATGTTTCCTAATAATTAGAAGGAAAAAAAAATCAAAACAAATATTACAAATTAATTAAGCATGGTATAAGCAATAAAATAGTGTAGAGTGTAGAGTAAAATATGTACATCGAGACGAGCATCGTATCCCTGATCTATAAATATTGGGTTCCTAACATTTTGAAGGATGATTTGATCATATGTAATATTTTTTGCATAACCAGTTCCACCCTGGAAAAAAAAAAGAATTTTAATGTGCCGTAAACTTTTTAATCAACTATAAATATATTTAATTTTATTGGGTAAATACTCACTAAAACCGTTTTGATTCTTGCTCCATTTTGAGTTTCTGTGAAAGTGCAGTTATGCACATAAATATTTGAAACTTGGTCATCAGCTCTCTTTTTTCCAAGGCTTCCAACACTGATTAAATTATAAATATGTATTTTTATGTGATTGATGAGAAATATGAAAAATGTACAAAATATAATGTAAAATTCAAGAAAATTTAAATAAGAGATATAATTTAAAAATGAGATTTAAAATAAAATTTAGGTTGTTAGTTGTATAATATTTTCACACGGTAATTGAGAATTTAATTTTAGAGATATAACTTTTATAAACCTTATCCCATGTCCCGGTCCACAAGAAACTCCAGTAGCGTTGATAAAAGATGAACCACCATTGATGGCAATACAATCATCACCTGAGAAAAAAAAATAATAAATAAAGCTTAAAAAATGAAGCATTCATAAATAAAAAATTTCATAAACGTAATCATTTTAAGAATAATTAATTATTAATGTATAAAAAATAATTTTATTTCCCATTTTTCATAACAAAATCATGCTTGAAAATTTGATGAAAATATCATAAGATAATACACAAACTTTAGTTACCAGCTTTTATGTTGGAATTTTGTATGGAGACATAAGTGGAAAAAGAAATGTCAAATCCATCTGTGTTAGGACTCGTAGCAGGTGAATCAATGGATATACCAGAGAATGTTGCATGGTTGCACTGATTAACAGATACATGACATTTTGGGCTATTACTGATTTTCAGGTTATTAACACTGAGATCATTGCATGCATGAAAATACAAGACCTGTAACATTAGAAGAAAAAAAAGTTCTATTACACACTATATTCACAATCATTTCAAAAATGAATAATGAAATTAGAAATTACCCCAGGTCGTTCACAATTTTTACAAGTCCACCAAGTAGAACCATCTCCATCGACTCCTCCTTGATTATTGCCATCAATTGTAAGTCCATTTACACGTTGGATGCTAATCAAATATGCGTCACCTTTCCACTCTTCTTTAGGAGGTGCAACTATTTCTCCTTCAAACTGACAGAAATTAAATAAATGTGATTTATACAATATAAGGAATATTTGTTTCAAATTTTTCATTTCAGAATAAAAAAATATATAAATATGTGTGTTCATATTTAAGAATAATATATAAAGTAAAATTAAGAATTTTAAATTTCAGTCATTATATAAATTATTTATTAATACAATTTTAATTATTATTAATATTATATTAATTAATGATTAATATTTTTTGTATTTTCTCAATTTTTTAAAACTAATGATATAATAACATAATACTTTTTTTTAATTAAAATAATTTAAGTAAAGTTGAAACTTAAGGTAACTACCTCCTAAAATAGTATAACTATAAAAATAATTAAATAAACATGTTAATTTTCAAACTCTCAATTTAAAATATTATTATTTATTTGACTAACATATTTTATACTATTCATGCATACTTATTAAATTCAATGAAAATTATTTATAAGAATATAAAATGAATCAAATTAATGATTTTTACAATATTAATTTTTTAAAAAAAGAATTAAAATTTTAAAATAATATATACCTGGATGAGAATTTTAGCATTGCATGGACCATTAAAATTTACTTTTGTCACCAAGAATGATTTTCCTGATGGTATAACTAATGTTGACATCCCTCCTCCTTTACACGCTTTACTCCAAGCACTTGCAAATGCCTACAATTCAACATATATATAATTAATATATATGCATTATTAAGGGTCACACAATTATTCATAAAATGATATAAAATAAATAGATATTTAAATTATTAAAAAAAAATGCAGGAACATATACTTGTGAATCATCAGTTTTGCCATCACCAATTGCACCATTCTCCATCACATTATAAATACCATTTGTGGTTCCAACATTTGACAGTGTACTTAAACTTGGTGAAATAAAACAAAGAATCAAAATATAAGTAATGATTCTTTGCATGTTGATTGGAGTGGAAATTAACGTAGCAAGATTTGTGATGAAAATAGAGGAGTGGTGTGGGGGTTAAATAGAAAATACAGGGAATTTATTTTATTAAAAAAATAAGAGACTAGAAAAAAAAAATATTTTAACTAATGAAAAAGTCAATAATACTTATGGAATATTAAATTTTTGAAATTTTGATTATTTAAATTACTTTAATAAGGAAAACGGATCCTATTTTTATGTGTGCTTGTTTAATTTCTAGTTTTGTAATACTGCATTTTATATTTATTTTTGACTTTTTTAATGTTAAGTATTTATTTAAGGATATAAAATAAATAAATAATATTGCGGGGCATTTATGTAACTTTGAAAAAGAAAATAGTATTTTAAATCAAGAGAGTTTTCTACCCCTTGTATTAGTATGACACTTGTATTAGTAGGATGTAACTGAATTTTCTTTTTCAATGTTTTTTATTTGTCTTAGTTGTCGGTTTAGGTTTTATAGTCTTTTCCCATGGTTTTATCAGTTAAATTTCTTGCAGTGATTTTATGTAAAAACATCTTCATTTGTATTAAAATTATATTATGAAATATAAAGTTAAATAAGTTTGTGGTTCAACTTTCGTTATTAATCTCAACAACTCATGTTTTAGAACATTTAGTTCCTAAAAGTTTCTTTTTAAATAGTCTATTCTGCTAACTTTCATTAATAAATTAACTTTCATCAATAGAGAATGATCAAAATTTTATTTTTAGTGTTTTTTTTTTTTTTTAAGATTTTGATCTCTGTACAGTTTTTCTTCAACATTATTTTTATTCTTATTTTTTTAAAATAGCAATTTCATTAAAAAGAGCACTAAGAATGCTTTAACCCATTATAAGACACAAGAATCCAAAAGAAAATTCCCACCATCAACAACTACATAGTTAAATTGTACAAAGAATTCTTACACAAATATATATGATCTGTCCTGATCAGGAGGGATCACGGACTGGCCACGCTTCGCCGGACGGTTATCTGTTCGCCGAGGTAAGAATGAGGAGGGGGTGTACCTGCAAAGCACTCCGACGCCCAAGTAAGAAGTTGGACAGAGAGGAAGCAATAGTACAGAAAAGGGGGGCAAGAAGAGTTACCTGACCCTCTTGAAGAAGAGGGTCTTTATAGAGAGACCCCAGCGCTGGGCCAACGGTCATTCGAGGTGGGCCAGACGACCAGGCCCAACCCTAATGACTGCTAGGGCTTACGTGGCGTAGTGAAGACCAGGACGTGGTCTTCGCCCTAGTTCAACCGCTCCTAGGTCTCCGGAAAGTGGGTTTGACCTGCTCTTTCGGAGGTGGGCGGTTGGCCGATGACGTGTCCCCGCGGAGGGGAGCACGTGGAGAACGTGCGCCGAGCACGTTATTCTCCCGCGGAGGGAGCCCGGGTAGTCTCGCTCGTCTGGTGTGACGGACGACGACGGGGAAGCGGCGTGATGGCTTGTGCCCGGCAGACGGTCCTGCTCGTCCGAAGGGGCGTGTGCCAGGTGTGCTCAGTTCGCCTGTTGGGCCGTATTTGGTATTGGGCCTGCCGAGGTGAGGCCCACACCGGAACAGGAGCCCCCCAAGTCGAAGCTCTGGGGAAGAGCGAGGACTTAAGGTCGTCACGTCTGGAGCGGGGGACTCGTGCGAAGGGCTCCGGTCGTCGGTAGAACGGGGAGGAGGCAGATGGAGAGACGCGACTGTCAGGCTGCTTCCACGTGTCGTGCGTTGAGCGGTCGTAGGGGCGGCTAACCTATGTCATTAATGAGCCTAGGGTCGCTTCGAGCCTCGCGCCGGGTTATAAATATGGCGGTCCCCGCTCATTCTGCTACTTTTCTCCCTGTTGATCTTTCATCGTCTCTGCCCGTCCGCCGTTCGCCGCCGATCAACGCCGTGCCATTCGCTTTTTCTTCCGTCCGCCGCCGTTACAAGTGAGTTCCTCTTCTCCCTCTCTTTTATTTTCGTCGTCTAACTGGGACGTGTGGTCGGGGCGCGATGAGCGCCCCGAGGAGGGATGCGAGTTCCGCCGCGTCTGGCGAGTTTTCCGATGAATGTCCCGGGGACGGTAGGCTAGTTCCGATGCATGCCCCGGGGACAGGAGCTTTTTCTGATGAATGCCCCGAGGACGGGGGCTTTTCTCCGATGAATGCCCCGAGGACGGGGGCTTTTTCTGATGACTGCCCCGGGGAGAAGTATCTTCTCCGACGGCCGCCCCGAAGGGCTGAGGGGTCGTTCTTCGATCCCCGAGGAGGGTAGGCGGGGAGCGAATGTCTGCTCGCCGCTCCTCGGCCTTTGTCGCCCTTTCACTTGACTTGCGGTGGAAGGGTGGATTTGATCCTGGCTATCGGATTCACCGAGGTCCTCTGCTTTCAGGTGTAGATGTCGGCTCTGGTGCCGGGGATAATGGTTGAAGACGATGAACCCGAGGTCCCGGAGTATGACGACGGGCGCGTCTCCTTGCCCGAGGAGTGGGCGGCCGAGGAGCCACTTACCATCCCTTCTTGTTTTGTGGTCGACCCGTCCGACGTGTATGCCACGGTCGAGGACACGCCGCTAGGAGAAACGCAACACTGGCAGGTGTATCGCCCGAAAGCGCACCATCGGATCTGTTCGCGCTATGGGCGGAAGATGTTCCCGATGTATGAATTTTATTTTAAAGAAGCTCGGCTCCGGTTGCCGTTCTCTGCCTTCCATCTGGGGATTTTTGACTGGCTGCGTCTTGCCCCGTCTCAGCTGCACCCGAACGCTCTGGCTTTCATCCGGGCTTTCGAGGTGGTGTGTTTCTACCTCTCGGTGGAGCCGACGGTGCCGTTGTTCTTTCGCATCTTTCATTTGCAGCGGCAGACGGTGCGAGGTCGTCACGGATGGGTCTCTTTCAAACAATCGACCAAAATTTTTAAAGCGTACAGTGATTCTGTCAAAGACTTCAAGGGTCGGTTCTACCTCGTCAAGCCGATCACGCAGCACGGCTCGGACACTCTCTTTGACGAGGGCGAGCGCACGGTAGATGGCCAGTGGTTCCGAGCGTGGCTTCCCAAGATACATCTGCTGTGGACCTCGGAGCATTTCAGTCGAGGGACGGATAGGTATATCGTCCGGGCGGGAACCCTCGAGGAGAAGGACATGGCCGCTTATCTGAAAATAATTGCTTTTGTGCGGTCACTTCCCCCGTCGAAGCTGGTGACGCCCGACGGTCGGTACATCCTCGATGCCCAGGGGAACGTACGCACTAAAAAGCGTTTGATAAATACTAAGACTCTGCTCGGCTGTGCGACCGGGGCGGCCGCTCTAGATTATCTAGGTAGGGATGTTTCGTTTTCCCTCGTTGTCGGGGTTTTTGATCGTTGCTAACCTATTTCTTTGTTTTTGCAGCGAACATGTCTACTGTCGACGAGCGGGTGAAGCAGTTGCGTGCTGCCAGGAGTGCCGGGGTCCCGAGGACGAGGGTGAGTCAGCTGGTCAGTCAGGAGGTCGCGACGCAGGGGGGCCAAACTTCGTCCTCGTCGCCTCAAGAGAGCCAATCCCCTGTGTCCCAGGGAGTGTCGAAGAGGCAGAGGTCTGAGGAGCCTCGGGTGGTGGATCTGACGGTCGGCGCCGTCGAGGAAGGTTATGTCGTCCCTCCCTGCCACCAGCACCCGGGGTATTTTCATGGTGCCCGTTCCCCCACCGTTTCTGCCGGGGAGGTGAAGGCTGTTCGCCAAGCTGATCGGGAGGCCCGTCGGCGTGTCCTGGCTGAGGACTTGGCCGCGATGATGCGGACGTTTACGACGGCTCTCGTGCTGAACGAGGAGGGCTGCTCTGCTGCTGAGCTGTCCAAACTGCAAGGGGATCTCACCTTTACGCAGTCGCGGTTGGCCAAGCTCACTGAGGAGTTGGAGAAGAGCCAGAAGGACGTTGCCGAGGAGCGGAAACGAGCAGAGGGTGCTGAGGGGAAGGTGAGTTCGCTGGAAGAGAAGCTGGGGATGGCGACGGCCGAGGTGCAGGCGCTGAAGGTTCGTACTGAGGTTCTGGAAAGCGCTGTTCGTCCGGCCGAGGACGAGACTGAGGGGGATCGGCGTTTAATCACCCGTGCTGACTTGATCGCCCGTATCCGGGTGTTGGAGAGCGATTGTCTGGAAGCCGTTGAGGTCGGGTTCAAGAATGCGGTCGAGCAGATTCAGGTCGCCAACCCTGGTGTCGAGCTGGTCGTGGACGGGATAGGGCCGTACCACGAGATCGTTGATGGAAGGGTGATCGATCCTTATTTCGTTATCCCCGACGAGGAAACCGTGGCTGCTGACCGAGCTGATGAGGAAGTGTAGGTTGCCGGGCCTGCGTGCTCGTTGTTTTGTGGCCTGCGTGCCGGTGTTTATCTTTTGCTCTGGGCCTGCGTGCTCGTTTTTGTACTATTGACTACTGGGCTGGTGCCCGCTTTTGTTAAATATATTTATCATGGATTTTCTAAGTGTGCGCTCGTTGTTTGCATGTTGTTTTATGCTCGTTTTTCGTATTTGTTTGAATGCCTTTGATGTGTATGACATTTCTTGTAGATTTTCTAAGTGTTCGCTCGGTGTGTTTAGCTCGACAATTTGTTACCGGTAGTGTAGGGGACTGGCCGGTTTGGCCGGGGATGTAGCCGGGCCTTTTCGGGGGTAGTTTTCCCCGGGGCGTGGACGGCCCATCGCGAGCTGGGTGTCCTGCCTGTTTTGGTACGGCGACGAGGGGCCTCGGTCGAGGTATTCCCTGCCGAGCAAGGCCTTCTGCCCGCGCACACGAGAGGCAGGGCTTGCTTTCTTTGGTCGTTGGTGGACGCGGGGGTGTGCGGTGGTACCATGTCGCCCCCCCAGTGGCCGGGACGATTGGTCGTCGCGGGCAATGTGTTAACTGTAGTACCGCTTAAGCTTCGCGGCGTTCCATGGTCGAGCTAATTGTTCACCGTGCAGGTTTTCGAGGTAATAGGCCCCGTGTTCCGTTTTGTCCCGGACTCGGTATGGGCCTTCCCAGTTTGCCGCCAGTTTGCCCTCGTGGGAGTCCTTTTGATTTCTGCGAAGAACTAAGTCTCCAGTTTGAAAATCGCGTTTTATGACTTTGTGGTTATGGCGAAGTGCTACTTGTTGCTTCAGTCGGGCTTCCCGGAGGGCTGCTCCTGCGCGGATTTCTTCGACGAGGTCGAGCTCTTCTCGGAGGGAGCCGTCGTTGTCGTCGGTGTCTAGGGGAGCTTCCGTTCGTCTGGACGGTTCGCGGATTTCGACCGGTATTACGGCCTCGGTTCCGTACGTGAGGCGAAATGGGGTCTCCCCTGTAGTCGAGTGAGGAGTAGTACGGTATGCCCAGAGGACGCTGTGGAGTTCTTCGACCCATGCTCGTTTGGCGTCTCCGAGGCGTCGTCTGAGTCCTCTGAGTATAACTCTGTTTGCCGACTCCGCCTGGCCGTTCGTCTGAGGGTGTTCGACCGAGGTGAAGTGATGTTTGGTCCCGAGGTTGGTGACGAAGTCGCGGAAGTTTTTGTCTGTAAATTGTGTACCGTTGTCGGTGACGATGGCGAGTGGTACCCCGAACCTGGCGAGGATGTTGCGTTTGTAGAATCGGAGAATGTTGTGGGCGGTGATTTTGGCCAGAGCTTCAGCCTCGACCCACTTGGTGAAGTAGTCGACTCCCACGATGAGGTACTTGTTCTGGTATGAACCGAGGGGGAAGGGTCCGAGGATATCCAGCCCCCACCAGGCGAATGGCCACGGAGATGAGAGGGACGTGAGGTCGGTTGGCGGGGCCAGGTGCATGTCTCCGTGTCGTTGACACTTATCGCACCGTTTGACATGTTCTTTCGCGTCGGACTGCATTGACGGCCAGTAGTAGCCCGCGCGTAGGGCCTTGCGCGCTAGGGATCTGCCCCCGAGGTGCTGCGCGTTGATACCTTCGTGGATTTCTTCTAGAACGGCCGTACTCTGGGATTTGTCTATGCATTTGAGGAGTGGGATTGCGAAGCCTCGGCGGTACAGTCGTCCCTCGAGGAGGACGTACGAGCAGGCCCGTCGTTTCGTTGCGTTGGCCTCGCTAGAGCTGGTCGGCAGACGGCCGGTGCTGAGATAGGTGTGGAGGGGGGTCATCCAGCAGTCCGCGTCTCCAATGGCGTTGATGTCGAGGGGTGTGGTGGTCGGGCTGGTACTTGGTTGGGACAAGATTTCTTGAATGACCGATTTGTGACCGCCTCGTTTCTTGGTGCTTGCTAGTTTGGAGAGGATGTCGGCGCGGGTGTTCTGCTCCCGAGGAACGTGTTGAATATCTGCTGAGTCGAACCCTCTTAGTTTGTCACTGATGAGCGCGAGGTATCCGGCGAGGGTGTCGTTTTTTGCTTGGTATTCACCTCGGACTTGCGAAGCGACCAGCTGGGAATCCGTGTAGATTCGGATGTCCCTGGCTCCCAGGTCGGATGCTAGGCGAAGGCCGGCGAGAAATGCTTCGTATTCGGCTTGGTTGTTGGTCGTTGGGAAAGCTAGCGTGAGGGAGACTTCGATGACCGTACCCTCGTCGTTGTCGAGGACGATGCCGGCGCCGCTCCCCGTAGAGTTGGAGGAGCCGTCCACAAAGATGGTCCAGAGGTGGTTCCTGGTGGGCGGGTCGGGGGGCGTGGTCATCTCGGCTACGAAGTCAGCCAACGCTTGAGCCTTGATGGCGTGCCGGCTCTCGTATGTGATGTCGAACTCGGAGAGCTCTAGCGACCATTTCAGCATGCGCCCAGCCATGTCTGGGCGGCCGAGTAGCTGGCGGAGGGGTTGGTCGGTGCGGAGCACGATGGTGTGTGCTAGAAAATAATGCCGGAGTCGGCGTGCCGCTGTAACGAGGGCCAGGGCGACTTTCTCGATCAGCTGGTATCGGGCCTCCGGGCCGTGGAGGGCTTTACTAGTAAAATAAATGGGCTTTTGTCCTTCCCCGGTTTCGCTCACGAGGACGGCGCTGACGGCTTCGTTAGAGACGGCCAGATATAAGTACAGGGTTTCGCCCGTCGCGGGGCGCGTCAGTACTGGTGGTTCGGAGAGGACGCGTTTGAGGTGGCGAAGGGCTCTCTCACATTCGTCCGTCCATTCGAACTTGGTCTCCTTCCTGAGCAGTTTGAAGAACGGGAGGGCGTGTTGGGCCGATCTCGCGATGAATCGTGAGAGGGAGGCTAGTACGCCGTTGAGGGACTGGATGGCACGCTTCGTGGTCGGCGTGGTTATATTGGAGAAGGCGTGGCATTTGTCCGGGTTGGCTTCGATCCCCCGTTCGGTCAAGTAGTAGCCGAGGAATTTACCGGCGCAGACGCCGAAAGTGCATTTCTCCGGGTTAAAGCGCATGCGACATGATCTCGCGGTCTTGAAGACCTTCTGGAGATGTGCCGCATGGTCGTCTTCCGCGCCGGATTTGACGATCATGTCGTCCATATAGACTTCGAGCATGTCCCCGATCTCCTCGTGGAAGACGCGGTTCATCATCCGTTGGTACGTGGCCCCGGCGTTTTTGAGGCCGAAAGGCATTACGTTGTAATAGTAATTGCCCGATGCTGTCATGAAGGCCGTGGCCTGTTTGTCGTGTTCGGCCATCGGGATCTGATTGTATCCCGAGTATGCGTCCATGAAGGACAAGAGTTTGAAGCCCGCCGAGTTGTCGACGAGCTTGTCGATGTTGGGGAGGGGGTAGGCGTCCTTAGGACATGCCCGGTTGAGGTCAGTGTAGTCAACACACATGCGCCATTTTCCATTATTCTTTTTAACAAGTACAACGTTGGACAGCCAGGTGGAATACCGGGCTTCCGAAATAAAATTTGCCTCTAAGAGGTCTTTTACAGCTTGTTCGGCTGCTGCCGATTTTTCTGGAGACTGGCGGCGACGGCGTTGCACCACGGCCTTTGCGGTCGGGCTGATGGACAGCTGGTGGCAGGCGACCTCGGGGTCGAGTCCCGGCATTTCCGCGGCGCTCCAGGCGAAGAGGTCGGCATTCTCGCGGAGGCAGGCTTGGAGCTGTCGTTTCGCGAGGTCGGGGAGTCCTGCGCCTACCCTTACGGTTCTGGTCGTGTCGTCCCCGAGGGGAATGAGCTCGAAATCGCCATCCGGGATGGGGCGCGCTGGATGCTCGTTGGCCGCGTCAGTCTTTTTATTGTCGAGCTCGTCGGTGAAGCGACTGTCGAGCTCAACTGATCCGACCAGCTCTGTTGGCTTGTCCTTTGGCGTAGCGCTCGGTGCTTTCTTTTTGGTCGGTGGAGCGATGGAGTCGAAGCCTTTCAGCGCGGCTTCAAAACACCTTCGGGCAGCTTCGATGTCGCCGTTGAGGGTGACCACGGCTCCCCTTCTCGTGTAATATTTCATCTTCAGGTGGGCGGTGGAGGGTACCGCGGTGAGTTCTGCTATCGTTGTCCTGCCCAGGATGCAGTTATACAGGGACGGGCATTCGATGACTAAGAAGCGGATGCTGATGTCTCTGGCCGTTTCCTCTTCCCCGAAGGTGACTTTCAGTTCCACGTATCCCCAGGGTCTTGTCGTCGTCCCGTTGAACCCCTGGAGGTCGGAGCCTACGTAGGGGGAGAGGTTGGACTCGTTGAGCTGGAGAGTTGTGAACAAATGTGAGTACATTATGTCAACCGAGCTCCCTCCGTCGACGAGGAGGCGCCTGACGTCGAAGTTTGCCATACGTGCGCGTATGAGCAAGGGTATGTTGGAATTGGGAGATCCCCCGGGTAGTTCCTCGAGGTAGAACGTGATCGGGTTGGAGCGGCCTCGGAATCTGTCGAGCGTGCTCATCTTGCCGGAGTTGCCCGCGATGAGTTCGTCGAATTTCCTTTTCACAGATCCTATGGACAGACTCCTCGTAGCGCCATCAGAGATGACCATGGCTCTGGGGAAGTATTCCCATCGGCTGGTTGGTCGGATTGGCTCGCCGACTAAGCTGGGTGCTTCGGGGATGCCGAGTCCTCTGCTTGCGAACCAGTCCTCGGGGCGGCTGACGCACAGCGCGACCTGGAGTCTCTCACCGTCTTCTGGGCAGGGGAGCTCCTCGATTTTCTTTGCCTCCGGGGCCTCCGATCTGGGTGGTTCACCTCCCCGGGTGTATCGCTTTAAGTGCCCATCTTTGATTAGGATTTCGATCGCATCTTTGAGATGGATGCAGTCTTCCGTTACATGCCCGTGGGTCCTGTGGAACCGGCAGTACTTTGACTTGTCCACGTTGGGTTTGGGCGGCGTTGGTCGTGGAAAACGGACACCTCCCTGCACAAACTCGGTTTTAGCGCATTCGGCCAGTATGCGTTCGCGGGAAGCGACCAAGGCGGTGTACTCGGTGAACCTTCCTGCCGGGCCGCGCGACTCGCGCTGTTCGCGGGGTTCGCGGTGGCGGTCATCCCGACGGCGGTCCCCTCCTCGCCGGTGGCTCGAAGCTCCGTCGTCTCGGTGCCCGCGGGGGGCTTCTCTGTCTCGGGTGTCGCGGGCGGAGTTGGCCGCTTGTGTTTCCTCGAATCGGATGTAGTGGGCGGCCCTGTCGAGGAAGTCTTGGAGGGACGTGGGCCGGTGTATGCCCACGGCCTCGTAGAATTTGGAGTCATGGCGCAGGCCTTGCTCCATTAAGTAGCGTTTCATTTCGTCGGAAGTCGTCACCTGTACGGCTTCCCGAGTAAATCTTTCGATGTATTTCCGGAGGGGTTCGTCGGGGCCTTGGATGATCGCCCCGAGGACTGCTTCCGTCTTCGGGTGACGCCGGGACGCTGTGAAGTGTTTGGAGAATAGGTCCTTCAAGACCCTCCACGATGTAACTGATTCGGGCTCCAGGCTTTTGTACCAGGTCATAGCGCCTTTCCTCAGAGTCGTCGGGAAGAGTCTGCATTTGATAGCTCCCCGGACATTGCGGTAGTCGAGCATGGCCTCGATGTCTTCCAGATGATCGTCTGGGTCGGAGGTGCCGTCGTACGTTGACAGCGTCGGTGGCTTCTCCATTCCTTGGGGTATAGGGGCCGCCATGATCTCCCGGGATAGTGGGGTGCGGTAGTCATCCTCGTCGCTGTGCGCCGGGGATCTCAGGGGGGATGAGCCGGTCGCGGTGTGTCCCGGGTTTCGGGCCCTCGATCTCCGGCCTGTGCTCCCGCCTCGGGTTTCCTCGGTTGGGGTCGCCGCGGCGTTCTGGTTCCTCCCGCGACCGTGTCTTGCCGGGGATCTGGTGCGTTCCCGTGTCGCTTGGGGGCGGCGTCTCTCCAACCGCGGTCGGCGGTTCCTGGGTCGAGGTGAGGGGCTCCTCGAACCTCCGTTCTGGTCTTCCCGCTGGGGGTACCTCGGGGAGCCGCCGCGTTCCAACGCTCCAATTCTAGCGTTCTGTTGGGACAGCAGCTGGTTCGTCTGGTTGATGGCTGCAAAGAGGGCGGCTACCGTGGGGTCCGCTCCCGCCGGGATGGGAACAGGGTGGAATGCCGGCGGGCTCGGGGGGCGATGGTCGGCATGCAGGGGCCTTTCCTCGGACGATGGCGAGGCGGTTTGCCCGTCTCTTTCGTCGGCTTCATTCAGGCGCGCCGTTCCTACCTGCTTCCCGTTGGTGGCAGTGTTGAGCGCGAGATCGAGCGGAGTGTCGTCGCGGCGTGGGCTGGCCATAACCGTGGAGGTTTGGTGAAACTTTTGGTTTTTCTGCTCGGAGTAACGGGGAAGTTTCCGTTCCCACAGACGGCGCCACTGATCTGTCCTGATCAGGAGGGATCACGGACTGGCCACGCTTCGCCGGACGGTTATCTGTTCGCCGAGGTAAGAATGAGGAGGGGGTGTACCTGCAAAGCACTCCGACGCCCAAGTAAGAAGTTGGACAGAGAGGAAGCAATAGTACAGAAAAGGGGGGCAAGAAGAGTTACCTGACCCTCTTGAAGAAGAGGGTCTTTATAGAGAGACCCCAGCGCTGGGCCAACGGTCATTCGAGGTGGGCCAGACGACCAGGCCCAACCCTAATGACTGCTAGGGCTTACGTGGCGTAGTGAAGACCAGGACGTGGTCTTCGCCCTAGTTCAACCGCTCCTAGGTCTCCGGAAAGTGGGTTTGACCTGCTCTTTCGGAGGTGGGCGGTTGGCCGATGACGTGTCCCCGCGGAGGGGAGCACGTGGAGAACGTGCGCCGAGCACGTTATTCTCCCGCGGAGGGAGCCCGGGTAGTCTCGCTCGTCTGGTGTGACGGACGACGACGGGGAAGCGGCGTGATGGCTTGTGCCCGGCAGACGGTCCTGCTCGTCCGAAGGGGCGTGTGCCAGGTGTGCTCAGTTCGCCTGTTGGGCCGTATTTGGTATTGGGCCTGCCGAGGTGAGGCCCACACCGGAACAATATATAATTAAAGTTGGGCGGAATGTCTCTTTTCAATTCAAAAACTTGATAAACCAATAAGATGTTATTCAAATCACACTTCATAACATTAAAAATAACGTGGTTTTTTGATTTCTAAATTTCTCAAACAACCGTCAACCAAATTATGTCAATGGTACCCTTACTAGAAAGGATATTAAAGAAAGTGCTCCATCATGTAAAAAACTTCTAAGAGGGGTCATAACATTGGCACCAATCTAAGAACCAATCTAACTCCAAACAGATTTCGAAATCAGACAGTCAGAGAACATGTGATCAGTGTCTTCCTCCGCACTAAGACACAATGCACAAACCTCTTCATTAGGCGATAAAAAGAAGACCACGCTTGATCAACTGGTCTTTCGTTGCCAAACGATACAAGAAAAGCCTCCATCTGAACGTTCTTATGTTAGCCGGAACATTCGTTTTTCAAAGAGTTCGAAAAACTTTACTCTTCCCCTCCTCCAACAGAGTAGTTTCCTTAGCCTCCATGAAATATTTGTACCCACCACTTGTTGTGAACATGTTGGAGACAAAATTAACTCTCCCTACATCTTCCACAACTTCAACATCAGAAGGCAAGGGAACACTCATTCCCCAAACCACCGAATCTACAAAATCTACAACAGAAAAAGCCAAGGCAATCAAAGCCATCATCTCTCTCATCCCGTTTCTGGTAGATTCTACTGCTAAATGAGACCAACTTCCCATTTCCTTGAACAAAAAACAGATTCAGGAATAATTCCGCCAAGGTAGAATCTCCACACCACTTGTTTGTCCAGAACCAGGTTTGATTACCATTACCGATTTTGTGATTTACATAACATGTAAAATTAAAACCCAGATTAGAAGAAACAACTGCTATCTTTGTCAAGTTCTTCCACCAAAATTGACGAAGGAACCAAGGCTTTGCAACTATTATTCAAAAGCAACAGTTCCTCATAATCGACATATCTCGACTCAATGATTTTCTTCCACAACGCCTCCTTTTCAACAAGAATCCTCCACTTCCATTTTGATAATAGAGTCAAATTAAACTCCTTAAAACTTTTAATACCAACACCACCATGTTTTTTTTTATTTACAAACCAACACCCATCTCACCCAATGGATCTTGGATTTCTTCTCTGAACCTCCCCACAAAAACCTCTGACGAATCTTATCAATATCTTTTCTAATTTGTAACGGTGCTTTATAGAAGGGAAACAAGAAGATAGGAAGACTAATAAGAACAAAGTTAATTATGATAATCCTCCCTCCAAAATAGAGGAATCTCCCCATCCATAAAGTTAGTTTAGATTTAAATTTCTTTACGATAGAAGACCACATTTTCAGCCTCCTATGATTTGATCCAATAGGTAATCCGAGGAAAGTAAATGCAGACTCCTCGATCTAACAGACCAAGAAATTAGAAGCGGAAAGCAAAAAATAATCCCTAACATTTATCCCAATCAGCTGACTCGTATGATAGTTGAGTCCCAAACCCGAAACCAATTAGAAACCCCTTAAAATAGATTTGATACGCCATAAATTCTTCCAATAACTTGTACCTAAAATCAACATGTCATCCACAAATTGGACTAAATCAATAGAAAGACCTTCCTGCACACTATAGCCATTGAAATCTCCTCTTACAGTAACATTGCAGAATAATTGAGATAGACATTCAACCACAATCACAAAAAGGAAGGGAGAAAGGGGATCTCTCTGCCTTAGACCACTCTCCACCTTAAAATCTTTCGTCGGGACTCCGTTAACCAAGATAGGTGTATGATCGTTGAAAATGCACGCTTCCATCCATCCCATCAACACACTGCCAAAACCCATTTTCTTCATCATGAATTTCATAAAGTCCCAACTCACGATGTCATACACCTTCTCGAAGTCAACTTTGAACAAGATACAATATTTCTAATTCCTAGTTACTTAATCCATCATTTCATTAGGCACTAGGACACTATCTAAGATTCATCTTCCCAGTACAAAAGTCGATTGACAACGTGAGATCAAGTCGTCCAGAACGTTCTTCAGCCTCGACGCCAACAACTTTGCCACAATTTTGTATAAACTACCAACTAAACAAATTGGCCTAAATTCTTCAAGATTGATAGGACGAGAGATATTATGGATCAAAGTGATAAAAGATGAGGTAATGGACTTTGAGAGGACAACGTTGCTGTGAAATCTCTTAACAAATGAGAAAATATCATCCTTCAAAATATCCCACAATTTTTAATGAAGACAAAGTTAAAACCATCTGGCCCCGAACTATTAGTGTTGTCGCAACCCTAAACTTCTGGTTTACTATCTTCATCCATAAAAAGAGATTCCAAGAAGCAAACATCAGAATGACTGAGGGTTTTGCTCGAAATACCCTCCAAAATAGGTCTGGCCGCATCAGGTTCTCTATATTTCTAGTGATAAAATTTCCAAACAACACCCTTAACATCAGCTGCAGAGTCGGCCACTCCACTCTCCTAATTAATAGCCCTTACAAACTCCCTCCTCGCTACCCTTGATCACGCCATGGAAATACCTAGAATTAAAATCCCCTTCTCAAGTCCATTTCACCCTAGATTTTTGAATTACAATATTCTCCCTGATAGATAAGTGCCTCCATACTGAACTAATGGCCATGTTCATTATAAATCCCAACTTCTTCACTTCCTCGTTCACACACCTCGACAATAGTTTATCCACGACATTAAAATCATTAGCTCCTTCCTTAACTTTCAAATCGTGCCACCCAAACACCTCCTTGATCCATTTTTTCATACTAGCTTTTAATAACTTTAACTTTTCTTTGATTACGAAATCACTCCTTCCTTCGACTTTGATGTTCTTCCACTCTAAATCCACAAACTTCAAAACGACCATTTATTGAACCAAAAGTTATTAGTTTTAAAAAATATTAATAAACCTCACAAAAACATACAACCATTCAAATTGACGAAGAAGTTTATAATCTAAAAATTAAACTATTCTTGAAAGCAAACTTAAAAAAGCCACCAATTTTCGAATTGCATCCATCTCATCATTCATCTTACGCTCTTTAACATATAGAATGTGGTTCAATGGTCTAACTCCTTCATCACATCAATCCCTTATATTCTAGTTTAATTTGAATAATATTAATAAATTATTGTCATTCAAATTAAACTATAAGAGAAGATATGGATGTGTTGAAGGAATTAGATCATTGACCCATATTCTATATGTTAAACAGAGTGAGATGAATGATGAGAAAGATGCAATTCAGAAAATATTGATTGATATAAGTCAGTTTTCAAATACAACTTAATTTTCATATTATAAGTTTCTATGTCAATTTAAATTAAATGTATTTTCAGTGAAGGGTTAGTGAAACAAAAAATCTACATTGCATATAATAAACTCAACTTCATATAACTGCATACAACAACACAAGATATTATGTAATGTTTTAAGAATTTATATAACATAACATTATTAAGTCATAAGAAGTTGTTTTCTTGTGACTTATCAATGTTTTATTCTTGTTCTTAAAACATTAATCGACAACAACACAACATACAACAATGTTTATCAACAACACAACAACATACAACAAAATAAGGTTCAAGAACAACAATAGCAACATACAACAACAACAACATAAGATATTATGTAATGTTTAAAGAACGCATATTTTTTAAACTAATCGTAGATCTGGAACAAATTATGATTTTCATCTAGTTTATGAAGCCATGAAAAAGAAGTACAAGATGAATGAAGTTAAAACAATAGCTTCATGCTTCTTGTATTTTTCTTCATAGCTACACAAACCATATGTATCATAGCCGAAGTATACGCTTTGTTAAGACGGTGAAGACGAATTTGAAAAAATGAGAACATTCACCAAATAAAAAAAAATGAGAACCCATTTAACAAGAAATGTAAATGAAATCTAAGCATAAGTTTAATGAGGGAACCTGAATTATGATTAAAGAGTGTCATAGCGATTAGTGAAGACGAATATGAAGGATTAAGAAAGTTTAAAGAGTGAAATGGATGTTAGGGTTATGTTATGAGAGATAATTGTGAAATATGTTAGGATTTTCATTTGAGAGAAACGATTGTTATGTATTGAACGATAGATACTTTCGCTTATATAGTTAAAAATATAAGATTTCATCACAGTTAGAAAGAAAAATCGTGATATAATATATCCTTTTTCATCACGGTTCTTAGTAAAATCGTGGTTAAATCTCTCACAATTTTTTATTTATTTATGAACTCAATTTTGAAAGAGGTATTAATTATTTTTATTGTTATTTTTTGTTTAAATCTCTCACATTTTTTATTTAAACCTCTCACAATTTTATGTTGGCGCACTATTTTTTTTGTAAAAAAATAATAGTGTATAAATGAAAGACTATATATAACAATAATAAATAATTTCATTAAGAGGGCAAAGAGGGAGGAGTACATAAATTATTTCATTACATAATATTGTCAATGTCGGAACAATATCTCATAGCAGCAAAGGAATCTTCATAATCTATGACTATCTCCTCACTACCCTCGTCAGAATACATTTTTCTTTTTCTTCTTCTTCTTTTTGGTCTTCCTAACCCTAAGTGTATCCCTGACATCAGTCAATCCAGATGGCTAGATCTTCTCAGTTAACTGCTGATCATGGTGTTGTACTGTGGTGACTTCAGTTGAGATATTTTTGTTATCATTTTCAGATAGAGAACTCATGTTGCTATATGTAGTTTAGAAGAATAGTTTTAAAGAAGTGAAAATTCATTATATGAAAATGTGTCTTTATAGAAGAGGTTGAAGATGAAAGATTTGATGATTTAATGATTGCAATGATTACTTCCAATGGTTGATATTCTTGAATGACATTGTGCCCGTCTTGAAAAATGAAGCAAATTTTCATTCATCATTATAGTTGGGAAGAGCGTTTCTCTGATTAGGGAAGAGCAAAGGTTGTACCGATAATATTACAACAGTTGCATATTAAATTTGTGATTAAATAATCTTTAATTATTTATTTATTTATGAATTTAAGTGACACACACTTTTTGTAATAGGAAAAATGGAAAAAATGTAGTTGCCAAGATTCGAACCTTGTACCACTCACTTTATCACCACGGTTGTGTCTATCAACCATGATAAAATGACTTTTAAAAAAATAAATAAGCATTAGGCGCATCCAGTTTCATATATTACAACGGTGGAAGTCATGGTCGTGGTAATATTATGTTATCGAATGTGTATTTTGTAGTAGTGGATCAAATAATCACGGAACCAAGTCATAAAGCACCTTCTTTTTGTGGATTAAAACCTTATCCTTAGCCTCCATTTCAAGAAATTTTTTTAGTAATCCTCTTTCTTGTCTGTCGCAACCACTCCTAAGTTTGGTATCATCTTCCAAACCTTATCACCTGCATTCGAATCTAAGTTATCCCAAAACCTGAGGTTGCATTGCCCTACATCAGAATTTGATGTTGGGTCACAACATAATATTGTCCCTGCTTAGTAGTTATCTGCTCCTTATTAACTAACTCGATATTTAGAAGACTTCAGAAAAGAGGGAAAACAACAACCTGGATTCACCTTACATAGAGGATTGGAAAAAAAAAGGGTTGTAAGAATGATTCAATTGGATCTTCAATTGAAGGCCCCCCTTTAAAACATGATATCCCAAAACTCTCTTATTGGGCCTTTTAGCCTTCTTACCCGAAGACCCACCAACCTCTTTCACTTTTTTTACTTTTGATCTTCTTTTTATAGTATTTCTTCCCACTTTCTTTATTCTTTAAATCCTCCTCTATAAATAAAGAATCCAAAGAATAGGTGTTCTCGATGCCTAGTGAAAAAACCTACTTCTCCAAGAGTTGTCCTAACCTCTATTGTAGCCTTAGCAACAAAAATAGTTGCATCAGAATCTGACACCCGACTTATCCTCCTTTTCTGAAGACAACACATCATTTCCAAAATCCAACTTTTGTTCCAAAATCTGATTATGGTAGTCCACAACATTGGGAACAGAGAATAAATGATTATCTCTATTAATAAAGTTCAAGCTACACTCCAAAAATCGATCCACTTCACCCCCAATGTTGAGCTTGCTCCAAGACTCTTTAGACTCTAATTCAGAGGAAGAAGCCTTCTTCTGAACTGAATTATTTGCCATGTAATGAAGAGGACCATGAGTATCTTCCGACATCTTTATCCTAAATTTTACACCATTGATCAGAACATTAAAGGTTTCATTCAATACCACCGCACATTTGGTTCTCACCATAAATCTAGCGACATTCATTCAATCCCCCTTGGGAGTGTTCTCATCAGCACAAACATATTTCCCAGCCGTATTAGTTAGCATTTCAAAGAAAGGAAAGTTCCACGCCTGGCATGGAATACCATAACATCTCAACCATGTAACTCTCTTATTGCCTACATCCCATTCCCTCTATTCTCTTATTTCCGAAAACCATTGGCTCCACCAAGATTTTGCTTCTCTAATGAGGTCTCTAATTTTGCATGTTTCACTTTCCTCTAACAAGAAGAGATTAACACCCAAAGGAGTGACCTTGATAGAGAAGTACCCCTCAATATCTAAACTCGTACGCAAGTTACTAGTCATACCCGGGTTGATAACAACTCTTACAAAAGCTTTTCTAAGTCTGATCAACTCTTCCTCTTCAGCTCGAAACTTCAAGAAAACACGAGGTATTCCCAAATCCGGTGTATTAAAGCTTCTACCCTTGTTCACCACCTCATCAAAATATCTGACATCAACTTTAGCTGAAAAAAGATTAGCCTTTCTCGTATCATCCCCTTTGAGACTCAGATTCAAAACCCTAACGATAGGACAAAATCCGCCTTTCAAAGCTTTTTTGTCCTTCCTCTTGAACCTAGGCACGTTAGCATAAAATCGTCTTGTTATCAATGAAGATGTTATCCAGTTTAACCGCCAACATTCTACAATCTTTAACACCTCTAAATCTTACAAATCCGAACTTTTACCAAAGTTGTTCCTCTTCGGAGGAATAACAACTTCCTTCAACACTCCACGCACAATAACCAAATTGAAGATATGAATCTCCTTCATCCTCTCAGGAAACTCTGAGAAATACATCGTCGAGATACCATCCTCCTCAACAACTTCGCCCCTTCCACCCTCTAAATAACAATCCCATTTGAACGACATTCTATTGAAATCCTCTCCTCCCTTCTTTCTTCCATTCCATTGAAGAAGAGAAAAGATGTTAGTACAAACTGATGATAAATAGATGAGAAAATGCAAAATATGTGGTGGTGGGCTAAAATAAGAAGATGAATCAACACCTAACTATGAAAAGTTAGAGAGAAGCTTTTTTGTCAACATTATTGATCCATTCTATTAACATTTTTCAATAGGAGATGATGCGAAATGTCGTAGAGCAAATTTTTAATGGTTGAACGTGCATGTGGCTGAGACAACACGGTAAATATGCTGACATGGTGTGTTATATGATGGTTTTGATCAATTTATATTATTAATATTAATCAATAAAACATATAAGGACGATAATTTTGTCATTAAAATTGCCGCATAGGATGAAGAAGATAAATATCCGTATTGAAAGCTGAAATATGTCACTTATTATGACGCAAAAAATAAAGATCATAGCTAACCTAGAAATGGTCACTAATTCATAGTTAATTTTATCTCTAATTCAATTTTAATTAATTTTTTCAATTTTTTAAAACTTATTAAATAACTATTTTTATAAAATTATATTTGTTCTTGTTAAAAATTTACTTTTTATTTAACAATTATTTTCATAAAATTTAAATATTACATTTTGTGTAATTTTATTATATCCTATTTTGAATAAGCACTAAAATATTTACTATGTACATACCATAAGTTCGTATAAAACATTGTAAAACTATTTAATAGAGTTAATGGATATTCAAACTAGCCATATTTCTTTTATCATAAACACACATTTTAAACTATTTTGACATAGAACTTCTATATTTGTATTAAAATTTTAATTAACTTAATATATATATATATATATATATATATATATATATATATATATATATATATATATATATATATATATATATATATATATATATATATATATATATATATATATATATATATATATATATATATATATATATATATATATATATATATATATATATATATATATATATATATATATATATATATATATATATATATATATATATATATATATATATATATATATATATATATATATATATATATATATAATAATTTACTCGTTCTCTAAATTTCTTTTATGTCTGTTTTAAAATTGATAAATATAAGGGTATTATTAATTTATACATTGAATTTTTTTTAGAGTCTACCGAAAAATTTATACTATAGAGGAAAATTGCATGCTCGGATAACCATTCAACATTTCAAATATTATTTGAGTTTTTTATACCATTTATAATGAGGTTACCAAATGTACATAGTTAATATTAAATATGTATTTAGTTCCTATTCAATTTTAATTTCTTTAAAAAAAATTTTATATAATCGTCTTCGTAAATTTTACCGTCCATCATTTTCATTGTTTCCACTAATAGAGGTTTACGTGGAGCATGTTTAATTAACCAACATGATTTCTTTTATATTGTTCGCTAGCGTGAATGTTATTTTGATAAGGTTAGATAAATAATTAGAATTCAAAAGTCTTTAACCATTCTACAATATTTCTCACGAAATCCCTAAAGCGAATTCTTCTTCATTAGAACGGTCTCTTCCTTCCTTCTCAATTGTATGTGTTCTTGTGGTTCCAGTTCAAAGTCTTGTTGGTGTTGTGGTCCCCAACTTCCCTTCAATTGCAAGTTTTCTTGTGGTCCCAGTTATTCGCAGCTTGTCGTCCTAAGTATCTCATTTTGGTTTATTCATTAATGTCAGGGTTAGATTAAAAATCATTTTACTCATATTATTATTGTATATTGTATGCTTTGGCATGAATTGTATATGTACTTAGGTAGTATTTCCTGTTGCATTGTGTATTTGACCTGATTTGATAAACTTTAACCCTAAGTGAATTAATTGTACATGACATGGGTAAATTTAAGGTTATGTTCTACATAAAGGGATGTTTTTAGTGCGATTTTGGTATACCAGAAAATTAGAGCATGACTATTTTGGTATTTTTTAGCGCGACTTTTTAGTGTGTTTTAATTCACACGTATGTGTTATCCAATGAGGATATTGTAGGAACTTCTATTTTGACGTATGTGTATATAAAATTTGCACACTGAATAAAATTATTAAGGTACAAAATCTACTATCTATCTAATACTAAGCAATTGGATGGTTTGCCAAAAATACTCTTTTAAGTCAAAAGGTTTTACAGTACCAAAAGGTTAATTAAGTAAATACCAAAAGACAACATTAATACACTTTACTCTTGATCTTTAGCTCCCACGTGTCAGATAAACATTGGCCAAATAGCTAAACAATCTTCCCCCAAAAACTCATTTGCATCAGATGACATAATTACTCCTATGCACTGCTATTTTCTCATTACTCTGTCTCTCTCTCTCCCCCTTGTTTTCCCTCTATTGTTTCATCTGTTTCCCCCACCACAAACCTTAGATCAATTGTCACCGCCACCACCACCTCCACCTTATATAATATTATTGTACAAGTATTACAAGCTATTTTTTATCCATTACATATCGTCGACGTCTCTATTTCCAATCGCCATCAAAACGCGAAAACCACCACTTTTAGATCCAATACGGGTATTTCTCTTTTCCTTTCACTCTATTGATTTCATGGTCTAATTATTGATGTGTGTGCTTTAATTTCACCGATAAGTCTTAAATCCTAGCATTTATGGTTCTAATTTGCATTTTCGGTTTCATTGTCTTCATCTGCATCTTTTTCTTCCCAAGGTTGGTCGTCAATATCATCGACGTTTCACTTATTGTAACTTTGTATTTTTGAAACAAATATACAAATTTAGTTTGTGACAATATTATAGATCTAGGGTTGAAAGATAAAGTTTCCAACAAAATATCATTGGTTGAAACCTCTAAGGACAGTGCCAGTGGTTAAAAAAACCATTGAATCTGATGCAGCACGTCTTTCTAAGTAAGTTTAATAATTATAATGTTTATATATTTTAGAATCTGAAATTTTTGAGTTTTTGGTTAATGATGATTTTTATTTTATTTTAGGGCAGAAATAGTGGGGTGGCCACCAATAAGATCTTACAGGAAGAACAGTTTGCAAGAGGCCGATGCTTCTAGGATTTATATATATGTGAGTTTGGATGAAGCTCTTTACCTTAGAAAGATTGATTTGAGAACTATGGAGGTTATGCACAACTTCTCAAAGTTTTGGAAAACATGTTCAAGTTAACTATTGGTGACTATTTAGAAAAAGAAGGTTATAAAGGATCTGAATATGAACCTACATATGAAGATAAAGATGGTGGTTGGATGTTAGTTAGAGATGTTCCATGAAACTAAGTAATAGCAGGCCCACACGAATTAGGACTCAACCCAAGTGGATGAGTGATTATGAAATGAAGTAGAATGTTGTTATTGATTATATTTATGTTTTTTCTTATTTGGGCCTAGCTTTGGTAGCCCATTTGGTTTTTCTGTGTGTATTTAAGCTTTTTTTTACCCTTAGAGAGGACAGAGAATTATTAAGTAAATTTTATATCATTTTATTATCTTCTTAGTTTTGTGTTTGTCTATGGTAAAACCCTAGATCTAGAAATAGTTGTTGAAACCTCTTTATCAACTGGTGCTTTCATATAATTGGAACCATGGCTCCCCCTCCCAAACCCCCAAACCCTAGAGATATCATAGAAGAAACTGTCCAAACAACTCATATTCATCCAGATAATGCAATGACCCAAACACAACACCAAATGGATGAGAGGTTTGATAAAATCACTGTAGATTTGGAACTCATTCAAACCCGTATGGACAATGAGAAACAAATGTCAGACTCTCGGTATGACAACATCATGGGAATGCTCAACAAACTGGTTCTTCAAAAGGAACAACAACCTACAACCACTGCTCAAACAGTAGTAGCTTCATCTTCAGGTATTACTCATGTTCCTCATTCAGTTTCCATACCTACAACTCATACCATCCTCATATTTACTCAATCAACCTCTCCTCATCCTTCTCCTATTTTACACCAACCCCACATCCCTTTGTTACACTCCGGTACTTTTTCTAACAACCCACATCCACCTACAATAGCCATTGTCGCCTTGCGCCCCACACCAAACCAAATTCCCAGACTGTTCTCTTCGCCTTATCTCACCCAGCCCAGCACCTTACCCTTTGCACAAAACTATAATTTTCCCATGTTTCAATCAATTCCCTTTCCCCCACTTCAACCAACCACACTTCTTCCCTCCTTTCGTACCCCTAAATTAGAACTTTCTATGTTTGATGGCTCCAACCCATTGGAATGGTTATTTCAAGCTAACCAATTCTTTGAATTTTACCAATTACTCCCTGACAACAGATTGTCTATGATGTCATTTTATATTAAAGATGAAGCATTATGTTGGTTCAAATGGATGCATCAAAGTCAATTTCTAATCGACTGGTCGTCGTTTACTAAAGCGTTGCAATTACATGTCGGTTTGTCCACTTATGCTAATCATCAGGCTGAATTGTTTAAGTTAAAGCAAGAAGGATTTGTTACAGAATATCAAGCTATGTTCAAAAAACTAGGTACTTAAGTCGCAGGTTTATCCTAAGAAGCTATCCTTAATTGTTTCATTATACAAAACAAAATCTCAATTCATAAACCTGTTTTGATTTTGCAAGCTATTGGATTAGCTAAGTTGATTGAATCCAAAATCAAGGATTCAAAACCCAAATATCAAAAACCTTTTTTACACCCTTCTAACAAACCACACCTCGCCCCACCAACCACAGCCCCGACCCCTTCCAACCCCTTCCAACCCAACCATATCTCAACTCGCTAAACTACACATATGACGCCTTTCCAATGCTCAACTTCAAGGGCGTCGCGCTTAAGGTCTCTGTTTAACTGTGATGAGAAGTTTATACCAGGTCATAAATGTTCAGTCGGAAAATTCCTATTGCTAATGATGGATAAGGACGATCCTACTTCCCATGAATCTTTAGACAACAGTGATGTTCATTCCCCAATAGTGGAATTTGATGACACTTACTTCTAACTCTCACCCCAAACCGTCAGCGGCCATTTTCCCCCCAAGACCCTTAAGTTTAAAGGCTTAGTCTATGGCATTACTGTTACGGTTTTGATTGACACGGGCAGTACCCACAATATCCTACAACCACGCATCGCCCAACACTTAAAACTTCCAACTAAACCCATCCCTAATTTTTCTGTGATGGATGGAAATGGTTCAAAATTATCTTGCTCGGGACTTTTTTCCCAAGTCCCTAACACCTTACAAGACCACATTTTTGTCATTCCATTCCATTTAATCCCTATTAAAGGCGCCAACGTTGTCCTCGACATGGAATGGTTACGTACACTTGGTCCCCTTCTCGCTGACTTTTCAATCCCAAAGATCTCTTTCACTTACCACAACAATGAGATTTCAATCACAGGTGATCCGAAAACACTCCCCACTAATTCTTCTTACCAACAACTTTGCCACCTTGTCCATACTGACTCAATTGCTTCCATCCACCTCTTAATGTACCAACCTAAACCTTCACCAAACAACCATCATACTCTTGAGTCTCTCCAACCATCCTTACCCAGACAAGTTACATCCCTGTTACAATGTTATGCAGCGGTTTTCCAACTACCACAAGGTCTTCCTCCGACAAGACCACATGATCATCACACTCCTGTACTTCCTAACACACACCCCATCAACGTTAAATCATACAGATATCCCCACTCACAAAAAGAAGCCATGGCAACCATCACTCATGACATGCTACACGAGGGAATTATTAAACCTAGCCATAGTCCCTATTTCTCACATGTTCTTTTAATCCGAAAGAAAGACGACTCTTGGCGATTTTACGTTGATTATAGAGCTTTAAACACAGTAACAGTTAGGGACAGTTTCCATATACCCACAATTGATGAACTTTTTGATGAATTGGGTTCAGCAACTATTTTTTCTAAAATTGACTTACGATCCGGTTACCACCAGATCAGGGTTGCGCCAGAAGACACGCACAAAACCGCTTTCAGAATGTTTGACGGGTACTATGAGTTTTTGGTCATGCCTTTTGGTCTTACTAATGCTCCTAGTTCCTTTCAATCGGCAATGAATGACTTGCTTCGGCCATACTTACGGCGGTTCATTTTAGTTTTCTTTGATGATATTTTAATTTACAATTCTTGCATTTTTGACCATGTTTGTCATTTAAAATTGGTTTTAGAGTTATTGCTACCTAACAAGTTCTATGCCAAATTATCCAAATGCATTTTTGTTGTTCCGACTGTTGATTATTTAGGGCATATTATTTCAAGTGATGGTGTAACCCCAAATCTGAAAAAGATCCAAGCAATCATCAATTGGCTTATGCCACGCTCTCTCACGACTCTCAGGGGTTTTTTAGGCCTCACCGGGTTTTATAGACGATTTGTTCGTTAGTACGCCTCTCTCGCCGCTCCTCTCACCGATTTATTACGTTCTAATAAATTAGTTTGGAATACATCTGCTGAGACAACTTTTACAACACTAAAAACACAAATGACAGAAACACCAGTTTTGCGTCTTCCGAATTTCTCTAAGCTCTTTGTGCTCGAGACAGATGTTTCTGCAGTAACGGTTGTCGCAGTTTTATCTCAACAAATATGAGCCGCGTGATCTTTTGGAGGCCCCCGAGATTCAATCGTCACCATCCATTATCCCACCTTGTGATTCGGGTCCACATAATCCACCACCTGTGGCTGATCCTTCACGTGCTGAGGAGTTTCCCAACACGCGGAAACTCAATTCAACTCTGTTTCCAAAACAGCCACTTGGCCCACATGCATTGTCCTTCCCTCATGATTTGGAAACAGTTGTATCCCGTTCACCTCAAACTATCCGCCCCAATTCAAATTCCAGTCATAAGGCCTCATCAAAATGGGCCAATTATTTTCAACCAACTATCACATGTTCTAAGCCCAACCTTTAGGACAAGGTTGTTTTTGGGCCGAATAGTATTGATAACAAACCCACACGAATTAGTACCCAACCGAAATGGATGGGTGATTATGAAATGAAGTAGAATGTTGTTATTGATTATATTTATGTTTTTCTTAGTTGGACCTAACTTTGATAGCCTATTTGGTTTTTCTACGTGTATTTAAGCTTTTGTTACCCTTAGAGAGGGTAGAGAATTAATAAGTAAATTTTATATTCTTTTATTATTTTCTTAATTTTGTGTTTGTCTATGATAAAACTCTAGATCTAGAAATAGTTGTTGAAACCTCTTTATAAATCCTATTTTTCCCTCTTTCTATCCTTTTAATCAATTGCGTAATTGCGTGTGATTAATAAATGAAAAAATCTGACAGAAGAATTATACTTTTATTTTTGCAGCATGTTTGTAACATCTTGCAAAAGACTAAGAATCATGAAAGGAACAGAAGCTAGAGGTGTTTGGAAAAAAAAAGTTGGCATGAAAAGTGTTTTGGTGTGAAGGAAAGAAAAAAACAAACAACCTTTCAGCTTGTGTTTTGGGAAGAACTAATGAGTTTTTGAATCACTGTGGTGTATGCTATGCTACGTGTTATCATGAGCATGCCTATCTGAAGTTATGCTCTAAGGAAGGGAAATGGAAGATACAATGCAATTTCTTAGACATCAGGTGGAAATTGTTATCAGAATTATTTGTACGTTTCTTTGGATTATCATTTGATAATAAAATTTTGGCATTTTCCAAAAAAAAAAGTTATTATATGCTTGTTTGGAAATCAATCTACTCACCGCCATCACACGTTCTATTTGTGTTTTCAATAGCATTTAAACGTGACATTTAAAAGCTATAAATGGTAGCTACATTTCATTTAAAAGCTATAAATGGTAGCTTTGAATGGACACGATTTCGGGTTAATTAGATGATAACTAGGGTTAATTATTCATTAAATGCAAACTACTACCTTTTACAGCTACCCAATCTACTATCGTTTTATGCACGATTTCGGGTCTGAGTCTTATTTACTACAGGAAGTTTTACCTCATACCCCTACACTTGTACCTATACCCCTACATTAAAAAATTTTGGACCAAAATATCCTCGTATAAAAATTTATTATTTTTTAATTTTTTTATATTTTTTTATTTGTTTACCGGAAGACTTTTTGGAAGTCTTCCGGTTCACATTTTTTTTAGTATGTTTACCGGAAGACTTTTTGGAAGTCTTCCTGTTCATATTTTTTCGTTTGTTTACCGGAAGACTTTTTGGAAGTCTTCCGGTTCATATTTTTTTTTAATTTGTAATTAATATTTAAGATTTATTAACTCTATATAAAGACCAATTTAGTGAATTTTTGAATATTATACTTAAAATATAAAAATTCTATAAATAAAGAATTATTTTCAGAATATTTTCTATTTGCTATAATTATTAGAATACAATGAGATTAAAATCATTTATTTTAAATGATCATAATAGTAAAATTTTCTCAAATATCTTATTAATCTTAAACATTAATAAATAAAATAAATTTAAATATAGGATATAAGTTTACATTATTCAATATATTTAATCAAATGAAAACATATGTGATAAATAAATAATGTATTTTAACTTAAAATGATCACAATAAGTTAACTTGCAAAATAATATAAGTAATAAATTAATAATGTATTTTATTTAAAATAATCACAATAATAGAATACGCAAATAATGTGTTTTATTTATAGGACTGATATAGTTTTATTGATTATTTAATTTTAAATACTACTATGAATATAGTATTTAATCTATACTTTAGAACTCACATAATTATAAATATAAAAAATATTGTTTTATTACCCATATTTTTATTTAATTAAAAAAAATAAGAATATAAATTTATTATTTGTTTTTCATTTTCGTTTGATCTTTTTTTTATTTATAAATTTTTTGCATATTCTATACTGTGCTTACTTTAAATAAAATATATTATTTATTTTATTAAAAATATTAAATAAAGTGAAATAATTAAAAAGATCAAACAAAAATGAAAAACAAATAATAAATTTATATTCTTATTTTTTTTAATTAAATAAAAATATGGGTAATAAAACAATATTTTTTATATTTATAATTATGTGAGTTCTAAAGTATAGATTAAATACTATATTCATAGTAGTATTCAAAATTAAATAATCAATAAAACTATATCAGCCCTATAAATAAAACACATTATTTGCGTATTTTATTATTGTGATTATTTTAAATAAAATACATTATTAATTTATTACTTATATTATTTTGCAAGTTAACTTATTGTGATTATTTTAAGTTAAAATACATTATTTATTTATCACATATATTTTCATTTAATTAAATATATTGAATAATGTAAACTTATATCTTATATTTAAATTTATTTTATTTATTAATGTTTAAGATTAATAAGATATTTGAGAAAATTCTACTATTATGATCCTAGTATTCTAATAATTATAGTAAATAGAAAATATTCTGAAAATGATTCTCTATTTATAGTATTTTTATATTTTAAGTATAATATTCAAAAATTTACTAAATTGGTCTTTATATAAAATTAATAAATCTTAAATATTAATTACAAATTAAAAAAAAATATGAACCGGAAGACTTCCAAAAAGTCTTCCGGTAAACAAACGAAAAAAATATGAACCGGAAGACTTCCAAAAAGTCTTCCGGTAAACAAACGAAAAAAATATGTACCGGAAGACTTCCAAAAAGTCTTCCGGTAAACATACTAAAAAAATGTGAACCGGAAGACTTCCAAAAAGTTTTCCGGTAAACAAATAAAAAAATATAAAAAAAATTAAAAAATAATAAATTTTTATACGAGGATATTTTGGTCCAAAATTTTTTAATGTAGGGGTATAGGTATAAGTGTAGGGGTATGAGGTAAACCTTCCTTTACTACAAGGTCATTTGCTTTTTTAAAGCCTACATGTATGTATATTGCACTTGGATATTATAATATTGCAAAACTGCTTCAATACTTTTGTGTACACTAAACTTAACATACTATTTTACTTTAATATTTTAATGATGATCGTTGATAGCCTACAATAACAAGATACCCTATTGTGCAAGATTCATTTATCTATCACATTACATCAATTTATTTTATCTCACGGGTCATTGTCGCATAAAAAAATTATTTCTCTTTTCTTCATATAATAAGTTTTTGTCCCATGATTATTTAATAAATTTGAGATTGTATCATTGTTTTTTATTTTACAATTAAATAATTAATTTCAAATTTACACTTGTATATAAATATATTTTATATTATATCAAATAAACTTTCTATTTCACGAGTTACTATAAATACAATACATATTTTATCTTAATCAATAATTACCTTAATTTAAAAAAAAATTCTTATTTTTAAATATTAAATATTTTTTTTCTATCTCACGGGCCCGTTTTTTTCTTTGTATTTTAATACAATTGATTTCATATAATAATTGTTCATTTTAAAATTAATAGCTAATTTCAAATTTTAATACATATATAAATACATTTTATATCATATTAAATTTACATATATATTTAAATATATTTTATATCGTATCAAATAATTTACATGTGCAGCTGTTCTTTAAAACACTATGTATTTTTATCATCAAAACATAAGGTTAGATGCAGAACCAAATCGTGTTCTAAAAATGAAAATGTATGGAAATTTTGAGTCTTTAACACTCTTTGATGTTAAAGCTCTCATTTATGTTCATGAAGCTCTACTTGACATGTTTCGACATGAATTGGTTATGTTGAGTGTTACTACGAATGTGGCTTACACAAATCAATAAATCAGCGATGTGCGTTAGAATTTTGCAAGGAATTGAGGCAAATGATGCATGACTCAGTAGAGGTGATGAAATATATTTTATAACACTTTCACACCTATACAATCTCAATCCAAATTGACAAAATTTTAAGGAACATCTAATGACAAACATGAATCCTTAACCTTTCACTCTCAAGCCATAACTATATGATGGCCATTGTACATGAATATTCACTACACGAGGAGCTTGAAAAATAAACATGGTTTGTTGATTCAGGTGCCTCCCATCACCTTACTCCTCTCGTGCTCATTTCTTGTACACTAAGAAACATTATCCAAGTTAGAGTCGTGTTTGTGTAGCAAATGGTTAGTTCTTAGCCATTAACTATGTATGGTCCTCATGTGTGGTTTCCAAATCCAGACTTAATATCCCTCTTGCTCTAAATTATATACTTTATATTCCTTGGAAAATAAGTAAATTGCTTCTAGTCTCCAAATTCTCTAAATATAATAAAATTATGTTTGAATTTATTGTTGATAAATATTATGTTAAATCTCAGGTTTCTGAGCTTACTCTTGTTGAAGGCTACATTGAATAAATTGGCTTATATTTCTTCCCACAATTGGTAGTGGAGCCTTCAAGGATATCCTCTCTAAGTGATAATGGTATTTATCCCTTGCACACAACTCCCAATTCAACCTTTTGTTCTGTTGTTTCTGATGTAAATAAACCTAGAACTGGCTTATGGAACTATAGGCTAAATCATGCTCATTTTCCTGCTATTAAGCTTGCTTTAAAACACTGTAATATCAATGTCTCCAATAATGAAATATTATGTTTTGTAAATCTTATTGTTTGGGAAAGATTTCATAGAATACATGTTCCATTATTATCCATTATGTATACTGCTTCCTTTGAATTTATGCACACTAATCTTTAGTGCCCTGCACCCCATCCATTTAGTTTAAATTATTATTACTACATTGCTTTTATGGATGCCTACATAAAGTACACATGGATCTATTTCTTGCAACATAATTCAGAGACTTTGCATGCCTTCGAACTTTTTCTTAGCTTTGTAAAAACTCAGTTTAACATCACTATCAAGAAATTACAATCATATTATGGGGGAGAGTTTTGATCATTCACTAAGTACCTCTTTGAATTAGGTACCTCACATATATTTACTTGCCCCCACACCTATCATCAAAATGGAATTCTTGAAAGAAAACATAAACATATTGTGGAAGTGGGGCTTACATTGTTATCTCACTCATCAATTCCCCTCAAATTTTGGGACCATAGATTAGCTACCTTTGTGCACATTATCAATAGGCTCCCAAATGTTGGCTTGACCAAGTTCCACTCCCTTTATCATGTCTTATATCATAAGATACCTAGCTATACCAATCTATTAAAGTATTTGGTTGTACATGTTTTCCTTTCACAAGACCATATAACAAGCACAAGCTAGAATTTACAAGTCAAGAGTGTGTGTAACTAGGAGTCTCATCTCAACACAAAGGTTTCGAGTGTCTTAGAAAATCTGGGACCAAAGATGTAGTATTTCATGAGCACTACTTTCCTTTTCCTAACATGTTTCAGTCTAATCTCATCTCTTCATGTTAGCCTAAATGCCAGTCCAAGTTCTTACTTTTCCTCAATTGTTCTCTCACCAAACACCCAATACAACTGTTACAAAACTAATAAACAATGTCTCTTCTCCTTAAGTTGTCCAGTCTCTAATTGATAGGCCAAATCCTAATTCATACTTTATACATGAACATAGCTTACCTTAGAGTACCTCAAGCACTCCTACTCAACTGTCTCAATTTAACACTACGTCCACTCATTCATATATTGTCCATGAAAGTCCAACTATTGATAGGACTATCTCTACACCCTTAACCATTGGTCCAGGACCACAAATCCCTTCTAATACCAACTGGTATAAGAAGTATCTCTCACCATCCATACATATTTCCACACATATATAAGTCTTGCATATTAATGACCATCATATGTTGACAAAAGCCAAAACTGGTCATTCCAAGCCAAAAAAAATCCTTCCTCGCACATGTAGAACCTCAATTTGTCAAACAAGTTCTTTCTCAACCTGAGTGGCATCAAGCTATACTACTAAAATATGATGCTCTTTTAGCCAATTAATCAAACATGGACTTTGGCAACTTTCCCACCTTATAAGAACTTGTTGGGAGCAAATGGGTCTTCAAGGTTAAAGAGAACCTTAATGGCACAATGAATAAATACAGATCCAAACTTGTAGCCAAAGGCTATCAACAACAATTTGACTTTGATCTTAATGAAACATTTTCTCTAGTTGTGAAGCCTACCACAGTTAGAATGGTTATCACTCTTTCCCTGACCAACATGTGAGATTTTCAACAAATTAACATCAATAATTCTTTTTTCTAAATGACTTTCTTCGTGAAGAGATATATATGTCCCAACCCTGGATTTGAAAAGTAAGACTCCATTTTGGTCTACAAGTTGAATAAAGTTGTATATGGGCTTAAGCAAGTTCCAAAGGCTTGGTATGAGAAGTTGGCTTAGGAATTAATTTAGTCTGGTTTCTTTCATACCAGATGCGACCATTATCTATTTGTTTACTCACATTAAGGCCTTACCATGTATGTTTTCGTCTATGTTGATGCCATTTTTATCACAAATTCCTCTTTTATCCTAATCCACAAGTTAATTGATCCTCTCCATGTTACATTTGCTCTCAAAAATCTTGGTAAGTATGAGTACTTTTTAGGCATTAAAGTCAAACATCTATCAATTGGTTATATGCTCCTTACGTTGACCAAATATATTCCAGATCTACTAACTCGAGGCAAGATGTGTAATACAAATGGTGTTACTACTTTTACACTAAGCAATTTCAAGCTTAGCAAACATTGTTCTTAACTCTCATATCCTCATCAATATAAACCCATGACTGAGGCCTTACAATATGTGACTCTTACAAGACTTGACATTGTTTTTAGTGTGAATAAAGTCTATCAATTCATGGCATCTCCTTTAGAGTTTCATCGGTCCGCTATAAAAAGAATTAGGTGTTATATAAATGGCACCATTACACACAGTTTACTCCTTTCTTCAGCTTCGTTGCTACAAAAATTCTCTCGAAGGGCTTATAGTGACTCGTATTAGGCAAGTGATCTAAATGATCAACATTCTACATCTAATTCATGCATCTTCTTAGTGTCTCAGAGCTATAAAAGAAACCTCTTGTTATTAGATCAAGCAATGAGGCAGAATACCGTGTTTTGGCTCACACCACTTCAGAACTACTTTGGTTGGAATCCTTCCTCATTGAGTTTGACATGACATTCCTTTTTCATACTCTCCTTTGTGATAATTTTGGTGTAGTGCTCTTTTGTCACACAATCTCATCCTTCATGCTAGGGCAAAGCATATTGAGTTAGACAACCATTTTGTTTGTGAGAGAGTTATAACCAAGAGGATGGAGATCTAACATGTCCATAGGAGTGTGCAAGTTACACACCCTCATTAAGCTCATTGGCACAACCACTTTCACAAATCTTCGCACCAAACTCAAAATCATAACTTACACCGCTCTTTGAACTTGTGGGAAAATATTAGAAGAGTAATATAAGATAGACATTTTTATGTCTAATATGAAGAGATTACACCATATATATATATATATATATATATATATATATATATATATATATATATATATATATATATATATATATATATATATATATATATATATATATATATATATATATATATATATATATATATATATATATATATATATATATATATATATATATATATATATATATATATATATATATATATATATATATATATATATATATATAAAGAATATAAATGTAGATCACCATACATATAATATGTGAATAGAAAAGTTGCATAATGACATGAACACTCGATACATGAACATAATATACTAGAGCTTTTATAAATATGAGTACATCATGGTTATGTAAGAGTTTTAAGTCATTAAACATAATGCAATGTAACAATGAAGTTCACATTTTTTTCCCCACTGTCTATTGAAATTAATCATATGCATATATTGTATGAAGCATGAACAAATCATTAACCTTAAAATTTATTTCTTAAAAATTATTTATATAGACATTATATGTTTTAAATCATTTTATATAATTATATTAAAAAACTTATAATAACATAATTTATTTTTAATTTAATTTTGAGAAGAAACAATGATTATAGTAGCATTTTTAGTCGATAGAAGTTAAAAAGCGTGCGAAGAAATTATAAACTATTAGAAAAAGCGTGGGAAAAAAGTAACAAGATGGTAGCCATTATTATTATTATTATTACTTTTATTATCAGAAAAGAAAGAATGAAGAAACAGAGAGACAGTAATATACTCAATCGTTACTCTCATCTTCTTCTTCTCTCTTTCTCTTCCTAGGGTTGCACTTTTAGAGAGAGAATGGATTGAAAAATCTCAATTCTCTCTATTTTCCATCATATATTCAGGTAACTCTTCGTTTATTTCACTCTCTTTCGTTTTTTTCAGTTCATTTTATCGTTATCACCTTGGATCAGCTTTATTTTCTTCATCGCTTGATTGTTGCACATGAATTCCGCTGTGTTCTGTATTTTTTTCATTTTTATGGTTTTTAGTTTTCTGACTTTATTTGTTATGAATTCTGGAGGTTGATTTTGGTTGTATTATTGTAACTTTTGATGAGAGATTACTTGAGGATTTGGGGTAGGTTTTTTGATATTTGATTTTAAAATTAGGGAACTTAGGTTGAAAATTTGAGTTTGTGCTTTGATTGTACTCCGAGCTTACCTTTTTAGGAAGGTGTCTGTAGTCAACCATTTTTGGGTAAACAACCATTTTGGCATTTTGAGAGTAGAGTGTGAGGCGCTGTCACAACCTATCTAGCACCTGAAAAAAGTGTGTCTATGTGTCTGGTGAATGTAGCACCGACATCTCTGAAAAAATGCGTGTTTGTGGTGTTAGTGTATGTGTTCTGAATTGACACCGACATTTGTGATTATGTTTAATTTATTCATTTCTCAAATTATTAATAGTATCGACGTGTCAGGGTCGTTTTTCCGGTGTCTGTGCTTCATTGGTCACAACAACTCACAATAGTTCATGAATGTTTGAAATTATAAACACATCATCAAATGTATCTTTTGTTAATAATTTTATGGACTAAATTGACCTATGAATAATACATTCAAGAACAAAACTAGTAAAAAATAAAGACACTTTTAGGCATGTGTTTGTAATTTTGATACATTAAGGAACTATAGTGACATTGCCTCACACATTTAGGAACCAAAATGCCTGTTTAGTTTAACCTTTATTTTATGTATAATGTTAGGTTTAACTATAGGGTTTTTGATATTATTGCAATGATACTCATTTGGATGTTATATAAGTTGAACTTTGATTTTTATATCATTATTTTGTTCAGTTTCTTTGCTATGGAAGACAAAGATTCGGTTGCTAAAATGATGGACTCTACATCTTCAAAGATACAACAGCTGCAAAAGGCTTTTGCTGAACTTGAAAGTTACCGAGCTGTTACTCTTAACATGAAATGGAAAGAGTTAGAGGAACATTTTCATGGGCTGGAGAAATCCTTGAAGAGGCGCTTTCATGAACTTGAAGACCAAGAAAAAGTATTTGAAAACAAAACAAGGAAAGCTCGTGAAATGTTGGATAAACAGGAAGCGGCTGCTTTTGCAAAGGAGCAAGCCTCGCTGCAGAGTCTACAAGAGAAAAGAGATGTTGCTGTATTCACCATTGTAAATGCCCGAGAAAAATACAGGAAGGTTTCATCAAAGGATTTGGGTATTGTCTTTAACGGGATTCAAGGCTCACCAAGTGTCGAGGAGAAACCTGAGGATGTTGTGTCCACTGGGGGTGAAGCTAACTTAGAAAATCTGAAACATTCTCCTGAAAATGGAAATGTGGACATGATGTCTTATCCAGAGTTGGTAAAACTATGCAAAGAGATAGATTCAGCTGGACTTCACAAATTTATATCTGATAATCGCAAGAACCTTGTTGCTGTAAGGGAGGAAATACCACTTGCATTAAAAGCTGCTCCTAATGCTGCCCGTCTAGTTTTAGATTGTTTGGAAGGGTTTTATTCCACTGAAGTGTCAAATCAGGATATAAAGAAGGATGCTAACTTGTTGGGTCTTCGCCGAACCAGTATCATGCTGCTGGAGTGTCTAAGTGATTTCCTAACTGAATTGGGTTCTGATTCTAATGTGGTTTCTGAAGATGTCAAGGATAGAGCAAAAGCAGTTGCTGAAGAGTGGAAACCAAGATTGGATACTCTTGACATTGATGCTAGCAATGGGAATTCCTTGGAGGCTCATGCATTTTTGCAACTTCTAGCCAGTTTTGGTATTGCCTCTGATTTTAACGAGGAGGAATTATCCAGGCTAATTCCAATGGTATCTCGGCGTCGCCAAACTGCTGATTTATGCCGGTGCCTTGGGTTGTCGGAGAAGATGCCTGGTGTGAACTGGCTCTCTTATTTTTATAATGTTTAATTTCATGCACTAAATATTTTCTAATTATCTCATGTTCATTTTTGTTTTTCTTTAAGTATGTTTTTGGATTCACATTATGATAAAGTTGTTTTCTTAGGCTTCTTTAAATATTTTTCGGTTTAATATAAATTGAAACGATTCATTTCACTTTTGATGTGCAGGTGTGATTGAAGTTTTAGTAAACAGTGGGCGGCAAATTGATGCGGTTAACTTGGCTTTTGCATTTGATCTTACAGAACAATTTTCACCTATTCCTTTGCTGAAGTCTTATCTGAATGATGCTAAGAAAACTTCTACTCCAGTCAAGAGTGTAAACTCATCTTCCACTGCACAGGTAAGTTTTTCAGTGTCTACTATATTAATTGACCATTCCTTGTGTTGTTTTCTTTTAATGATTTGAACAAGTGCTATGAACTAGTATTGTATAGTTCTTCTGACTTTTACATCTTTGATTAAGTTTGTCGGTTGTCTAATATTGTTGTTAGATATTAAGGTTTTTTAGTTGCAAATGATTGACTGTATTATAATTTTTTTAGAATATTGTGGGAATGTATTGTCAGATCAGATGCTATACTTATTGAGAAACAATCTCAGGAGCTATTTCCTAATTATAATATCTTTCTACTCCACCGTGGTTAACTTAACTTGCACATGTTAAGATTTTGCAACAGTGCTGTGCTACAATTTGGCATGGATGAAACCATTCATGCGTTTTCTAATGTGGATGTAAAACCATGCATGAGTTTTCGCCTAACAATTAAGTTTTTGAAGAATTGGTTCATGCCATGGTATTGAAGCTTTTATGACCAAGTGGGCTAGAGTTTGATTCTTATCAACCCCATTCTTTTATGTAAAAGTTGAACTCAACACAAGGTAGATAGATTTATGCAATGTTTGTCTGTCAACCTCAAAGGTCTCTTTTGTGAGAGGGCTAAATAGATAAAAAAATAAAACCATATTCGCGGGGACTTGCCTAACAATTGACAACATCAACCTTTGAGGGAGTTAATTCATGTCAAGTAAAACGTAGTATAGATAATGTAAGCTTTTGGAGAAGTAAAATCCAGTTTATGAAATGTATGTTTAGCAGGAGGTATGCTAATTCTACCTTAGAGATGAAAATTGGATAACTTACCACATCACAAGTTGTGTGTAGTTTAAGTATTTTGGGTCAATCATGCCAAAGGATGAGGAATAGTAGATGCAAATCACAGAATTCAAGCAGAAATGTCAAGACATAATTTGTGATGAAAAGGCGCCCCACTCAAACTTAAAAGAGAATTTTAACACACAGTGATAAGACTTGTATCGTTGTATAGGATTGGATGTTCAGCGATAAGAAGCTGGCCTACAAGATAGCCAATTCAGTTAGTATGAGAATGCTCTGAAGGATGAATGGTTAACACAATATAGGGTTAAGAATAAACCATTAGAGAGAAATTTGGGGTAGTACATATTATGGATAAGTTGATAGGGTCTTCTTGTCTTGGGTAGTTTGGACATGGGTATAGGACACCTATAGATTAGAAGTAGGATAATCCATTAATAAGATATAGAGGAAGGGGAAACCTATAGGCCAAATCATTAGGAAGGATTTGGAATTTTATAATTATTCAAAATAAACATTATGACACCTGTTGATCTTTGTGTCAACGTCACCTAATAGGAAAAAAACCTTGGTTGTGGTTGTATGATCTCATTCTCCATACTCTGAATTCATTTTTCTCTGCCATAATGAAGTTCATTTTTTATCAAAAGTAAAGTGACATTGCATTTGTTAAAGAAGAGAGGAAGCCGTTCGCAACGAGCTAGCCTAGTTTCACTAATTTGCATCATAAAGTCTATGATTTGTAATCTGACTCGGATTTCTTTGCTTTAAGCTGAGTTCCTATGCTTATATTATGGGTTTCTCGAAGATACTGTGGGTGCACTAGAGAGAAAACTTAATTGTCATATCACCGTATTGAACACAAAAATCATGCATAGTACTGCAATAGACTTACTGGCCCCAGAGACCAAAGTCTCCTACAGATGGTATTCTCTGACCACAATAGAGCTTAACATCACATACATGATGCTCACCCTACTATCACATATACTGCCAACAATAACGTTTGCAATCATAACTGCCATTTAGTAGTTCTACCCACTAGTTATTTCCCAATCTAACTGCCAGATGGCAGTTATTTCTGCTGTTTTTATGCGGTCTAGTATACTTCTTTCAACTGGGTGGTTTGGCTGTCTCTCAGATTCCCTCGCAGGGACTAACAAAAGCTCTATGCTGGTATGAGTAGTGGCTTCTGTGGCTGTGGGGACGGTTGATGAATCTGATGATTATGTAGATAACATAAGTTGTTTACTAGTACCTGTTGTATGGCCATCAGAAAAAGGTGGAAGGCATTCTCTATCATTTATCATCTTGGATTACCTTAAGAATGTGTCCAATGCTTTTGTAGTATAAGAGCACATATTTGGTATTTCCATTGTGTCCCTCTTTATCTTTATGCTCCAAAATAACTAGAATGAAACGTATCTTCAATATTCATCTTGATGTTTGATTATGGAAATCTGTTTGTATGTGTGTGTGAATATTCCTAATAATTTTCTATTTGTTTCAGATTGAGGTTAATGAAAGAGAGCTGGTTGCTCTTAAGTCCGTTATCAAATGCATTGAAGAACATAAACTTGATGAGCATTATCCTATGGATCCTCTCCAGAAACTAGTTATCCAACTAGAGAAGGCCAAGGCCGACAAGAAGCGAGAAACTGAAGTAACAAAACCTCAACCAAAGAGGCCTCGTGCTAATGGTGTGGGATATGGTCCTCGTGTCACTATCGTTCCTTCTGACAAAACCTCCTATACTAGAGTTGCTGACAGGTACCCTCAATATGTCTATAACCAATCTTATATGTACCCTGGCCCAACTGAAAATCACTGCACCCCTTTTCTAAGTTCGGCAACCTATAATGTCTCTCCTAATCCTGGAAATTACTTCGGAAATGGTTACCAGTATCAAGCTACATATCTCCACTAATTGGCAGTGATGGTGAACAGATAATTATGGCCCCTTTTAATATTTAGTCTCAAGTCTTAACCCTTAAGCTGTTAGCTGTTTTATGTTGTACTTTATAAATGTAATCTGCAAAAAAAACCCTTAAACATGTGAAATGTCATGTTAAAATTAACTTCGGTGCTAAAAGATATTCTGTTATCCTTTTGTACAAGCTTACTTTGTTTGTACTTACAGTATATTTTTCCTCTTTAATATGCAACTGTCAATGCTTTTAAATAATTTGATTAAATTGAGGAACTCTTGAACACCATTTTCATCTGCATGAATTTTTTCCTCCTTTTTTGTGGGGTAAGCGTGTGGTATTCTTGCAAACCTAGGCCGGATTTTTACAAATGAAATTTGAAAAACGTGATGTGGTTGGTTGAGGTGAGAAAGTGTTGTTTTCGGATTTGAAAAATTGGACTTGGCACAAGGAAATTATTCGCCGTACTGTCAAATTATACAAAGCAGTCCATTTACGACGACAGGATAAAACAGCCCGTTCAAAAAAAAGTAACTATTATCAGTTGCACACTGATAAATTTTTCTAGAAATACACCTTTCTAAATTAGTATCTGGCGCAAATAACAAGAAAAAAAATTGTAGATGAAGAGAATAAAGGGAGAGAAGAAGGAAATCAAAATTCATGTGAATTTGTGAAATCCGATGTGCTCACTACTGTGAATTTCTACCCTGTATTTATAGGCAGCTACCTGCACCTGAGTGGGGAGAAATTCGTGGTGAGTGGAGAAAATAGTGAGAGAATGAGAAATTCGTATAGGACTGGATCTAACACTGACCAATTATTTTCTTAATTAATTAATATTTATTATTAATTAATTTTCCACCGAATTATATTAATTAATTAATGATAATTAAATTATATAAATTCGGGTCTAAAAAATAATTCATCTAGACAGGACCGAGCCGGACGGACGGCGGCGGCGCGCGTCTGGTTGGTCATGGGTATGTCCTCACTCCTTTCACAAAATTAGGCAGGACCCAACCCAATAAACAAAGTTGGAATATATAAACACTACTAATATTTTCATTCTCTTTAATGTGGGACTAAAATGAATCTTTTCAAATTCACTTTTATATTAGTTCTTAAATGTGTTCATTTATTGTTCATTAATTGTCAATAAATCTTTCCAATTTCAATAAAATTCCAACAGAAAGTCACAATTTTCATATGGATTTGCTGAATGAGTGTAGAAAGTGTTGGATATTTGCTCCCTTTGTATGTGGAAAAACATTCAAATATCTTAGTTTATTGTGGAAAAGATCATTCTGGATATGTTAACCAATCTAAATTAGTGTTATACTTTGACCGTTCGGATAGTAAAAATAAGGTCAGAGTAGAGAGATGTTATCTTTGCAATACATTAGATTTTTTGAGTATTTTTTGCCTTCTCATTTCTTAAATCGAAGTTTTTGTGTTTTGTTGTTTTGATTGATCGGGGACAGTATATATGTATTATTTTAATACTGTCTCATAATCTTATTTGATCGTATTGTAGTTATTTTTTAGTCTGTAAGCACATTATTTTAGATTGATTTGAATTTCTTTACATATCTTGTTTTAATAGCTCGTACAAGTCATGAATCATTAAATAAAATATTATTTTCTTTAAATTTTTCAAAAATTGCTTGTCTTATTAAAAACCACCAATAAACTTTTAATTAAAAACGACCAATAAACCTATAGGCCGGAGAGAAAAAGGGCTTACGTAGGGAAAAAAGACAAAAAAGTTTGTTAAGTATATCAAATTAAAGGCTCTCGTCAATGTATACTCTCATTACTTGTTTTTTGATACTGAAAGAAAAAAAACTCATATAATAAAAAACTTGTTGATAACATTTTATATTACGACGAATGAGCTATATGATTCACTTGTCTCCTAGTAATAAATTTAAAGATTAAATATACACGGAGTCTCTCTAAATTCAATTTTTTTCAAATAATAGTCTTTCTCTAACTGAAGCACGAATTATTTATGTCACGTTACTTTAAAAGAACATCATATTTGATCATAAGAAAATATGTTAGATTGCATGGGTATAAATCTCCATAAGTTTATTCTGTGAATCAGCCACTTTTTATAAGGTTCCAGCTAAAAAAAACTTAATTTGACTTAATTCAAACTTTGTAAATACGTCACTTACTACCATTATGATTTTCGATCATGAATTGTATAATTTAAAACTTAAAATTGTTGGATTTTACGGTTATGGAATAAGTTAATCGAACAATTTTATTAGCGTTCACTTCTCAATTATTGTCTGTCATCTGTTTATTATAATGCATATATTTGTCATTAGCGTCAGTTGCTTCTGCAATCTCATTCTTAACAAATATAAGATTCGAACAACTACATTCTATGGTGTTAACTACATTTTTGGTGTTTGTTCAATGACAATCTTGTTCAACATTAGAATATCATTAATACTACTCGTTATAACGGTTGAGTATAGTAAGTGTGAGTAGTATGAATAATAGTCTCATATTTATTAGAAATGTGGAGACTTGAACATTTATAAGTGCGAGAATCCATATATATATCATCTTAAAGTTTTGTGTGAATATGTGGTGTGTCTCTCACAAAAATTTTACTCTAAAGTTTTGAGTGTATAATTGATATGTCTCTCGTAAATTGTGAAAATGAATCGGAACCATTAGATTTTAAAATAAATCGTGGAAATTATGTGTTATTTTTTTCCTCTCATCTATTATTAAAATAAACGATGGAGGAGAGAGAAAATAAATGACATATAATCTCTACAATTTATTTTAAAATTTAATGGTTCAAGTTTATTCTCATATTCTTACATAAAAATGACATTCTCGTATAATACATTTTATATATATATATATATATATATATATATATATATATATATATATATATATATATATATATATATATATATATATATATATATATATATATATATATATATAAAAGATTAATTATTATGCTCAGTGTAAAAAATTTTACACCATCAATGTGTCAAATTGTTTACTTTATAAATGATTAAAATAAAAGTCAAACTCTTTTGAATATTTCAATAATTATTAATAACTGACAATATAATATATATATATATATATATATATATATATATATATATATATATATATATATATATATATATATATATATATATATATATATATATATATATATATATATATATATATATATATATAAAAGAATTTAATTGATATGATTTGACATTTAATAAAAATTTATCAATTTATGATATATATCATTATCTTAAATTTTACAATTTGACATAATATATGAGAATGAATGGTTGGAATTTTTTACCCAAATAACCATGGTTTCACACCATATATTCCAAACTACCCAACATTTCATCATATATTACAAACTAACCAACTTTCACGTTTTTTTTTAAATAATTAGGGGGTGTCATTGATGTTGACTCCTCCCTTATAAATTATAGGGGGTCGCCATCCAGGTTGGAGGCACCCTATAATTTATAAATGGGGCGCCATCTCCTTTGCCTCCTCCCTTAAATTCGAATTTTGAAAATATTTTTAAATATATGTTAAATTTAAAAATATTTAATAAATAATATTTAATAATTAAAAATATTTAAAAAATAATAATTTTATAAATAATAATTTTTGAATAATTTTTATATATTTAACAATTAATAAATAATTAATAATTAATAATTTCATTAATAAATTCCAAATAATAAATAAAAATTATTCACAAATAATAATCTCAGTTGTATCTTAATAGGGTTATTTTTATGTCCGAATACAAGTGGTAACGTTGTTCACTCTATCTCTGTACTTAGCTTTATTAGATGATATAGATAAAATAAAAACATATAATTGGGGGTTCGCTACACTAACGCACCTATTTCGGTATTTGTGTAACAATGTAATAGTAAATTCGAAAATTTATTTATTATTTGGAATTTATTAATGAAATTATTAATCACTAATTATTTATTAATTGTTAAATATATAAAAATTATTCAGAAATTATTATTTATAAAATTATTATTTTTTAAATATTTTTAATTATTAAATATTATTTATTAAATATTTTTAAATTTAATATATATTTAAAATTATTTTTAAAATTCGGATTTAAGGGAGGAGGCAAAGGGGATGACGCCCCCTTTATAAATTATAGAGTGCCTCCAACCTGGACGACGTCCCCTTTAATTTAGGGAGGAAGCAAGGCTAATGGCGCTCCCGTGTAATTTTAAAAAAAAACTCAAAGTTGATTAGATTGATAAATATGATGAGAAGTTGGGTATAATGAAAATTAAGGGAGAAAATTATGGTTATTGGGGTGAAAAATTATGAATGGTTGAGCAAATTTTTTTGATATTAATTAGAGCAAAATTGAAATGAAATAGTATATCTAACTTTTTACTCAAAATAGGATAGTATAATAGCGTATGGTGGTTTGTTAAACATAGTAACAAGTCCCAAGAAGAATGTCTGTTTCTTATTTTTATCGAACATGACACACATCAACTCTGTAGCAGTTGGTACTGTCCGTAAACGGTGAAGACCAAAACGGAAACGGAACTTCACTAACCAAACATTTTTTAAATAAAGAAACAAGTGTGAAACAGAGTCAGCTTTTTGTGACTCTCTTTTACTCTATTTTATTTTTATTTAACAAACACCACACACACTCTCTCTCTCTCTCTCTCTCTCTCTTCCTTTTCTTCATCTTCTTCTTCATCTTTCTCTCTCATTTCTCTCTCTCTGATGTGAGGGTTGCACTGAGAATATGGATTGAGAACTCTCTCTCTTTCTCTCCCTCTCCTTCTCCCTCTCTTTGTTTTACAGTACTAGTTTCTTTCAGATCAATCAGGTAACTCTTCTTTACTATCACTTTTTTTTTCTCCATAGTTTTGTTTTCTTGCTGTCGGTTTAGATCGGATTTGTTTACTCCTATGCACACAGATTTTTCTTCACATGTTTCTTGTCTGATTTTCTCTTCCATACATTGTTCTCCAAATCTACACTTCTTATTGAACTACATAGTTTTCTTTTTTGTTTTTTTAATTTTGTTTTTTTTTGTTAGTATATTATGGAAATTCATTACTATGTGGTTATTTAAGTTTTTGGCTGTTTATTGTTGCTGTTTTTATTTTCATTTGCTTTTAGTTGAAGATGAGTTGAAATATTGTGCCGATTTTGCCCCTGTTCATTTTTTTAGGGTTTCAGTAATTGTAGTAGCTCTAAAGTTTTGGATCTAGATATCTTGTTTGGTAAGTATTTTACTAATTTTATTCTCGTTCGAAATATCAAGGCTTATTTATCTATTAGGCAAGTTATATAGAAATTGATGTTTCAAGATTTGGTGAAAGGTTTAATATGATGTCATAAATAGTGAAGGATAATGAGCTAGAATTAGATTCTTTCTTTTTTTATTACTTGTATATTATTGCATTAACATTATTGTTTGTGTTTGTACATTGATTTTTTGTTGCTAAATATGTAAACAAACTTTAAGATAGGATTGTTTTTGGTGCATTCATATGTAATATTTCCTTGATTCTTGCTTTAGAAAGTAAATAAGTGCAATTAAGCACTTTCTTTAAGTACTTGATGGTTGTATCTGACACGTTAGGCACGTCCTTTGTGTAAGAGTAAAGGACACAAAGGACATGCGCAACGTTCCAGATACAAACAAACACTATTGTGAGTTGAAGAAATTTATCCTATTTTAGGGAGTTATGATTTGCATATCGCAAATGTACGATATTTGTTGATAAGTATGCAGACTGCAGTGTATAGGATTAATCGTGGTTCATGCTTTCATAAGCTGAAGTTAAGTAATTGTTTCATTATTTTATCTTTTTCAGCTTCTTAGCAATGGAAGAAACAAACTCAGTTGCTACGCTGATGGATTCTACGTCTTCGAAGATACAACAGCTGCAGAAGGCGTTTGCTGAACTCGAAAGTTATCGAGCGGTTACTCTTAACATGAAATGGAAAGAACTGGAGGAACATTTTCACGGGCTGGAGAAATCCTTGAAGAGGCGCTTTCACGAATTAGAAGATCAAGAAAAAGTGTTTGAGAACAAAACGCTGAAAGCTCGTGAAATGTTGAAGAAGCAGGAAGCGGCTATTTTTGCCAAGGAGCAAGCCACATTGCAGAGGCTTCAAGAGAAAAGAGATGCTGCTACATTTGCGATTGTAAATGCTCGAGAAAAGCATAGGAAGGTTACCCAAAAAGATTTGGGCATTGTCTCCAATGGGGATCAATGTGCAATAGGTGCGGAGGAGAAACCGATGGATGCGGATGCTACTTCTAATGTGACGGAAGGTCACGTAGAAGATGTGAAAGTTTCTCGTGAAGATAGAAATGTGGAATTGATCTCTTATCCAGAATTGGTAAAACTTTGTAAAGAGATGGATGTTTCTGGACTTCACAAATTCATATCTGATAACCGTAAGAACCTTGCTGCTATAAGAGAGGAAATACCACTTGCGTTAAGAGCTTCTCCTAATGCTGCCTGTTTGGTGTTAGATTCTTTGGAAGGATTTTACTGCACGGAAGTGTCAAGTCAGGATATTAAGAAAGATGCGAACTTATTAGGTCTTCGCCGGACCTGTATTATGCTGATGGAGTGTCTGAGTGATTTCCTAACCGATTTGGGTTCTGTTTCTAATGTGATTTCCAAAGATATCAAGGATAGGGCAAAGGCAGTTGCTGAGGAGTGGAAACCAAGATTGGATGCGCTTGACATCGATGCTAGCAATGGGAATTCCTTGGAGGCTCATGCGTTTTTGCAACTCGTAGCTAGTTTTGATATTGCATCTGGTTTTGATGAGGAAGAGTTATCCAGGCTAATTCCAATGGTGTCTCGGCGTCGCCAAACTGCTGATTTATGCCGTTGCCTTGGATTATCAGAGAAGATGCCTGGTATGCATTTCTTCATTTATAATCTTTCGTTTCGATCTTAACTCTATGTTGCTGTTGCCTTTGTTTATCAGCTTTTTGCAAGGTGCATGCAAGATCTAACATTTGTATCAATTGTAGACCGAAAGCGATGAAGCAACCAAATAATTATTGCATCCGTTTGTTCTAATACAGGTGTAATTGAGGTTTTGGTGAACAGTGGGAGGCAAATTGACGCGGTTAACTTGGCTTTTGCATTCGATCTGACAAAGCAGTTTTCTCCTGTTTCATTTCTGAAATCTTATTTGAAGGATGCTAGAAATTCTTGCTCTCCTGTCAAAAGGGGTAACTCATCCCCCACCGCACAGGTTCGTCTTCGAGTCTATGCTATATGTTGAGTCATTATTCCCTTTGTTGTTTTCTTCTAATGGTTTGAATTAGTGCTCTGAAATATTGCCGAGTTTTTCCTCTTTATGTCCTTGGTACTATACTTACTCCGATTTCGTGTATCAGATTGAAGTTAGTGAACGAGAGCTGATTGCTCATAAAGCTGTAATCAAGTGCATTGAAGAACATAAACTCGAAGAGCAGTATCCTCTGGAACCTCTTTTGAAACGAGTTGTCCAACTAGAGAAGGCGAAAGCTGACAAAAAAAGGGAAACTGAAGCGACAAAGCCTCAACCAAAGAGACCTCGTGCTAACGGTGTAGGATATGGTCCTCGTGTCACTAACAACATCCCTTCTGACAAAACTTCCTATGCTAGAGTTGCTGCTGACAGGTATCCACAATATGTGTATGACCGACCTTACATGTACGCAGGACCAACCGAAAATCATTGTCCCCCTATCCTCGGCAATGCACATTATAACTTCTCTCATAATCATGGAAACTACTTTGGAAATGGCTATCAGTACCAAGCTACATATCTTCACTAGTTAACTGAGTTATGAGCAGAAGATAATGATCCTTTTGTTTAATATATCTAGTATTAACCTTTTTAAGATGTTGTATGTTGTACTTTTAAAATGTAGACTTTAAGAATCACTAAAACAAAAATGGTAAAATGTCATGTTAATGTTTTAACTTTTGTACTAGAAGGTATTCTGATCCTCTAATGTATGAATTCTGTTCTTGTTTTGTACAAACTTATCTTAATGTTGTCTTTGTAGTATGTTTATCTTGTCTTAGATCTGAGGCTGTCTTTTAATTTATTTTGTTATCCAACTTTCTTGATTGCCTCTGTTGGATAAATTTGGTTGATTTATTAGTTCTATTTTGAAGACTCAAAAATATCATTTCTTTCTAAGATCATGTCTATGAGAATGTGCATAAGAGCCTACAACATAGAATATCACATTTTATGATGATTAAGTGTAGGTTAAAAATGCCTCCATTCACATTTGTCATGGTTAAATAAGATCTTGTAAATTTTGTCATGGTTTAACTATGGTGTGTTTTGCTATAGGCAATTTATATAAGTCGTAAATAAATTATTTATCTAAACAATCCATTATTTAAAAGAAATAAATTGAAACTAAAATTATCTTCTAAACTTCATAGATGAACTCGATATACAAATAAAAAAATTAGGTAATGATGAAAAATAATTATTTTATTTAGTATTGTCAAACTAGACTACTCCATCATAAAGAGGCCGATTTTAGTAGGTTTGGATTTTTTTAGGGATACACCAAAAGAGTCTATTTTTATTATGTGTTCGAAAATTACTACCTGAATCTGTCTTAAACGAGCTTCGTGCTATTCGGCCTTAAACGAATTTTTTTTAATTGAAAAAAATGTCAAAATATTTATTATAAATAAAATTAAAAATTATATTATTTTAAACATAGTACATTTTAAAGTAATATATTATCTTTTATAAATACTATAATGTGTTTTTAAATACAATACATGTTTAAATTGTATAAAATAATATTCAAATATTTAACATAAGAGAAACTAATAGAATACGAAAAAAGAGTGTTGATTATATTAATGTATAATATTTAAAAGAGAAAGATTGATAAACTAGAGATAAAATTTAGTGATGTGAGAAAAATCAATGTGTTATTTTGAAGTATGACAATATAAATATTAATATAATTTTTTAAAATTTATAGCAATGTGAGTCTAATGGGCTACCCGCGACCCATATGGACTAGCCCTAATTTTTTAAGATTGGGCTAAAAAGGCCTTGAAAAATATGAATTCTAATTTTGAGAATTTCTAACCCCGGGTTCTTAGGCACCACGTGTGCTTCCAAAAATACCCTCTGCTTCCGGAGATGTATCTCCGGACGCACCTTTTTTTTCACTCAATGTTGGTTTTTTCGGAGCTACATCAACGGAATGTTTCCGTTTATATAGTTCCGGGACAAATCAGAATACATTCGCACCAGAGTCCCTTCACCTCCCTCATTCTTCATTTTTCAACTACTCACTCTAAAACTCTCCAAATCTCTCAACCCTAAAAAAAAAAATTCCACCAAACTGAATTGTTTTCAATCAAGTTCGACAATGAGCATTCATCTCAACTACCAAGACACTCCATCTCATTCGAAGCTCGATATAATCGGTAAGTTTTCGAGTTTCTGAGATATTTTTGAGTATTTCCCGTAAACGAGTTAGAATATAGTTTTAGGGGTAGAAATTGTTAGATAGTTTTAGAAACATAATTTAAAGACAATGTTGGTATTGTTTGTTGGCTGAAATGGACGATCAAGAGTTGAAAAAACCGGTTATTTTGGGTGGGGGACACCATTGACGTTGTTGTTGGAGTTGTAGGAAGTTCCAGAGCTACATCTACGGAACAAATTAACGTTACGCCAATTTCGTAGATGCAGCTCCGGAACAAATCAAACATTGTGAATTTTGGGTACTTCCATAGATACATCTCCATAACAACTATAACTTTTTGAATTCTGGGTTTTTCTGTACGTATACATCCGAAAGTAAAAAAATGTTTATTTTATTTTAATTTTTGGTTTTTTAATTTATTTGTATCTAATTGTTTTTTATTGGTTATACCTTGCAGACATTATGGCAGACAGAGAAGATAGATTGTGACTTGGACGGGTTTCACAACATGCATCTGTGAGCGGAGCCATGCCACTGTTATCGAAGCTGATACATTTGAGACGCATCTTTCTTCATCACATGCCCAGGACATTACCTCGACCTCGTATCTCACCCCCATCATCCACTTCTTCATTCTGAAGGCGTCAGAATTTAGCTGAGGGTTCACCACAAGCCCCATCCTCCCGCAGGCCTCGTCAGGATACTCCTGATTCTCCTCCTGATGTTGATCTGGTACCACCTCCAGAAGGTGATGACCCACCACCGGAGGATGCTGGTGACGACGACGATGATAAGCCTGAGGGTTTTCCGAGGGTGCCTCATATATGTCCCTACTGACAGGGTACGCCAACCATACTGCCATATATGTTTGAGATGGAGAGGTAACATTACTCATATTATTTTTTTAATTGGAAATTTATAATTTGTACCATTGTTTCTTATTAACATTTTTTCTTATTTATGAAAATTTTCAAATTTGTCCTCCGCGGAAGTTCTATAACCACGGGTAGAAGATATTATCTTTAGAGCAGCCACATGAGGCTTGATTCCAGGATATCCTTGCCTCCTCTGGTTTGAAGGACCTTTGTGAGATCGGTTACAACGTGATCCACAACGGGATGTTGATGGGCTTTGCAGAGAGATGACACCATGAGACGTCCTCCTTCCATCTACCGCACGACGAGCTCACGATCACACTGGAAGACATCTCCTGTTTGCTGCATATACCGATCAGGGGTACCCTCATCTGTCACGGTAGAATGACGAAGGAGGATGCGAGAGAGATGTTAGTAGACGAGCTTGGGGCTGATCCACTGGATGCGCTGGAGGAAGTGGATAAGACCAGAGGGGCTCATGTCAGGTTCTCCTTTCTCACCCATAGATTTGGTGAGACGCTCGTTGCCGCACGTCATCTGAGGTTGAGATACACAGACAGCGTGTGCTGAGATATTATTTTCTATTTTTAGTCGGCACTCAGCTGTTTGTGGACACTTCCTTCACATATACGGATGTCGCTTACATGAGGTACTTTTTGAATTCCAAACGGATCCATGAGTACAACTAGGGGGCGGCTACCCTGGCTTACATATATTTTAGGCTGGGAGAGGAATGTCTGTGGAAGACCAGGACTATGGCAGGGAGTGTGGCACTACTTGTGGTAACAATCTTATATCCTTCGCCTTTTTTTCATTTCTTTTCATTCTATATTCGAGAAAATGCTTGATCTTGATGTTTTTTATTTTCATTTTAGGCTTGAATATTCTAGCATTTTTCCATGATCACTGAGTGGGGGAGTGTACCTGATTACACAGAGCAGATATTGCGTGTCCGTGCCTTTCTTTCTCTTAGGGAGAATCAAGCGGTCGACCCTAACAGAGTATATCTCGATCGCCTGACTGCCGAGGACATCTGGTACGACGTCTATGTTGATCACCGTGTGACACTTCCGTTTGACAACATCTCCCTATTCTTAGGATGGTTGGCATGCAGTTCGAGCATCATTGTTTCATATTTTCCTGAGCGCGTCATGCGGCAGTTAGGCTACACTCAGACCATTCCTAGACACCCGGTTGTCTTCTCCCCTATTGGCTTGACCTACATGCAGATAAACAAGATCTATACCGACTACCAGAGGCACATGGTACCTGACGAGGCTCGGACGACCAGAGCGCCGACAAATTGGAGTTGCATTGATGGTTATATCATGTGGTTCTTCACCGTGTCACACCCCTACATGGTGCCCACTGCCGAGGGATCACCACCCATACTAGCTCATCAAGAGATCTTAGAGGAGAAACAATCTCAGTTGGACCACACTCGGGATGTCGTGCCTCGCTGTCGTGAGATAGTGGAGATGGGACGAGCATGCATTGTCGTCGCTTTCTTCCCTGAGGGGTCTGACCACAGGCGTATATTGGAAGACATCATTGCGGTGGCAGCATGGGCACTGATGTACCACAGTCATCACGCCAGGACAGGTGGGATCGATGGCCAAGGACGTAAACCGAACGATCGAGGAGGTGGGAGAGGCAGACGAGGCGGCAGAGACAAGGCAGTCAGACACACAGTAGTGATTGTCATATTTTTTTGATGTACTATATTTTTGATGACATTGATGTACTATATATATATATATATATATATATATATATATATATATATATATATATATATATATATATATATATATATATATATATATATATATATATATATATATATATATATATATATATATATATATATATATATATATATATATATATATCATATTATTTTATTTACGGATGTATATCATTTTATATTCATCTGCAACAGTTAATTTTCATCTACGACCAACAATGCTTGACTTTTTATAAAAAAAATATGTTTTGATAAGATTTCGGAGTTGCATCTCCGAAACTTTTTTCGTAGATGTATATCCGGAAGCATCCAGTGTAAAGAAAAAAAAGGGTGCGTCTGGATGTGTATCTCCAGAAGCAGGGAGCATAAAAGGAACTCTCCTAATTTTAAGACTCAAGTCCTATGATTTTTCGGATCTGGCGAATCGGCCCATATGGGCTAACCCACTTTGACAACTCTACTTTTACCTCCAATAATATTTAATTTAAAATATTTTAGTAAATTTAGTTAATATTTTACTAAAAAAAACAAAAAGGTTTTACTATATTAGGTGAGATAGACTACATAGATCAAATTACACTATAAATTTTATCAAATACCATCTTTCTATTCAATTCATCTATCTCGAGATCATTCTTAATAGTTTCTCATATAACTTTTTAGGTATTTCTCTACCTGTTGTTTGAATATCCATGTCTTTTTTCTATATGTTGAAACAACTTAAGACTATTTTTACCCATTTATTATTATTATTATTATTATTATTATTATTATTATTATTATTATTATTATTATTATTATTATTATTATTATTATTATTATTATTATTATTATTATTATTATTATTGGTGTTACCCTAATATTCTCTATAATATTTGTTGATCAAGTGATTCTAAACACAGAAGTGAATGAATTGTGTTGATAGAAAATCGATATCCAATTACAAAAAATTTGATTTATAAAAATATTTTGAGTTAATTTTATAAAGCAAATAAAGAGTACTTAGTGAAATAAGTAAGTAGAAGAATATTACAAAGATAGAGAGGGGGAAGAAATGCATCGGAGAGAAATAAAAAACAGAACGATAAAGAGATAAAGAAGAAGAGAAATACACCAGAAATTTATACATGTTCGATCTAACCATTTGGTCTACTCCTGTTCCTAAGAGTTTTTTCTTGAGAATTTACACTTAAATGATTTTGAGATTTTTTTACAGGATTTGTTCATGAATCTTACAACCAAACAATAGATTTTACACATGATAATCTCCAATCCAAACACATATTTTAATTGGTTAATTTCACAAACCAAACAGAGCTTTCATCAGGCTAAGCGCATAAACCAAACCAAGTTTTTCACAAGCTAAACTCAATAATCAAACAGAGATTTTAACAAACTAATCTTAAGAACCAAACTGAGTTTTTACCAGGATGAGCTCAATAACCAAACCGAGATTTAGTAGACTTGCATCAAGAACCAAGTAGATAATTTTCTCTAAGATATTACATAAGAGAAAATACCCTCTTAAATAAAACACAATATTTTCATCTCTGAAACTAAGGCAACTTTGGTGAAAGAATAGAAAAAGTAGAAGAAGAGAGTAGAAAGTGAGAGAGAGGAATTTCAAATTTGAATTCTATTGTAAAATGAAATGAGGAGAAACTCTCTTCATTTAGGAAAATATTTTTCTCAAAAAGGAAATGATTCATGAGCATTTTAATGTTCTAATCGATTAACCCTATTTAGTAATCTATTAGACAAGTCAAATATGGAAAGTTTTTGAATTTTGCCATAATTAATTTATTAAAGACTTTTATAACTGGTCAGAGGCGTTACAAATGAGATCATTGATTAACCCTAATGTGATAATTGATTAACTAGTGTAAAACACCTCCTAATTGATAAAAAAAAATAGTAATCAATTAAGGATGCATATAAAAATGTTTTCAAGTGTTTTGTCAAATAAGAATGACTTTGAAAATATTGTGTATGTGTGTGTACGTGTGTGCATGTACGTGCACATGTGTATGTGTGTGTGTGTGTGTCACTTAGACTCGCATTAAGTGCAGAATTAGACAAACTTTCTCACTTCCTTTCTTTCACAACTTTGGAGCTTCAAGCCCCTTTGTTGGATTCATCAATGACTTAGAACTTCAATTAGAACTTAACTATTCTTACTAATGAGACTTCAAATAAACTTCTTGATTGGATACCATCATTATAGATTGCTGGTCAATTGTTACCAAAGACTTCGGCAAACACCATTTGACATAAGATGTTTTCATCATTGAGATGACTTGGATTTTGATCTCACAAAGAACATCTTGGTTGTTGAAACGTCTTGATGGATAAAGACCTCGGTGAATGTCGTTTGACATAAGGTGTTGTAATCATTAAAACCAATAAGATCATGTAACAATTGAGAATTGTTATCCTTGCAAGCACATAGATCTACAATATTTTCAATTATAATCTTATTTCAAATCTGAACACACATCCAATGTAAGATCCTCTTCTTCACTACACTTAATTTCTTCTCGTGTTAGTTCTTAATCGCACACCATTTAGTGTTGTATAACATCAGAGGTTCTACAATTGCCCAATAAAATTTTTCCTTAGCTTGAGCGGTACTTTTTGTCACATAAAACCCTTAAGGCTCTCGTCCATTTCAATTATCCAACTTAAATTAAATGAATTGCATCTCCTTCTATTTATTTATATATTTTTTTACGATGAACCCAAAATATTTAAATTGCATAATTTGTAGTATGATGTGTTCAATAACTTTCACATATATGTTAGAAACACTTATGTTTTTGCTAAACCTAAATTTCATATACTTTATCTTAATTCTTATTAGACGAATTTCATACACTTCTAAAGCTGGTCTTCAATTTTTCAACCTATTATCTAAAGCCGCCTTCAATTCTCCAAGTAGAATTATATCATTTGTAAAAAAAAAACATACATCTTGGTGCTACCTTTTGGATGTGTTTTGTAAGTACATAAAAAATTAAAGTATACAAGTAAGGAGTTAGGGTTGAACCTTGGTGTAATTCTATTGTTATGAGAAAATCATTCATTTCTCCCCCTCATACATATCTTAGATATATATAGCTAATAAATCCTAACTTCTTTCTTCTCTAGAGCTTTCCAAAAAATCTCTATAAACACTTTCTTACACCCTTCTCAAGCCAATAAAAATTAAATGCAAGTATTATTGATCCATATGATATTGTTGTATCACATGTCATAGTAAATAGATCTCTTTCTTGATCGACCTCTTAGACATAGAACCAAATTTATCATCACTAAGTTGAGTCTATTTTCTTAGTCTGTATTAAACCATTCTTTCTCATAATTTTATGGTATAACTCATACGTTCAATCCCCCAATATTTTTCATAATTTTTTATTCCCCTTATTCTTATAGATCAGAATTAAAATGCTTCTTCTCTATGCATGTGACATTTGCTTTGATCTTGTAATTTACTTAAAGAGATTGGTGAGACACTAAATATCTCTATCTCCAAGAGTTTTTTAAACTTAAATAAGTATTTTGTCTAGTCCAACGGTCATATTCAATGTTTTTCTTACCTTGTGTTTATTAATTTGACGATAATAGTTGAAATTTTGATCAATTTCTTTAATGTCAGGCGTATTAGAGTCTGATGAGATATCATATATTTTATTAAATTGAATTATAGAAATACTTATTCCACGTATCATTTATAACATTTTTTTGGACTAAAAATTTTCCTTCTTCATCTTTAACATGCTTCATTTAATCCAAATCTTTTATGTTTATTTCTTTTCTTTTAACAAGCCCTATATAGATTTTTTCTATTCCTTCTTTATTCCTAAGGATTGATATAATTCTTAAAAAGATCGAGTGATTCACTCAACTCCCCTTCTTAATCTCTTTCATAGATTCATTATGATTTTTATCCAATCTTTGGCATTTTTACACCTACATTATTTTTAAAAAAATTTTTTTACTCTAACTTTACTTTTAATACTTCGTTACACCATGATTCTTTACCTCTAGATACAAAACATCTTCATTTTCCCCATGTCTCTTTAACAATTGTTTTATTCTCTTATGATACCTGGTTCCACATATCATTTGCACTTCCGAAAAGAAGAAGAATAAAACCTCAATGATCTTATGTTGGAAACTATTTTTTTTTTCACATTTTAAATTGCACCACTTGATATGTGGAGTGTCATGTAACTTCTTCTCTTAACTATCCTACTTACTCTTACATCCATAACCAAATATGAAGATGTATAAGAATGCCTTAAAATTTTAAGTGATGAAGAGAAAGAAAATATGTTTTGAGATTGTTATAATTCAGGAAGTTAAAAAGAAATGAGAATATTGATGGAAGACTAGATCCGAATGTATGGTTTGATGGGTGGTGGTCGACTATGCCGCAGTGGAGCCAGTCTAATGGTCGACTAAAATTTCGCAGGTGACAATGCCAGAGAGCTTGTTGGCAGATGTCTAGCAAAGGTTCGACCATTTGTGGAGGAGGTTTGGTGAAGCTAATTGTCCAAGCGACAGCGATCAGTCCTTATAGTGACCACTGGAATTAAGTTCGACAAAAGTTTCGATTCCATCAGGCATCAGGTTTAGTCCAGTCGGTTCATGTATATCGTGATTATTATTTTAGTTTGCAGATCTTTTTATTGATGAATTAGAATTTTGCCCGTTAAAGATCAGTTGGATTTCAACAATTATAAATATGTATCATTCTTGTCTTCACGACCTTCAAAACTTCATAGTTAAAGATAAATAAAAGGGTTAGAAATCCTAATGGGAAACATCAATAGGCAATGATAGAAATTCCTTTGAGTTGTTGAAATACGTAAGACCCTTGAACGTATTTAATATGATTGAGAAACACTTCTTAACACCTTGAACTTGTGTGATTCATATATAAAGTTGAAAAGATTGAAAAAAAACACTTGGATATAAAATAGAGTTTGTTCTTGGAAACTTTTGTGGCTATTTTTTTGTGTAACTCTTTTGTAATATTTTGTAAGAACTTTTGGAAGTATGGTGATTTTTAGATTTTTTTTCTTTTCCCTAACATAGATTGGTTTGATCAAGCTGGATAAATAAGTTTGTTTGTGTTCTTGTCTTTTATCTTCTTTTTCCTTGTTGTGGATTTACCTTCACTTTAAGCAAGTTACCAGGTTACTGTGTTGCTTACGACTATATATTTTGGTCGTCATTATTCTTTATCTCACACATGAAATTTCTTAATTGTAATAAGTTATCAACAAATTCACTAGATTTGTTAGAGATTTAACAATAAGTGGCACCCATCGTAGGGTAAAGGGATTTTGTTTACAAGTGAGCACCGTGTGTTATAAATGGCAGATCAAGAGTTATTTGAAGACAACAATTTGTGTTGTAGAAAGTGAAGATGCAATCAATCATACGTCAAGAGAATTTTATTGAAGCATTGAAGGATGATGCAACGATGTATGCACGTCTTACACAAGAAGAAAAGATCGAAATGGTGGATAAGGCCAAAAGTGTCATCATCTTGTACCTCGAGGATAAATTTTTAAGAGAAGTTGACATGAGGAAGGTTGTGACTTTGATGTGGGCAAAACTTGAATAATTGTATATGACCAAGTCTTTGACTCACATATTGCGTTTGAAACAAAAATTCTACTCTTTCTGAATGACAGATAACAAAACCATAGTAGAATAGTTGATAAAATTTCACAATAGCATTATGATGTTGAAAAAATTGAGGTGAAGATTGATGATAAGAACAAAACTCGACTCTTATTAATTAAGATGAATACCCAAATTCTTGGAACACTTCAATGATGTGCTTCTTTATGGATAATAATTTTCAATAATTTTCATAATAGAAGTTTTTCAATAATAGAACAAGTTCTTATATATAAGTTTTCTATTTTCAATATAAGATATGTTCTTTATAGAACAAGTTGACATTTTTACCAAAATAACCTAGTTTTGCCTTAATATTACCCGATCTAACCAACATTCCAACATATATTCCAAAATATTCATGTTTCAAACAAAACAAAAAAGCTCATTCGCGACACGGGTCGCCAATAGCAGCCCAACCCCTTTAAAATTAAAGACGGAACGCCAATAGATGGATAGTCTCCTTTAAAAATTAGGAGGAGACGCCAATAGGTGAATATTCACCTCTTAAATTTTAAAGGGAGCGCCAAAGCTCCATAGTCTCCTTTTTTTTAATAATATAATTAATTTTTAATATTAATTATATTATATAATATTCAAAAATTTATTATTATTTTAATAGTAAAATATAATTAATCTTTAGTTCGCATCCATATAAGCTATATGCGAAAAGTAAAAAAAAAAAATCTTTCAATAATAATAAATTTTATAATATTATATAATATAATAAATATTAAAAATTAATTATATTATTAAAAAAAAGACTACAGACCTATTGGTGACCCTTTTAAAATTTAAGAGGTAACTATCTACCTATTGATACCCCTATTTAATTTTAAAGGAGGGTTGGGCTTCTATTGATGTTGTCACGAATAAATTTTTTTTTTTGTTTGAAATATGAGTATTTTAAAATATATGTTAGAATGATAGTTAGATTAAATAATATTAAGGCAAAACTAGGTTATTTTGATAAAAATTTCGAACAAGTTTCCACAATTCATAATAGAAGAAAATTTATTTGCAATAAAAAGATGTCTCAAAATAAATAATCAATTTTACTTTCTAATGCACATTTTTCATTTATACTCTTTAATTAATATTATTTTTATTATTTTTAATATTTTATAAATGATACTTTAATAAAAATGTCATTTTCTCTATATTTTTTTTAATTTGTTTAAAATGGTCAACTGAGATACTAAAAAATAAGAAGGAAAAAATGTTGTACTATTTTGTTTGTTCTTTAAAAAAAAGACAGTGTGAACGTGTTCAACTCACATCGGTGGCATATATTAGTGGATAATTTGTGAATAAGGTTGTCACCATTTTCTTAGAATACAGCGGTCAACTGAAGAGAGCATAACAATATTAGATCAAGGTTTTCCTTTCCTCCTACTCCTTTGAAACATGAATTTTACATCACTCTACTCCAATTACACTCAACAATGGACATACGACGACTTTATTCAAGGAAATGAAGAAACTGAGACTCTTACAACTTGATTGTGTTGATCTCATTGGAGATTATGGATGTCTTTCCAATCAACTGAGATGGGTCAAATGGCAAGGATTTACTTCTTTCAACTATATACCCGACGACTTTTATCAGCGAAATCTTGTTGCTATAGACTTAAAACACAGCAATATTAGACAAGTTTGGAATGAAATGATGGTAATAATAGTAACATTCTCTTTTGTAACTAAAAAGTTTATAACAATAGTAATTGTTGCCTTGCCTCCATTTTTAACATTTATCTTCTTGCAGTTGCTGGAGAAGCTTGAAATTCTTAATCTCAGCCATTCTAAGAACTTGAGAAACAGCCCCGACTTTTCAAAATTACCGAATCTAGAAAAGCTCATCATGAAAGATTGTCCAAACTTGTCTGACATACACCCGTCCATTGGAGATCTCAATAGAATTGTTCTGATAAATTTGAAGGACTGTACAAGTCTTAACAATCTCCCAAAGAAGATATATCAATTGAAATCGTTGAAAACTCTTATCCTTTCTGGTTGTTCAAAGATTGACAACTTGGACGAAGATGTAGTGCAAATGGAATCTTTGACAACGCTGATCGCGAAAGATTCAGGTGTAAAAGAGGTGCCCTATTCAATAGTAAGATCGAAAAACATTGCATATATATCCCTATGTGGATTTGAAGGATTAGCGCGCGACGTTTTTCCCTCTCTCATTTGGTCTTGGATGTCGCCAACAATGAATTCATTACCCCGCATTTCTCCATTTGGAAACAAGGCTTTGTCTGTAGCTTCCATCAATGTACAGGATAATAATCTTGATTTCCTATCACCAATGGTTATGAGCCTTTCACAACTCAGAACTGTCTGGATACAATGCCGCTCAAAGATTCAACTAACTCAAGAATTACAAAGAATTCTTGATGATCAATATGGTGTAAACTTCACCAAATCGGAAACATCAAACGAATCACAAATCTCAAATCTTTCCTTGAGATCGCTTTTGATTAGAATGGGAAGTTGTCACATGGTCGCTGATTGATAGGAATGGATCGGATCCCACAAATGATGATGGGAATGTGTTAGTTAATAGAGATATTATTGGACCTAAACAATGGAGGGTATATGTGAGAAAGAATAGAAAACTCCACAAATAAATAGGAGTTAGTTTAGGTATTATTCTCCATATAAATAGGAGTTAGTTTAGGGATTATTCTCCATATAAACAGGAGTGTATGGGGCAGTAGTGAGGCATTAATTGATTTTCTGTTTTTGATATTAGGGTTTGGGCAGTGAGAGAATAGTTTCTCTGACTGAGGAGCAGTAGCTCTGGAATTTATTTTACTTTCACATTCATTAATAAAATACTTTTCTTTATCATATTAAATCATACCTCTGTTCTATCAATTGGTCCGACCTACCATTGTTCATGCCCAAAGCTCCTAAGATGGTTGACCGTATTTCTGCAGTGGAAGAAAGGTTGGAAGGTGTCGAGGCTAGCATTGCTGCGTTACGAGAGTTCATTGGTGCTGAGATTCAACGTGCAATGGCTCATCGTGAAGTGCCACAGCCAAGCAGTGCGACAGTTTCCTCACCGCTGGATGAGTTTCGTTTATCTGCGAAGAAGGTGGAGTTGCCGGCATTTACCGGTGACGATCCGGCTGCATGGATCACTCGGGAAGAGACATACTTTGAGGTACAACGAATTTCGCAGGATGTTCGTATTCAGTTGACCAAATTGAGTATGGAAGGCCCTACTATCCATTGGTTTAACCTATGGCATGATTCAACAGAGGAAGTGTCATGGGAGAACCTCCGTGAGGCGATGATGGTTCGATTTGGAGGTGGGCGTTTGGAGAATCCGTTTGAGGAATTAAAGGAACTAAAACAATCGGGATCCGTAGAGGAATATATTGCTGAATTCGAACTGTATTCTTCACAGTGTGGTCGTTTACCAGAACAACAGTTTCTAGGTTATTTCATTGGTGGTTTACGTCATGATATCCGTTCTCGTGTGCGTACCTTCAAGCCTCGCAACCGTTACCTAGCAATGCAATTGGCTCGTGATGTTGAAAGTGAATTTGCAATGGCTTTTGGACAGGGTTCTGGAGCACGTTACAAACCGGGTCATGGTTCTTGGACAAAATCTCAAAAGCCTAATTGGGCTTTTCGCGAAGGGGAAGGGAACGGATCTGCAACTCAGACCCAGCCTAATAATTCTTTGGGCCAAACGCGGACTGGTTCGGATTCTGGATCTCAAACCGTCTCAACACGTCCTACCAATTCTACAGCATCTTCTCGCCCAAATTTAGGTGACAATTCACGCCGTCAATCTCGTGGTGTTCGCCATCTACCAAGTGCAGAGGTTAATGAGCGTCGTGCGAAAGGACTCTGTTTTTGTTGCAACGAACGATGGGATCCTCTCCATCAATGTGCAACAAGACAGTTACGAGTGATTATCTTGGGGGATGACGAAATTGTTAACGATGCAGGAGAGATTGTGGTGTTGGAGGCTGCGACGGAAGAAGAGCTCACACAAGAGGAATTAGAATGTAAAACCATGGGGCTGTTTGGTGTATCCACTAATCCAAATCAGGTCCGGAGGATGAAATTGGAGTTGATTTTAGGAGGTGTGGATTTGATTTTAGGAGTTGTGTGGCTAGAAACTTTGGGGAAGGTGACCATGGATTGGAAAGAAATGTCTATGAAGTTCAACCATAAAGGCAGTATGGTGAAACTACTTGGTCAGGCTGTAGATGATAAGATGGCTACTTTCCAAAGCATTATCACTCCTTCTCGAATGATAGCAGGCTGTGAATGGCCTACCTTGATGGAGGTGTTAGGGTCACCGGTGTCGTGTGTCTCTGATCAACAGACTAAGGAGTTGGAAGGATTGCTGAAGAGTCAATTCCCTGATCTGCGCCTTAAGGACAAGGCTAATGTTGTAGGTGGGGGTGATGATAGGAATGGATCGGATCCCACAAATGATGATGGGAATGTGTTAATTAATAGAGATATTATTGGACCTAAACAATGGAGGGTATATGTGAGAAAGAATAGAAAACTCCACAAATAAATAGGAGTTAGTTTAGGTATTATTCTCCATATAAATCGGAGTTAGTTTAGGGATTATTCTCCATATAAAGAGGAGTGTATGGGGCAGTAGTGAGGCATTAATTGATTTTCTGTTTTTGATATTAGGGTTTGGGCAGTGAGAGAATAGTTTCTCTGACTGAGGAGCAGTAGCTCTGGAATTTATTTTACTTTCACATTCATTAATAAAATACTTTTCTTTATCATATTAAATCATACCTCTGTTCTATCACTGATACTCTTGGCAAGAGCATATCACAAGTTCCTTCTATATCCTTTATTTTATATAAATATGTTAAATCTAAATTGCCATGTGTAGCATTTACACAACAATGTTTTACTTCTCAATAATTTTACCTTGTCAATGTTTTATATTAGGTGCCAAATTATAAAGCACTTTTTCTTTTAGTATCATAGTAGAATCTAGATAGCTACTATCACACAAGAACTATATTTCTAGATTATTCTATATAACTTGTGAGTATTGAAGCTGTCAATGTATTAGAAAACATTCTTGAACTACAATAAAAATTAGAAAACACTAGCACTTGAAATATTGAACCCCAAATCAGCTTGAGAATGCAATAAATGGGTGATGATTGAGCTAGAATGACTAAGGCAAACATGATATTAAAATTATGGACTTTTCCAACTCAGTCTTACAAAACCGGCTTGTAAGGTGACAATTGTTCTCACTTATGAATTTATGTTCAGATCTCATCTCAGTGTGAGACTCTTAACACACGTCTAGAACCGGAGAATTGGAATGTGATCCAATAGTCCGATAGTGGTGACTAGATTGTCAATAGGTGCTATAGCGGCACAGCCCCTCACCGCTACGCTATTGGTCTGCGAAGCGCTATTGACAATAGCGGTCATAGTGAACGCTAAAAGCGCCATCGTAGCGGCGCTATGACAGCGCAATAGCGCTGCCATTGCAGTTTGATGGCCGCTATTCTCAATTTGGAGCAAAATCGTAAGCCTTAATATTTTGAAACTTAGTTTTTTAAGGGTTTATGTTGGCCTTTCCTACCTTATTATTGATCTAATATTTAACTCCACCGCGTGTTATGCTTCTTTAGTGCCACCGTGATTTTTCTTTTTCTACATCGTTCTCCCTTATGACGTCTTCCACTGCATCTTCTGCATTCTTCGTTGTTTTCATCTATTTCTTCACTGTTCTCCTCTGCTTCTATATTGTTTGCCTCTGCTACTGATGCGTTAACGATTGAGTTTAATATCATGAGGAGAGTGATAATGTTGTGCAGGAATACTTTTATAAATTGGTTTTGATGGGATATGTGATGTTGCAATTTCTATTTTTAAGTATTTATGTATGTGGTTGGAATTTATGTTTTACCATATACTTTAGTTTTTAGTCTTCACAATAGCGATCATCTTGCTATCCGCCATGCCGTTATAGCATTTTGGGGGTATCTGAGATTAACAACCTTGAGCGGTGACCTGATAGCATGTAGTACTACAGATCTTGTGTAAGTTCTGAAAACATATTAGAATTTGGATTTCATATAACTCAAATTTACAATATCCGGCCTAGTAAGGTTGGATTAGACCCAACCTAATGATTTGGTGGATAGAATATTGTGATGTGTCAATTGTGAGTCATTAGTTCCACATTGAATTGAATGGAAGAGTAGATGTTAAGTAACATATAAGAGAGACGATCTATATACTTAATGCCTTCAAATTTTAGGGAAAGATGTGGTACTCAAACTCAGTCGTGTGACTGCTCTTAATTCCATGATATAATACACCATGTTGGTTTTTATGATTGTTGTTAGTTGCAGTTAACAAAGCCTATACTTATGATTCAGGGATTAACAGCCAATGATTCGAGTGACTTTTTCCTTCCGGGCGGCAATAATCATTCTTGGTTGGCCTATAAAGGTAAAGGACCTTCAGCACTATTTGAAGTTCCTGATCATCAGATGAAGGGAATAATCTTATGTGTTGTTTATTCATCAATATCTGAAAACATGGGAGTTGAGTGTCTTACTAGCTTCTTGATCATTAATTACACAAAGTGCACCGTCAAGATATACAAGCGAGACACAGTCATGTCCTTTAACGATGAAGATTGGAAGGGTTTAACATCAAATCTAGTGCCTGGAGACGAGGTGGAGATCTTTCTAGTTTTTGGACATGGATTGTTTGTTAAGGAGATCGCGGTCTATCTAATTTATGATCAGACAATTTCTGTGGAAGTTGAACAATCAATTATTATGGAAGTTGACACATCGACGGCTAACTCAAAAATGGATCCATTGGAGGAAGTGAACTTGCAGCCATTGACTGATGTGAAAGTGGAGGCGTCAACGGATGCTAAAATATCGCAAAAGCTCAATAAAAGTATATTTACAAGACTTCCAAAAATAATGAGGACTTGTTTATGCTTGAACAAGCATGGAGATAAAGGTTTGAACAATTTTTGAGAGAGAGACAATGTTCTGTATACACAAAAAGTTGGATTTGTGTGCTTACTATTTGTTTTATGAAATGTACATAGTTGAGCATTTTAATTTCTTCTCCTTTTTATTTCTTTTACATGTCATAGGTGGCATTCATTTTTCTTAATTCTCATTCCAGCAACAAACATTACAAGAGCAAATATACTCATTTAACCCCTAGTGAATATAATCTATGATAAACCAAAAAGTAATTGTTAAATAGTAAAACACAGATAATATATATAATCATAAGTATAACATTTAACAAAAAAAAAAAAAGCTTAATTATTGTTTTAATCTTTCTACTTATACCTAATTACAGAATTGGTCTTTGTATTTTAAAATCAACTAGATTTTGTCTCCTTCTGATTTATTATCATACAATATCTTTCTGAACCATCTGCATGACCTATAAAAAAGGACTAAATATAAGTGCTGAGGAGAAAGACGCACGAAATAGGCGGACTTTCTTCTTTGCCGAGGGCACACAATCACATTCTCTATCACACCTCTCACTATTGAATATAATCAAACGACCATATAAGGCCTTGAGTTACATGTGGGTGATTTTAACTGTCCATACTATATAAAGAGCCGATTGTGTCATTTGAGGTATTCAATTCATGCTCACTCTCAGACTAATCAATTGAACGTTAGAGTGCTAATCTTGTAAGCTCACCATTCTTCGCCGTACTGGAAGCTAATTCCACAACACCAAGGCTTTATTCCATCACTTCACCTCATATTTCTTGTCCTTATGACACCGTTTGTGGAAAACAACTTTTGATTCCCGTCATTTTTCCACGAAAATCACTGTCTCTTCATCGAAGACATAAATCATTGATCTTCTTCTCACATATCACTAATCTTCTTCTCTCAGATCATCCATTTTTTTACCGCACATCGCCGATCTTCTTCTTTCGAAACATTGATCTCTTTCTTGAATAAATCAGATAACAAACTCTTAAAACTTTAGTGATATCGAGGGTTACCATATCTGCTGCTCAACGTCACGATGCTAAGGCTAACAAAGCTCCACCTCTTCCTCCAATAGAGAATGATACAGTCCTTATGACTTCTTAGTCTATTCATGAGTAAGAACATCTCGCTCTTTTAAGCATTGACTAAGAAACGTTCCAAGTCTTTCCTTTCTTCCAAACTATGCTCCAAGGCCAACCTTCAAACCAACTTCCATCACAACCGTTTATATCTGGACAAAAGATGCTCCCAAATATTCAACAATTGCAGGATAATTCTAAACATTCAAGGAGGTTCCGACATACTAAACATTTTCTATAATTTGGTACAACAATAAAATTCCCAAGCCTTGGAGGACATGATACTTCAAATTGTAGAGAACATGCAATGCACCTAGGGCTGGAAATGAGTCGAGTCGAGTCGAACTCATCTCAGCTCGGCTCGACTCATTAAGAATTGTTCGAGTTCGAGTTCGACACGAACTTTTTTTAAGCTCAAACTCGACTCATTATAAGTTTACGAACAGTTCGATTTAACTCGTTAGGTTCATCTCATTAGGTTCAGCTCACATGATTCACGAACTTAAAAACTATTTTTTTAAATATATATATATTTTTTAGTATATTTGACATTTTAAATAAATATATTTTTTTAAAATAAAATATTAAAATAAAATAAAAGTTATCATATTGAAATTTAACTTTATCTTCAAATTTTACTAATTCAAAACCTACACAACTTTCAAGAGATACATTTGAGAGTCTAATTAAAAAACTACTAAATTGAAGAATAAATTTGTCTAAGATTTGGAGTAAATATTTAAACCTAATTTTAAAGACAGTATAATTTTTCTTATATGTAATCGAGTTGACTCATGAACCTAACGAACTTAATTTTTCGCTCATACTCAACTCATTTGTTTCATGAATCTAGTTTAACGATTTAATTGTCGAATCGAATTCCAAACTATTTTCGAGTTGGTTCGATTCATTGTCAGCCCTAAATACATCCCACGAGAGCCAACACTATGTGCGATGATGCATCGCACAATGACCACAAAGTCATACCATAATCAACCCCGCTAAATGAAACCTCACCACACAGAGCAGTTCTAAGGTTTTCGAGTCGTAACCAAAGCAGAAACCATCAAACTCCTTTAAGATCCGTGAAGTTTAAACTCTTTGCATTTACGCTTAAGAGAACTTTCATGACTTGGTTCAAAACCCTCGTAGAAGACAACATAGGTTGATGGAAAGAATAGTGCGACTTGTTTACTACTCAATTCATCGCTTCAAAACAGTAATCTACTACCACAGATGTACTCAGTGGGATCATGCAAAAGGGGAAAGAAACCTTGCGTGAGTACATGGACATATTTACCAAGGTAGTGGTAGAGGTAGGAGGTACAAACGATAAATAAAAATGCTGGATCTTCAAAAGGGAATGAAATTAGAATGCATGTTCAAAGAAAAAAAAACTTGGACTGGAAAGAGATTGCGGTTTAAGTGACTTGGTGAAAAGGCTCCAACCATACATCAACTACAAAAAAGAGATCTTAGCTTAAGAAAAGACCTAAGGAAGGAGAAACCTCGCATATGGTCCAATTATGGTGATGATGGGGAATGAGTTTTCCCTTCATTCTTAGTGAAATCTCAATAATTACTAGTTAATCCCCACTATGTCGTTTGTTCTTACTAGTATCCAATATCCTTAATCCCATAAAATTGAATCTATAATTAGTAGTCACATTCTTTAATACCAATATTAATTTAAAAAAAAAAAGAAATTACACTATCTCGTCTTAATTAATTTTATCCTTCAAATTCACACTTCACCTTCTAAAATATAAAACTCATGCATTTAGGTTTCTGACTCGCGTGCACGTAGGGCTGGCAATGAACCAAACCAACTCGAAGATAGTTCGGAATTCGACTCGACAATTAAATCGTTGAACTAGGTTCATGAACCAAATGAGTTGAGTATGAGCGAAAAATTAAGTTCGTTAACTAAATGAGCTGAACTTGAACTATACATAGTTCGACTCGTTAGGTTCATGAGTCAACTCGATTACATATGAAAAGAATTATACTGTCTTTAAGATTAGGTTTAAATATTTACTTCAAATCTTAGACAAATTTAATCTTCAATTTATTAGTTTTTGAATTAGACTCTCAAATGTATCTCTTGAAAGTTGTGTAGGTTTTGAATTAGTAGATTTCGAAGATAAAGTTAAATTTCAATATGATAACTTTTATTTTATTTTAATATTTTATTTTAAAAATATATATTTATTTAAAATGTCAAATATACTAAAAAATATATTTTTTTAAAAAAATAGTTTTTAAGTTCGTGAACCATGTGAGCTGAACCTAATGAGATGAACCTAACGAGTCGAACCGAACTGTTCGTGAACTTATAACGAGTCGAGTTTGAGCTTAAAAAAAAGTTCGTGTCGAACTCGAACTCGAACTCGAATTCGAACAATTCTTAACGAGTCGAGCCGAGCTGAGGTGAGTTCGACTCGACTCGACTCATTTCCAGCCCTACGTGCACGTTCCCTTTAACTCCCCCTTAAGAATTATTCCTGAACTACATAATATATTCACTTATTTATGTAGCATTTCTCTCGACTTAACTGAGTTGACATAAGACATCACATACCCACCGTCATGATATCCTTTACAACACTTCAATTATGTTGGTGTCTTCCTCGTTGTAATCAAAATACTGTGAGAAACAACCTTTCATTTTAACAACCATTTACTCTTAAAATGAAAATTCAAAACTTATCTTCAAGTAGTATAATGATTCTCTTCACCTGGTCAACCCTGTGAGGGTGGTTGGCTGCACTAAGGTTCACTCGGGTATCTGATGTTCGTTGAGGACTTCTCAATAACCTTGAAGTGAATTCTGGTTCTTGGCGCATACACTGATGATTATTAAACATGTGAGTCCACCATTCAATAATGGGAGTCTAAGTAAACGAGTTGAGATGTAAATGGTAGGAAGTAGATTGATCTAGTCATTTCACTAAAGAGTAGTCGAATGAGCTCAAGACTCATTTGAGTGCAGAGTAAGCCCTTTATTCATCATTTGTTATACTTTGACATTTTTCATAGTTGAGATATACTTATGAACTTCCGATGTTCAATTCTCAAATTATTGACATATTGTCATTGTGAGTTAAATCTATAATTTACTTTCGTTCATAGTCATTTATAATCTTCTTCAAGCTACAATAATTCATGGTCGAATCGGGACGTACCATTGAAATGTTCTAGCAAATTTGTTTTAGAAGTTAGAACCATCTTCCCCAACTAGGGTTATAAATCATACATATCCTTTCTGTTGAGGAAAATAACTTCTCCTAGCGCACTATCTAATTTCAACATTAGCTTTCAAACATCTTTAATATTCTGGTTAAGTTTTACTCACACATTAACATAAGTAAAACTAGTTTGAACACCTAAAATTAACAATTTTTTTCATCATTACAATAACATGACATATAATATTTGAAAAATAAAGTATGGACTTTGAGGTGCACCGAATCACTCAAAGACTAAGACTATTGGTAAAATCATGGTGGAACAATTTCTCTACTTCAATTCTAACTTAGGCACTAATCAAGAGAAAAAAAAAGACATATTATAATTTTGAGACAAAACTTAGAGCAAAAATTTAATGCTCAAATATTATCCAATAAATTTATGAAAAATAGAATAAAACTATTTTTTAATATATTATATATGAGGGCAAAATAAAAAGTCTATGAAATAATGAGTTGAGATATAATTGTAGGGTGTAAGTAGATTTATTTCCCTTCTACAAGAGATTAAAGTCTCAAGGCCCAACAAGATAGATTACCCAGCCCTATTTTTAAACCCTAATTCCGATTCTACCGTTCCTTCAACCGAACCACCATTTCCAATGCGTGCTATAAAAACGGAGCAGTCGAGTGAAGAATTTCATTCATCATCACTCTATCTAGGGTTTGCCTCTCTCTGCATATTTCGCTTTTTAATTTTAATATAGTTTCGTTTGAATTATGCTGTTTTACAATGCTTGTTCTTGTTTTAATGTGAACTTCATTGATTTTTGATAAATGTGTTGTTTTGTTATTGAATTGAATATAAAATCCAGGCATATAGTCAGGTATCTACCGTGATAATAACTGGTAGAGACCGTTACATGGCTGGGAAATTAAACTGAGAGGGTTTGTGTTGGATGAATTTGGGGTTTCCCATTTTTTTCTGATGCATCTCTTTCATTAGGTGTTCATCGTTGCCCAATAATACTCTTTATTATTATGTGAGCTACATCTGGACACTACATTTCAATTACTTGCACTTTTACATAATTTTTGTTATGTTTTGATTTGAGGTTTCTGATTCATTTATTGATTTTATTTGCTTGATAACGTATATGGATTTGCTACTGTACTAGTATTTTCTCAGATGTAAGGAGTCTAATATTTCTGATAATTTGTTTTTTGAAATTATTTTGATGATGAGAATATTGGCCTTTTCTACCGATTGATCATAAATAAAAACATTGATGCCTAGAAAATGTCTTGATATTAATTATAATTTTATATAATCCTCTCAATTGAAGGTTATTGAAAACTTACCTCTAAATTGGTTAAACTGAATTAAGGGAAGAATACTTTTTTTTCTTTAATTAGATACAGTATGGCTGCTAATACAATACAGATAATTTATATACTAAACAAAAACATAATACAAAAATATTAAGTATCGGGTAATAATATTGGCTCGAATATTGTGAGTATCGGGTAAAAAGTATGAAATATAATACCTGCCATTTTATTTACTAAACAAAACTAATATAAAAATTAAATATTGGTAAATTATTATTGCTCAAATATCCCGAGAATGTAACAAAATATAATATGAATTAGAAAAATATCATGTCAATGACAAGCTTGAATGTAAATGTACTATAATGCAAGAAAACTTGTTTACAAGAACAAGCTTAAGTTAATATTTTTAAATTAGTTTCAATTTTCAGCAACTACAATGAAACATTTAGGGCATGAGATTATGAAGCTGAATGGAACGTGATGAGATCTATACAACGGAATGAAAAATGTACAAACAGTTTCTGGTTTGTAGGTAATGACGGATGAGCATTTGTGGACAATTTGACAAACAATTCTAAATGACTGGCTCAATTTGGACTATAAACCAGAATGTCATCATAAAAAATCAAAACTAACTTTCTCAGTACTTCTTGAAGACTTAATTAAGTAGGCAGTAATAAAATGTTGACCCTACATTTTAAATAAATTGGGTTGTTACCATTTATTTTTAAAGTGTGATTAGAAAAGATCTAAAAAGAATAAAGAGATGCAAACTCAATAAGATTTGGATGGATACATGTTGAACACCTATACTGACAAGGTTTTAAAAACCGGTTGAACTATGAACAATCTTTCACAGGTTATTTAAGTGGTAAGACCAAAATTGAGTTCTAGTTTGAGCGGTTTATAGCAATTCAGCCATAGTCCGAAAAGTCTTGTTAGTTTGATGTTTGATTCAATTTTTATAACATTATGGTTCCATTTTTGGGGTATTTGAGCTTCATTCTTTTCATCATAACAAAATAAATGTGCCTCCATTTTGTAGGGGTATGGACATTAAAGAATCTGTTGAGAACAAAATACCTTGGGATGGAACTCTCTCTTTAAATGATTTTACCCTTTCCGCTTCTACATTTTCTAACAAGTGGAAATTGTTTAATCCTTTCTTTCCTCCATGGTTGTGGACCACTTGTCCAAAACATCATTTCGGTTCTTCTCATAAGGTGACTCCTTTGACATGAAATTCACAAATCCACTGCCTTGTTCAATGCTTAGCATCTGTCCTAAATTTTTTATTTATTTGTATATCTCAACCTCTCTGTCAGGTGGAAGGATACTTATCACTTGAGAGTGTTTGCCTCGTCAAATCCAGTGAGGTCTGTCAGCAATTTAGCGTAAAACTAATTTTCATGGACCTGCATATTTGAAATCACAATGAATTTGACGAAATCACAATACCTCTGATTTTACTAAAGCTTCAAAGTGTAGTTTTTATAAGATTATAGTGACCACTTTGATTCTGTGAAACCCATTGTCAGTCCAAACATACACGAAATAAGTTTGTTAGTTTTTGAATTGTAATTGGCATTGTCATTACAGGAAGAAGAGAGCAATAGGAGTCTTACAAGGAAAGAGAGCAACATCTCTCAAACAGAAGAGCCTTTTGATGATGCAACTTTAGTTTGTATGTCCTAATTGGTATTCTTAAACTAGTATTATCCCATACCATAAATTTGGATTCTCTGCAATTTCATTACTCTTATTTCCCAATTACTTATATAATGTATTTGTTCCTTTCTACTAGGTCCAGAGTATGAAGTAAACCACTTTGATTTTCACATTATATATAGTCCTTCCTATAGAGTTCCGGTGCTGTACTTCCGTTCATATCATAGTGGTATGTTACCTTTTCTATCTTGTGGAGTGTGTGTCAGTGTTGTCCACAAAGAGAGTCAAAATCTCGCCATACCAAAAAATTTGCGGTGATGTTCACTATATTTGATTGATACTGATCCTGTTTCATTATGTAGATGGACAACCTTTGCCGTTCAGTGAAATTGAAAAGGACCTTCCTGGTCATTCTGCAGAGATGCTTCTACAATCCAAATGGACATTTATAACTCAAGAGGTAAATAACTTGTTTCAACTCTTTTTCTTTTCTCTTAAGTAACAATGTTATATTAAAAAAACTACTATTGATCTGCATACCCTATCATCAGTTTGTTTATAGTCTTGTTCTATACATTTAACTAATGGTTTCAAATTTATATGTTGCAGGAACATCCCTATTTGAATAGGCCATGGTACAAGCTACATCCTTGTGGGACTAGTGAATGGATGAAACTACTCCTATGTGGTGGTGATACATCTTTGAATAAAAACTTGATGGAACAATATTTAGTTTCTTGGTTCTCCGTTGTCGGGCAAGTTGTTGGTCTTAAAACTCCTCTAGGAATGCTGGATAATATAGTTTCAAATGATTTTTAGATAAAACGAAGTTATGGAATTGAGATGAAGGAAGGGATGTGTTTGCAATTGTCAATGATAGAAAGTTGTAGCAGAAAAATTGTTGGAAAGTTGAGACATGTTTATAGAAATTAGGTTTGTCGTACTTGTAGACGTTGTATATACTTATACTACTACTCTTTGACACCTTAAATACTATAGTTTAACTGTTTAAAATTAAATTCAAACATGTCATCATGTTGGGTTTATAATTGTTTTTGTTAAAGCTATAAATGGACAGCTTTTTTCAACAGGAAAATATGTAGAGAAAAATCCAGCTTTTGAATCAAGATACTATGGTTCAAATCAAATTCCAAAATTCAACCATTTTCACGATAAACACAATATCAAAACAGGAAGTAACAACAATATCAAGTTCTTGGAAATCTAAGTACTCCTCATCATAATTTTAATTGACCATAGCCATGAATGAATAAGAGTTTTAACAAGATACATCTTATATTACTCATTACATTAAAACAAATTTCTAACAAAGACCCGTACAAGAGCATCAAGATCGATTTTGTTTCGTCAGTCTCTCATTTGAAGGCAAACATCTTGTTTCGTCAGTTCTCATTTGAAGGCAAACATCATGAATTTGTTTTGTTTAAATGGTTCATACTGAATTCCTTTACTACCCATTCAATGACCCAAATAACTAATTTCTATAGATGAATACTCTCCCACCTGCTACTTCTCTGAAGATTGAAGAAATGCATCATCAAGCTTATATTCCTCTTTAGTTTCATGTTTTTTAGAACCTTTGGTATGGATTCTGCTGAAGTGAACAAGAAATTCTGTATTACCCTTGGCACCTTTGAGAGGAGACTCGATCCATCCTTTGCTGCAGAAACCAAAACTCTCTACTCCCTTTGTAATCTTCTCAAGAACCTGAATTCAGAACAAGTCAATCACAATTTTAACTCAGCCAAGTTCTCTATATAAGCCTTTTGTTCAGATAGCATAAAACCACCCACCTCTTGATGGACTAGAGGATCTTTCACTATCCCTCCCTTTCCTACCTGCATAGAGAATGGAATTTCAAATTTAGAAATGATATTTTTTTTTTTAAGTTGGTGATTTATAAATATCAATAACTTGTTTACGTTAATACATAATATAAATAAAAGTGACCGTCAGAGATAGAACTTTTGACCAAGAGTTTATACTGTTGTTGGAAATATCAAAACAACCTGAAAGAACATAATAGGAGTTGATATTCCTTACTTGAGATCTCTGAGCTTCAAATTGCGGCTTAACCAATATCACTAATGCAGCATCTTCCTTCATTACATTTACCACCGCAGGCATGACCTATTAAAACAATAAGAATATTTAGTCAATCAACAAGGCTAATCATACACATTCTAACCGAAGAATAGGCCTATGTTAAACCTGATTTGAGAGCATACCGTAAGAATAGATATGAATGAGAGGTCTAGGGTCACCAAATCAACATTTTGTGGGAGTTCTTTGAGATATCGTAAATTTGTTCGGTCTATGATTGATACACGTTCATCTCTTCGAATTTTTTCTGCTACCTAGGTAAGTTAATAATAGATAATCACTAAACAACCGCAGATGTGCAATAAAGCAAACCAATTAGGGAAATGCCATAAGAAAACAATAATAGTGGTAAACAAACTACCTGTCCGTAACCGACATCAACCCCATAAACATGTGATGCGCCATACTGAAGTAAGCAGTCGGTAAATCCTCCAGTCGACAGCCCAGAATCAAGAGCAACTTTACCAGCAACATCGACACCGAGCTGTTCAATGGCACCTTCCAGCTTATGTCCAGCTCTGTGTAGACATAAAAAAACCAAAAAAACAATTCGGTTTCGTAAAAGTTGCGTTGAGATACTGTTTCAAGTGAACAGAGATTGGTGACTTCACCTACATACATATTTGGGAACTTCAGCCATTATCTCGACTACAGATTTATCAGAAACAGGGGTACCAGCTTTATTAATCACCTTCCCGTTCACATATACTTTTCCTGCGGTACATATTTTGTCAATTATATAAAATAATATACTTTTCCTTCTTATCAAGAATAGGCATAAGAGGAGCCTGGAAAGAAAAATACTGTCATTTCTAATCTTATCTTAATACACATCCAACGCAACGTCTTTATCTCGGCTACACTTATTTTATTTTTTAAATTGAAAATAATAGTAAAATTAGTTACCTTGCAAAATCCACGACTGGATGATGGATCGACTATATTGCTCATACCTTTCAAGGCAGACTTCATCCAGCCTCTTTTTCCTAAACGAAACAGTAACTAATTAGTGAAAGTAACAAATGAATGATGGAATAATCTCCCTTATTCCTTTGAAAGATTAACACAAACTACCTTAGCCTATATGCACCACAACTTTTTGAGGGTAATTATAAAACAATTTAAATCTTAACAACCGAGCCTTATTCCACTAAGTGGGGTCGATTACATGGATCAACTTTCGCCGTAATGTTCTATTCAATACCATGTTTCTATGCAAATCGTTAATCTCAAGTTCTTAATAACTTCTCGTATAGTTTCTCTAAATCTTCCTTTTTCTAATTGTTTGACTTCTCTCCATCTGATGTACTCTCCAACCATCTAAGTCTATTTTCCACATCTTCTCTACTATAGGCTCTAATATTTTCATTTCTACCCATATCCTGTCTAATCTTATTGCATATCCAACGCAATATCTCAACGGCTACACTTACTTAATTCAAAATAATTTGCTCTTATGAATGTAGCAAGAATATAAATTTTACATAAGAATAAAGATACACATAGCAATGAATGAAAGCATACTTTTTGATTGGTATAATCCTCTCGGATTTTGCAGTAGCATAGCATCTAAAGGAAGACTTAACTGGTATTTCACCACTGACCCATCTCACTACATCAATTTCCATCAAAACACAACAACATAATTAAAAAAAAAACAAGTATTCAATTGCCTCAATCATATTAAATTAATATAAAAAACGATAAATATTTCAAAATTGTTTTTCGGGATGAATTTGTTGTGAAAGAGAACGAACCTGTTCCTGGGAGCTTCAGATTTCGTAACAATGAAAGGAAAGTTAAGGTTGTCTCGCTCTGTAAACCTCGTAAGTGGTGCTGTTTCACACACTGTAGCGCCATTTTGGTCTCTCAACAAAAAGAACAACCTTTTTCTTTGTTTTGTTTTCATTGTTAATAGATAGGATATGGACAAGATGGGTTTGGGCCTCTCATTCAACGGCCACTCTTATTTTGTTACTCCCACAATTTTACTGACTCCCCCTTACTTATATTCACATTCCATTTAGAGCAATTTTATGGATATAACCTTGGATGAACTATGAAAATTTTAGAAATTTTTAAGTTTTTATTAGAAATTTTCAGTTTGTACCGAAAATTTACAGTTTTTTTTTATGTAAAATTACCGAAACATTTTATTTTTGCAAAAGTTTTGTAATTTTTTAAAATTTTGGAATTTTTTATTAGAAATATCAAAAATTTTAAAATTTTTTATCAAAGAATTTTAAATTTCTGATATGAATGTCAGATTTTCTAGAAATACGGAAAAATGTGCAGTGGAAATTATGTGGAAGTAAAAATGAAAATTTTGAAATAAAAATAAAATTTGATGGGTAAATAATAACAAGAAATTTTTTGGAAATCTCTCCTAGTACCACCCTAAGAGTATAGTTGATAGACTTTTTTTTTTGAAATTACTTATTGTATTCCATACTTTACTCACGTTCTAGAATTTAAATAACCTTGAAATTTGAATTTAAATCTTCAGATGCATAAAATACACGATATACTCTTTTTAAAAGTCAAATTTAAATTAAAAATAAGTCCAAATACTAAAATATAGATTATAAACTTATGTATATTGAAATCTAGACACGTCATAGTGTACCACACTATAAAGAGATTAGCTTAGGCGACAAATTATATAACTTTACATATGCATCAATGTATGTCAATATAAATGGATCATGAGACACTTATATACATAATTGTAACTAACTTTTGCACCATTTGCCATATATTCTTTACGATATATGTGGTTATGGTTTAGTAAACCTTCAGAGAGAGATTAAATGAATAATGTGAGAAATACATTTTATTATAGTATCAATCACTGAGTCTCTCTCTCTCTATCAGAATTTTGTTATGTAACCTTCTCCTCTTCATCTTCTTCGTTGAGCCTCCATGAAAAAATATCCCAATGTTACACTGATTGCACCAAGCAGCGATGCTCGTCAATCCTTACCACACAATGTGTTTTTTGCACCTGATTCATCCACTTCACAACATTTCAGTTAGAAACTTTCGATCAAATTGTCGAAAAATAATTACTTGCTTTGGAATCAGTAGGTTGAATGTTTGATCCTAGCTCATAAAGTAGTTGTGAATCCTTGCATTCTAATTAAGTTCAAGATGCCTCAATATCAGCTTGACGACAAGATCTTTGATAAATATAAAGAGTGGATCATTCAAGATCAAACTATTTTCATTTTCCTTCTCTCCATGATATTCGAATATATTTTTACTCGTGTTCTCTCATGCAAGCATGCCTTTAAAGTTTGGGATAGAATCCACAACTACTTTAATGCGCACATGAAAGCTCGTGCTCTCCAGCTACGCATTGAATTGAAATTCATAAAAAAAAGGTACTAGTTCAGTCACTGATTTGTATTACGTGTTAAAGCTATTCTGAACTAGTTGCTTGCAGTTGGAGACATCGTTTTTAAACATGATCAAATTGACTTCATCCTCAACGGTCTTTTTGAGGAATTTAATCTGTTTGTTATGCAAATGTATGGAGTTCATAAACCTCAATCTCTCTATGATGTTGAAGCACCCATCTATATTCAAAAGGTGCAGCTTGATAAATTTCGCCAAAAATTGACTACTTCCTCTATTTCAGCAAATGTTGTGAATGCTAGTCATCAAACAACTTATGTGCGTGAAAATTCTGCTCATAGTATAGGCCGTGGACGCACATTTTGAAGTTGAAGATATAGCCACACATTTCTATTCACTACACTATTTTTTTAATAAACCTAATTTAAAGAGGAATTCAAAATTTTCATTATAAATTGTTTTAATCATAAATTTGGATTTTTTTATAAGCGGCTTATTTTACGCACACAATTGGATAGATTAATTTCTCGAATTGAAATTTACTTATAAGCAACAAAACTCTAATTAAAAATAAAAAAAACTTATCATATTGATATTTATATAGTAAATGAATGGTTGATTTTGAGATTATGAAATGGCAGAACGCAGTTTTGGGACCACAGAATCCCTATCCTTTCCCAAATGGACAAAAAAAACACGATGTTTGTTTTTCCACGTTAGCATCAAAACTAGTACCAACTGTCTTTCTGTTGGGTTAATTCTTCACCTAACTCTTCCCTCCTCAATCTCCAACAAAACCAACCACATTGCAATGATCATTCAAGCTTTTCATGCTTCTTCTTCTTGTTACTTCCATTCTTCTTCCACCAAGCGTTTCCCTTCAAAAAAGTCTCTGAAGCTCAACTGTAAAACTACTTCAAATGGAGACAAAGTTTGTGTCTTTTTGTTAATCCCTTGTTTTTATCATCTTTACCTCTTTATACTTTCTTCCCAATCCTGCAGGATGATGCTTATCTTATAGATGCTCCTGTTTCTGTTGGTGACGGTTTCTCTTTCAGCGGAGGTAATAACTAGCTACCACTCTTTCTATTCCATTGCTAAACCATTGATGGATAATATACTTTTCTGTAATCTTCTCTCAGGAAAATATTCAGATGGACCAAATCCAAGTGATGAATGGTTTAAGCAAGGCAAAATGGTAACTATTCATCATGTTTTTTCATACATATCTTCATTTTATCCAATGTTTTTTTTATATCATTAGGTTAAAGCCTATTCAATTCCTGGAACTGGTGAAAAGGCAAAAGATCCAATTTTTGGGCTAACAATGGGGAATAGTTCTCAAGCTAGCGGCGATCGTTTCAGGTAAACTAGATGTATCTTCTTATATCATTGATTCTCTGACTAATAGCTTTTCACATAAGTTGAAATCAACTTCTACAATTTAATTGATTCATATGTTAAGAATTGAATATGATTTTACACAATAGATGGTTTTGTGTTGAACGCGGAAATGCTGATAATCCTTCTGTCATATTAGTCCATGGCTTCCCTTCGCAGGTAAGTTTCATTTTATTTGTCGACTGTAAATGAACACTTCTTAATTTGTTTTCGATGAAATCGAAATGATGACAATATCTTGAGTTGTTTTGGTGCTGCTGTCTAGGCGTATTCTTATCGCAAAGTTCTCCCAGTACTCTCAAAGGACTATCATGCTGTAACATTTGATTGGCTAGGTAAGATCACAATGTTTTCATTCAATTTATGTAACTGAAATTTCATCTATTTATGTTTCGAACTTCTGACATATTCAAACATGTTTTGTGTCATTTCTTACTTTATGGTGTTTTTAATTGATACAACCAAATTAACGAATGTTTGAATTGAAAATTTATTTTTACCAGAAAAGTTTACTCCATTTTCTTTTCTATTTCAGGATTTGGGTTTTCTGATAAGCCTCAACCCAAATATGGGTTTGACTATACCCTTGACGGTAATTGCTTGTGTTTGGTTACGCGGTAACATAGGTTGATTTTATAGAACTAATTTTGACTAAAAGTGAATTGAATATAAATTGATTTATGTATGAACACGTTTGTATAAAAAAGTGAGTTGAAAAATAAATTTGAAGCTAAAAATCAATTCAATCGTAGAAACAAAATCTCTAAATTCTAGTCTTAAGTTGGAATCAATTCTAGAGACAATTAATTCTACTTGATAACATCCAAACATGTGAAAATCAGATTATTCTTCCATGCAGAATATGTGTCATCATTGGAGTCACTTATTGATGAACTTGGTGTTACTAAAGTCTCACTTGTTGTCCAAGTAAGTTTGACTTAGTTGATAAAAATCATGGATCTACTTGTCATAATAATCTCTTCTTTAACCTATCATTATTCTCGTTTGTTCACAGGGATATTTTTCACCAGTTGTAGTTAAGTATGCCAGCAATCACCAGGAGAAGATTAACAACTTAATACTCATTAATCCACCTGTAAGTTTAATTTTGAGTTTTGTTATTTAGACAGAAAAGTTTCGGTTGTTGATTAATGAATATAACAAGATGTTGTCATATATCATTAATCAGTCCTTAATGGAGTACTTAACAGTTTGATAACTTGAATTTCTCTTTCTTGTTGAATAAGTTAACAGCTCAGCATGTCAAGCTTCCACCAACATTGTCCATATTCAGCAACTTTCTGTTGGGTGAAATATTTTCTCAGGTATTTAACCGTCATAAATACTATTATTCAAGTTTAATACATACTACTTTGGTTATAATTCTCTTGTGAGTGATTAGGATCCATTGAGGGCCAGTGACAAAGCTCTAACAAGCTCTGGACCCTACAAAATGAAAGAAGAAGATGCAATGGTCTATAGAAGACCCTATCTCATATCTGGATCCTCAGGCTTTGCATTGAATGCAATTACCAGAACCATGAAGAAAGACCTCAAGGTTTTGCGCCTTATTAATTCAAAATTGATAATTAAGTATTTAACATATGCACGACGTTGTGTTGTAAGTGGCAAAGTAGCCTTGATACTACAATCCACAGTGATTCAACTCTTGTCTCTTTAATTCGTATGAGAAAAAGTAAACTAACACACATATGTATGTTTAATTCATTTTTCTTCAGAGGTATGTAGAGGATATGCAAACAATACTTACCGACAAAAGTTGGAATGTTCGAACAACGATATGTTGGGGCCAAAGAGATCGCTGGTTAAGCTACGATGGAGTTGAAGACTTCTGCAAAAGTTCCAATCATAAACTTGTTGAAGTTCCAAGGGTAATTAATTACTTTAGATTCACTTTCCTATCATAAACTAGTTCACCACAAAGCTATCTTCTTCATAAATCTTCTTATTCGTGCTCTTTGTAGGCTGGACATCACGCACAAGAAGATTGCGGAGAAGAGCTTGGACAACTTATTTATGGAATATTAAACAAAAAGAACTAAACACGAGTGCATCATATAAATTTCTATTCTTTTTTAATACAATGTAAATGAATTACTACAATTTAAGGCCAAAGTATACTATTCAAACACATTATATATTCCAAACACTTGTCTATGTTTTCTTTTGAATAAATTTTTTCTTCCAAATATCGCAAATAGCGCATTATTTAGATAGACAAAGGACATTTGGAATAGTATTTGTAGCAGCTCCATGAGCATTTCTGCAAAAAGCCGAAGTCTTCTTTCCTGGTTGAGCCGATACAATGTTGTTTTCATCCAATACAATGCCATAACAACCAGATGAGCTACAATCTAAATCAATGGCTACATCAGTTGCAGAAGTTCCAGTAAATCCTCTATACGTCACAGAACTCACCAACACAGATGTATCCTAACAATTTCAACACATAATTATGATACATAAAATCGGCTAACTCTGAAATATACGAATAGTGTAGAGTGAAATATACGTACCTGGATAACAACATTATATTTTTGATCTATAATTATAGGGTTCTTCACATTCACAAGGATGATTTCTTCAAAAGTAATCTGTTTTGCATAACCTGATCCACCCTGTAAAAAATAGTAAAACTAAGATCCATATTTCTACATGAACTATAGCATAAACATATATTTAACCTTATTAGTAACACTCACTTCAACTGTCTTGATTCTTGCTCCATTTGTAGTTCCAATGAAAGTGCAATTCCGCACATGAACATCGGAAACTTTTTCTGTAGTTCTATTTCTACCGAGACTACCAACGCTGGTTAATTCATAAAATTCATATTTATGAGATTTGCTAAGAATACAAATACCCGCAGAATTCAAACTTTGTTTAATATTTAAGAGAGAATTTTTATAAACCTTATCCCATGACCCGGTCCACAAGTAACCTGAGTAGCATTGATAAAAGTCGAACCGTCGTTGATGGCAATACAATCATCACCTACAAAACTCAAATTGAATTTACACACATGTTATCATTTCGAGGAGAATGATTAATTCTATAAACAACTTTCTAACATTTACTATACAAACTTGAATTACCAGATTTTATGTTAGAGTCTTGTATCAAGATATTAGTAGAATAAGAAATGCCAAACCCATCTGTGTTAGGGCTAGTAGCAGGAGAATTAATAGATACACGAGTGAATGTTGCACCATTGCACTGATTAACATATACATGAGTTTTTGGACTATCACTGATCGTCAGGTTCCGAACATTAAGATCATTGCATGCATGAAAAAAAAACACCTGCACCATTAACAAGATACTCACAATCACTCCAAAATAACAATCCATTAACAAGATACTCACAATCACTTCAAAATAATAATTTGAGGCTCAGTGTAACTTAACCACAGTTTAATTGTGGCAAAACAAATAGAAGTTTGAGGCTCTATTTATCTATAGTTTAATCTTGACAAAGTTGAGACTCTGTATAATAATTCGTCTTACACGCTCTTAAAGACAATCCTATGTATCATAGAATATATTTGTTATAAAATCATACCCCGGGTCGAAAACAAGTTGGACATTTCCACCAATTACCACCATTCCCATAGACTTCTCCATGGCCATTGCCATCAACGATAAGTCCGTTTAAATATTCAATCGAAATCAAATTCGCCTCACCTTTCCAGTTTTCTTTAGAAGGTGCAATTATTCGCCCTTCAATCTGTTCAGGCGAAAATAAATTAAAATTTTAAAATATAAAGAATTTTCATTTTTTAAAGGTGAATTAACAAAAATATTTTTAAACAACTATTAACCGAATTCACTTAACGAAATAAAATTGATATTATATACCTGAATGAGAATTTTAGCATTGCAAGGACCACTAAAATTTACTCTAGTGACCATGAATGATTTTCCAGATGGTATAACTAATGTTGACATCCCTATTGCTGCACATGCACTACTCCATGCTTTTGAAAATGCCTACATATAATTAAAAATATATATTGTTAAGGGTCACTCTCAATTAATCACAATCTATCAAAACCATAAACTTCTCATAAAGATATAAAAATAAAATAAAGAGAATTTTTTTCTCATGATTATATAAAAATAAAATAAAGATAATTTTTTCTCATAAAGATATAAAAATAAAATAAAGAGAATTTTTTTCTCATGATGATATAAAAAAAACATAGAAACATATATATACTTGTGTATCATCAGATTTGCCATCACCAATTGCACCATATTGCATCACATTATAATTATCATTTGTGGTTCCAACATGAAACCTTGTACATAGACAAGGTGAAATAAAACTAAAAATTAATACATGAGTGATGAATCCTTGCATGTTGACTAGAATGAAATAAAAAAAGAAGAGAAATGGTGCTGTGGTTAAATAGAAAATTTGATGAATGTATTTTATTAGGAATATAAGAGACTGTAGGGCATTAAAGCAAAGAAGTATTTTCTTTTTATTATAAAATATATGCAAATGATGAAAGAATGAAATATTTGAAATAAAAATATTTGTTTTATTAAGCTCATCTTTGGTGCAGATTGTGTAGTATTAAATTTATTAATAGTGATAGTAGTTATAAACAATTTGCATTGGAATAAGAATGACATGACACTAAGTAAACTAACAATTAGTCTTCGGTAACTATATAACCAACACACTATCAAATTTCAATGACTTTAATTATTATTTTATATTATTAAAATATCAATAAAAGCTCCAACAACTCTAAAATATAGGATCAAGTTTTAGTTTTTTACAAACAACCATCATTAAAGTAAAATCAACTCAAATCAACTATAAATATTTTAAATTTTATAAATTACTTTGAGTCTACAAAAAATATCTTAGTTTATCTATTTAATTTACTCCCACTAAATATGCTAATAAAATAATATTTAAAATATTATTATTGTTTTTGTTATTATATTGTTGTTTTTGAAATTAATTGCAAATATAGTTTTTGTCTAAATGTTTAATAAACCATTGGAATTTGCAAGCTTTCTAGATTTTTAATCAATGCTGACTTTTTCTAAAAGAGTAAGAGTTAATGAATTTAATGTGTATATTATTATACACGTTGATATTTCAACAATATATAATTATTTTTAACAAAGTCAAACAGATTGAATAAAAATACTATTTCAGCATTAAAGTGTTTAAAGAATAACTTCCAACAAGAATTAACAAACATTAAAATAGAATTCAAAATGCAACCAAAAAAAGTATTTTAAGAAAAAAGAGAAAAAGATTTAGTTAGAGTCTTAATATTTTAATTTGATTTATGCTTTTATTTTGATTTAATAATTAATATTTGTTATTTTAGATTTTTTTATAAGTGAGATAAGTTTGATGTTTTTTTATAATTAATTAATATTTAGAATTTAACTTTTTTAGTGAATAAGTGAGATAATTTTTTACACTACAAGAAAAACTGTAATTAGCTAGGGGTCTAACCTCAGTAAGAACCCCTCACAAAACATATATTTGTGAGGGGATATGACCCCTAGTTAATCAGGGCATCACAAATTTATGGTTAGGGAGTAAGCCCCTCACAAATTGTCATATTAAATATTCAGGCTGCTCTGTTACAAGCATAGACACAGACTAGTGTCACAGAGTATCACATATATGTCAGCTGATTCGCTAAGGGATAAGCCCCTAGCTAAAGTACATGCGTTTTGTATTTTGTGAGGGGTAAAGCCTCTATCTGTATGCGTCAAACTTTTGCGAGAGGTAAAACCCCTAACAAATTGACTTACGTTTTGAATTTTGTGAGAGATTTAACCCCTAGCTAACGTATATAATATTATTATTAAAATTTTATAATTATATTACTTTAATTATATTATTATAATTAGAATGATATAATTATATAATAAATTATTATTAAATTTATAATTATATTATTTTATTATACTATTATAATTAGAATAATATAATTACATAATATATATTTTTTAATTTTATAAAATATAATAATTTATACCTTAAAGTGCAATAAAATTAAATATCCATATCCATCATCAAAATAAAAATAGTTCATGACAAAGATAAAATAAAATATAAAAATACATATTAAGTTTCATATTTTCAAAATGTTTAATCAACTTCTTCATCGTCCTTCTCATCTTCATCATCCTCATCTCTTTCTCCAAAACCTTGATTCATATGCGAGACCATAAATTGTTTATATTTCTGTGCGCGCTCATTTGCAATCCGCATTGCTTCCTTGTACTCCGTTGTTTTCCTCTCAGTTTGCGCCAAGTTTCTCGCAATTTCAAGCATATCAGCGATTAATATAGGTGGACGTGATGATCATTCTCCATCATCAAGTCTCATTCTGAAAACCATATCACGCTGCTTGATTGTTTTGGCATACCTTCAAGCACCATACACTCTCCCATTTTTCCTCTTTCCGCGAGCAACATCATACCAAGTCCGAAAACCTAGACAAGGATCAACAGGATATCCCTGTGGCAGTGGAGGTAACTCGGGATGCTCAGATAAAGAAAGTGCAAGTTTTTTATCATACTTCTTCTATAAAAAATAAATAAGTTAGATGTTATCATAATTTAAATAAGATAGGTACATAAAAGAAAGAAATAAAATGACTAAATTTTAGAAAAGCTTACTTGAGTGTCTTTTAAGCGTTTATCGACAAACTCCTCATTTTTCTTGATATGGGTCTCTAGATGAATCTCATTAAGCATCGGAGTTCTACCAAACTCATCACGCTAATAAAATGAAACATAAATGAAAAATAGTTAGTTTTAATCTAAATTTTAAATGAAAATTTAAGTAAAAATATAAATAAATTTACCAGCCTATGTGCAATTTCAGTAACATTAATACTGCCTGCTGCATAGTTGCAGCCACCAACTTCAGATGCCCTATTTTTTTTGCTATTTCAGATACTTGCTTAAAGGTTTCTGAATTCTAATGCTCAATAAGTTGTTTAAATACATCTTCACCTATCCAACATGGACGTGTTCCTTTTTCCCCAATTAATTCGAACACGCCTAAGCGTGTCAGATAATCGGGCAGCACATTTCGTATCAAAATTGTCTCTTACTTGATGTTGCTCTGTAAAGTGCCAACAACATTTCTCCTACATTGTTTTATGAATTTAAAAAAGATTAATAATTTATAATCATGAAATAAACTAAATATAAAGGAAATTAAAATAATAGTTACTTTTTATACCTGAAATAAACTAAACCAATCTTCCTTCTCTGTTTCGAGAAGTGCTCCACAAGACAGCCAAAACTTTTTATACTTTTCTTTTATAACTTTTGTTATACACGATATTGCCTGGTGTGATGGGATAAGGCTAAAAATATTGAGTGAGTATTAGCATAAAAAAAAAACTCAAATTTAAAATTTTTAAAAATAATATATAAAATATAAACACATACCTTCCTCCATCGCAGTGTGGCAAATCTCCCTTTGTATTTCCTAATTGTTTAGGGCTTTGCATTTCTTAGAATGCGCGTCCTCCTTCACTCCTCATGAGCGCTGTCAGAAGCACTAGTATCTCCATGATCATAAGAACTGGTATCTCCACGACCAGGAGGACTAGTATCATCCTCATCATCCTGCTCATCATGTAGAATGCACGAGTGATGAATGTGGCATGCTAGATCCACCAGCCTCCATATATGGCATAGAATGCTGCACGGATGATGAATGTGGCATACTAGATCCAACAGCCTCCATATATGGCATAAAATGTTGCATGGAAGGCATCGAAAAGCTAGGGCCGCTCGACTGCATGGATGGCATCAGAAAATATGTGGGATGCGGGGTGCTGGGATGCATAATAGGTGCTTATCCAGGAGGACTAGTAAAGGTCAGCACAAACATCAGTGAGAATGAAGAAAAATTAGGAGTGGATAGTAATCCGGTGAAAGATCCACCAGACATGAGTGAATTCTGCATAGACGGTGGAATAGGGTGCACATGCGGTAAAGTAGGATGCACCTGACTCAAAAGTGGCATAGGAATAAACATCAACGAATCAAAAACCTCTTCTAAAATGAACCTTGTGCGGCGAGCCTTACCCTTACCCTAAAATGAAAACATGACAATCATGACTGTTCATTCCATGCAGCTTTCCATTTTTTGTATCAGTACATCTTGCTAAGTTAGAAGAATAGCCATCGGGCATCAGCGATTCATTTAACCATCGACAAACTGTTTTTTCTTCTTGGGGAGTAAGAGTGTAACAAGCCTTGAGTTTTAATAATTTTCCATTTGGTTGAGGTTTCAACTACACGTCTTTTCGATTACACAAAAGTTCCAAGTCCTTTCTAGCCTTCTCATTATCTTTTGTCTTGCCTTGGACATCCATCACTCTGTTAAATACATTATCAAAAAAATTATTCTCAATATGCATAACATCAAGATTATGTCGCAACAAATTATCCTTCCAATATGGAAGGTCCCAAAAAATACTTCTTTTTGTCTAATTATGAGTGTCCATATATCCTTGAATTTTGCATGCTTTACCATTATCTATGAATTTTGGTAGGTCACAAACACTATTCCATAATTTAGTTGATGACAGACAAGGGGGAGGAAGATCTGTTACTTTTATTCCTTTTCTAAAAGCATTCTTATTTTTTCTAAAAACACGGTTCATATGTAAGACTCTGCGTTGACAATCAAACCATGAACTTTTACCACCCATTTGAAAAGTAAACACTTTTGTGTGTCCCATGCATTGCGGACATTCCATTTTGCCATGTGTACCCCAACCAGACAACATGCCATATGCAAGAAAGTCATTAATTGTCCACATCAAAGCAGCTCGCATATTAAAGTTTTGTTTACGAGACACATCATAAGTCTATTCTCCAATCCACAACCTCTTCAAATCATCAATTAAAGGTTGCAAATAAACATTTATTCCCGCTTTTGGACTCGACGGTCCTGGAATGAAGCATGTCAAAAACATTTAATGTTTCGTCATGCACATCTCATGAGGGATATTGTACGGGGTAACAATAACAGGCCAACAAGAATAGGCAATTGCTGACGATTTGATATAAGGAGTAAAACCATCTGAGCATAATCTGAGGCTGACATTTATGGGTTCTGTTGCAAACTCTGTATGTACTCTATCAAAGTGTTTCCATGCCTCACCCTTAGATGGATTTTGCATCATGCCTGAACTATTGAAATTTGTATGATGCCATGTCGTTTGGCTTGCACTATGTTTTGACGCAAACATTCTTTGCAATCTAGGAATTATTGGCATATAGAACATGGACTTCACTGCAACTTGTTTTTGCTTTCGACCAACGCCTTTATTGCAAACTAAGTACCTCGGACTCTGACAAAACTTACACTCCTCCAATCCTCCATCATTTGTACCAAACTCGTTATCATAAAACAACATACATCCTTCAATGCAACAATCAATACTTTTCAGTTTTAGTCCCAACTTCGACACCATTCTCTTCGCATCATAATAACTTGTAGGCATGTTTTCTTTCACAGGAGCCGCATCCAACATCATTTTTGCAAAGAATTCCAAACACTGATCAGGAATATTCCAATTTGACTTAGCAGCCAAGAGTCTCACACACATGGATAATATGGAGTCAGAAGACCCCTCAAACAGTGGTACATTTATTTCTTTCAACAATTGATAAAACTTTTGCGCTTCCTCGTTCGGGAGCTCATCTACATCAAAATCTTGAGATTCATTATAAGTCACATTCACCTCTAATGCATCACCAACCATATCATCAATGAGATTAAATTGTTCATGGTCTTGCAAATGTGGTTGACAACTAGATGCCTCTCTACCTATCTCAACTCCAACATGTGTTTGACTGCTTGAAGCCTCTCTTTTCATCTCTGACAGTATTTCTCCATTAGAATACCACACCCAATAATTTGGCCTAAAACCATCTTTCTCCAAGTGACATTTCACTTTATTTGGGTCACTAATTATATTTCTGCAACCACACTTTAAACACAGGCATCTTACCCCTCCTTCGCTTCGACATCATTCTTGAGCAAACACATATATGTAAGAAACGCAACAACTCCTTCTTTAAAATGTGGTTTAAGCCCACGTCTTCTTGGATACATTCTAACATACATCCAACTACGATAGAACTGATAATATTTCATACTACAAATGTGTAATGTTGTTCAAGTTTAAATTTAAATTTAAGAAAAGGAGAATTGATCTATCGATAAGCATATGACTATATTGATCTAACTAACATATCATATAAATCTAAGATATACTTTTTTTAATAAAAAAATCTATATTTTTTAATACATATGCTTAATACATTATTAATATTTTAAAAATAGAAAATGAATTGATCTATCGACTTCATCCTCGTTGGAACTGATACATAGCAACATTACTTACTGATTTTAACTATCAACATCATGACTTAAACAATATAACAACCACGTAACACAATAATGTATTATACACACAAATTTCCAACAACAACGTATTATAGACACAAATTTCCAACAACTTAACACTATCTCTCTGAAAGTCTCATTTCAAAACCTATACATATTACTTTTTCAATTTCAATTCTACTTACAAACACAACGTATTGAACAATGTAAATCATAAAACAAACTACACTTACAACACAATACACAATTATTCACAAACGCCTATGGAAAATTTAATCCAATAGCCATTACTTGCTATTGTCAGATAATATTGAAATGTGGTACTTCTTTGATGACGACCTACATTACACAACATATCATATGGTTAAGCCTCAACTATTCACACAATACATATATATCATACATACCACATACAACAACAATTTCGGTTAGGTTTTGTTTTACCCAAATATATGTTCAATTCGTTTTAACATCACTTTAGTTGGAACAAACTTCATCTCTCTGTTTCCTGGTATCCCTCCTCCAGATTTCAATTGTCTACAACACCACAAAACTTCCATGCAACATTAACTTCAATTTTCCTAATACAACATCTTATATCTATTCTTTCATGGACCCATCATTTTCACAATACTAATGACCCAGTATTAACTTTGTAACCTGGATTTTAATTGTTATGGGTTTCACTACTATTTCAATTAATACAAATAACTATACATTTCCATTCTATTATTTTAACATTCATTTTCTACTATTATAACTCAAAATAAAAATAATTTTTTTCTAACTTATTTAAGTTTCATGTATTCTTATTTTATATGACTTTTTAAACATATGTTTTATTTTTAACTCAATGCACGTCACCGACGGGTACCCGTGCGAATGCACGGGTATTCCGTTAGTTTTAATTAACAATTACCTTTATTTGAGACATAAAATTATTATTTTTAAAATGTCAAAATTGAGTTTATGTTATCTGTATTCATTTTATAATTAAATAACTCATTTCTATATCGTATTAAATAAACTTATTTGTGTGGACACACATATACTTTACTAGTATTGAATCTAAAATAAATTATCAATACTTATCTTTTTTTACACTTCTTCGTCTTCTCTCATCTTCTTAGGGGTGTATATGGATTGCCTCAACCCACAAAATCCGGTCAAATTCACTTTAAAAAAAAGGGTGGGTTTGACAATCGAGTGAATATGAATTTAAAAACTAAAAATCCTATTTAAAAAGTCATGTTTCAAACAAAACAAAGTACAGAACCAAAAAGTGTTGGTGCAAAGATAGAATAAATGATGAAAATAGGGAAATATTCTATTAAAGAGAATGACGGCAGAAGAAACAGTATTAAGAGTTACAATGATTGTCACCCTATTTATAGGCTAAAACTAGGGTTACTAGAATAAGATAAAATACTGAAATACCCTCTAACAAACTTATGGGCTTAAGAAAATAATATAATAAAATATGAATTATTACTAATACCATCCCTTAATTCATATTCCATCAAAACTTGTAACACCAATTCCATCCCTTAATCTGAGAAATTGATCAGTCTTGATAGCTTTCGTCAGAACATCTGCCAACTGCTTCTGAGTGCTGCAGTGTACAACTTCTAACACTCCACTCTGAACTTGATGTCTCAGAAAATGATACTTGGTCTCAATATGCTTGCTTCTCCCATGCAACACTGGGTTTCTAGCAAGATTGATTGCAGACTTATTGTCAATCATCAACTTCAGAGGTTTGTCTACCTTAATCTTCAGATCCTGCAACAGATTCAGAATCCACACAGCTTGGCATGCAGTAACAGCACCTGCAATGTATTCAGCTTCACAGGTTGACAACGCCACAACAGGTTGCTTCTTGGAACACCAAGAAATGGGACCTCCCAGAAATTTGAACAAGTACCCAGATGTACTTCTTCTGTCAACTCTGTCTCCACACCAATCAGAGTCTGAATAACTCAGAAGTTCTGACTCATTATTTCCTCCAGAGGGAAATAACACTCCATACTTCAGAGTTCCTTTGATATACCTCAGAATCCTGACAGCAGCTTGGTAATGGGACCACTTAGGTTTACTCATGAACCTACTAACCATCCCAACTGAGTAGCAAATATCAGGTCTGGTATTGCACAGATACCTCAGAGAACCAACCAACTGTTTGAAGGTTGTAGCATCCACATCCTTTCCTTCAGAGTCTGAATCAAGTTTCTGATTTGTATCAGAAGGTGTGACAGCCATCTTACAATTCTTCAGATCAAATCTCTTCAGAAGTTCTAATTCATACTTGAGCTGATGCAAAATGATACCTTTCTCAGAATATCTGAACTCCATCCCTAGAAAGTATGTCATTTTGCCTAGATCAGTCATTTCAAATTCATTCATTAGAACCTTCTTGAACTTGGCTATCTCCTGTTCAGAACTTCCAGTCAATAGTATATCATCAACATATAGACATACCAGAGTCATATTGCCTTCAGAAGTATGCTGAACATAGACACCGTACTCCATCTCACATTTCTGAAAGCCTTGCTTCTTGAAAAATGAATCAATCTTCTGATTCCAAGCTCTGGGCGCTTGTTTCAGTCCATATAGAGCTTTGTATAATCTGTACACCATCCCTTCCTGATTCTTTTTCACAAATCCAGGAGGTTGTGACACGTAAACTTCTTTTTCTAATGGACCATTCAGAAATGCATATTTTACATCTAAATGCATCAGAGGCCAATTCCTGTTAGCAGCTATTGCAATCACCATTCTGATTGTTTCATGTCTTGCTACAGGTGCAAACACTTCAGAATAATCCAGCCCAGGTTTCTGTAGAAATCCTCTGGCTACCAACCTTGCTTTATGTTTGCCAATTGAACCATCTGGCTTTAACTTCTGCTTGAAAACCCATCTGACGCTGATGGCTTTCTTGTCTTTTGGAAGTTCTGTCAGCTTCCAAGTCTTGTTTCTCTCTATAGCATCAAGTTCTTCTTTCATGGCCTTCAGCCAGAGCTTCTGCTTAAGAGCCTCCTCTGTACTTATAGGTTCAGAGTCTACTAACATGGCACACTGAATAACTTCTCCTTCAGAGTCTACTTCAGTGTCTTGCAGCATGTCAAATTCTGCAAATCTTCTGGGAACGCTTCTGATTCTTTGTGGTCTCTGAACTTGTTCAGAGTCTTGAGCTTCAGATGATTGACCTCCAGAGCTTTGACCATCTTCAGAGTCTGGCATATGTCCAGAGTCTGAATTGCCACCAAGATCTGGATTGCCATCAGAGTCTGAATCATCAGAGTCTGGGTCATCTGGGTCACCTTCATCTTCTGAGTCTTCTTCAGAGTTTGAATCAGTATCAGAGTCAGAGTCAATATCAGGGTTTACTTCAACTTCAGAAATTCTTAACTCTGGCCTTTCTTCAGAGGTTCTAACATCAGAATCAGATTGAGACTTATCCCAATTCCAAACTTCTGATTCCTTCACAATCACATCTCTGCTGAATTCAATTTTATTGGTTTCTGGACAATAGAGCTTGTATGCACCTGTACTGTGGTACCCTATCAGAATCATCACTTTGCTTTTATCATCCAGCTTCTGTCTTCTGGCTTCTGGAACATGTTTATAGCAAACAGAACCAAATACCTTCAAATGACTAACACTTTGCTTGTCTTCAGTCCACTTCTGCATAGGAACTATTTCCTTCAACTTCTTCGTAGGACATCTGTTGAGTACATACGTTGCAGTGGCAACAGCTTCTCCCCAGAGCTTCTGAGGAAGCTTCTTCTCCTTTAGCATGCTTCTCACCATATCAAGCAAAGTACGGTTTCTTCTTTCAGCAAGACCATTGTGTTGAGGGGTATAAGGAGCAGTAACCTCATGCTCAATTCCATTCTCCTCACAGAACTTCTGGAACTCTTTGGAGTTATACTCACCTCCACCATCAGTTCTAAGAATCTTCAACTTCTGACCACTCTGATTCTCAGCCTTCATTCTGAACTTCTTGAATTCATCAAACACCTCATGTTTGAATTTAATAAGGGATACCCATGTCATTCTTGTGAATTCATCAACAAATAACACAAAGTATTTATTCCCTCCAATTGATGCTACTGGAAATGGACCACACACATCAGAATGTACAACTCCCAAGGCATGTTTTGCTCTTGGAGCAACTTCTGATGCAAATGGCAATCTTGGTTGTTTTCCTTCCATGCAAACTTTGCATGACTTTTCAGGCTTCTTAATTGCAGGAATTCCATGTACTAGCTTCTTTGAATTCAGATGTTTTAGGCTTCTGAAATTCAAATGACCAAATCTTCTGTGCCACAGCTCACTCTCCTTCTCAGCACATGTTGCACTAAGACATTCTGAGTCTGCAGTTCTGACATTCACCTTGAATGTTCTATTCCTTCCCTGTTCTGACTCCATAATCAACTTCTGATTGCAGTCATACAACTTCAGAAGATTGTCCTTCATGGTAACTGAAAAACCTTTCTCAATTAATTGTCCCACACTCATCAGATTGCTTCTGATGCCAGGTACATACCACACGTTCTGAATCAATGCTGTTTTCCCATTGTTCAGAATCACTCTGACATTTCCCATTCCTTCTGCATTAAGATATTTGTCATCAGCACATCTGATCTTTGTTCTCTTTTCAGAGTCAAAGTCAACCAGCCATTTCTTGTTTCCAGTAAGATGATTTGAACAGCCAGTGTCCATATACCACCAGTCTGTCAGATCATCAGATTCAGAGGCCATCAATAGCACAGATTCGTCATCAGAACTTCTGGCTATATTTGCTTCTTCTGATTTCTTCTCCTTGTTTGACCAACAATCTCTAGCAAAGTGACCAAACTTCTTACAACAGTAACATTGGATCTTCTTCTTGTCATACTTCTCTTTTCCCTTCTGAGCATTCTTTTGTCTATCAAAGGTTGAGGTTTCTGACTTCTGACCACCATCAGATCTTCTCTTGGCTTCTGACTGCTTCTGATACCTCCTATCAGAAGTTGCTTTCAGAGCCTGCTGCTCTACTTCCCTTTCAGAAGTTCTCTCAGTCAAACGCAACTCTTGCGCTTCTAGACTGCTCTGCAGCTCTTCAATTCTCATGGTACTCAGATCTTTGGAATGTTCTATTGCTACCACAATGTAATCAAATTGAGGAGTAAGGGATCTCAACACTTTCTCTATGATTGTTTCTTCAGAAAGAGTTTCTCCACATGCCTTCATCTCATTAGTGATCAGAATCACTCTGGAGATGTATTCAGAAACTTTCTCATTATTCTTCATGTTGAGATTCTCATATTGCTTTCTCAAGGACTGAAGCTTCACCTTCTTCACTGATGCGTCACCACCATAACATCTTACCAGAGTGTCCCATGCAGCCTTTGCTGTTGTAGAGTCTGCAATCTTCTCAAACACGTTTACATCCACACATTGATGAATGAAGAACAATGCTTTCTGATCCTTCTTCCTTACTTCCTTCTGCGCGTTTTTCTGTTCATCGGTTGCATCTGCTGCTACTGGAACATAACCATCAGTGACAAGATCTAGAACATCTTGAGCACCAAATAGTACACGCATTTGGATCATCCAACGATTCCAGTTTTTACCATCAAATACTGGAAGTTTGGTGTTCATGTTGCCGTTTCCGTTCATCTTCTACTTTGCACAATACACTCAGATTTCTCACACTTCTCACACAGTGTTTCCCAACCCACAGAATAAAATTCTGATCAGATTTTGTTCAAGATTCAACACGAATCTAAGAATCAAAATCAAACACACAAGACCTCACGTTCACTCGTGTTTCCCGTGTTTCCCAATGAATCTGAACCGGAGCTCTAGATACCAATTGTTGGTGCAAAGATAGAATAAATGATGAAAATAGGGAAATATTCTATTAAAGAGAATGACGGCAGAAGAAACAGTATTAAGAGTTACAATGATTGTCACCCTATTTATAGGCTAAAACTAGGGTTACTAGAATAAGATAAAATACTGAAATACCCTCTAACAAACTTATGGGCTTAAGAAAATAATATAATAAAATATGAATTATTACTAATAAAAAGTACACTGACTCATTAATCAAATATTTATTATTATAATTTTAATGAATTTGATGAATTTTTACTTAATTGTTGCAATTTTAGTTTTTTTTTTTGCATATTTACTATTTTAATCTATCATAGCTTTAATTAATTTTAAATGTTTAACTTTTTGATTATTTTAATGCTAATAGGACTTTATGCAATGCAACTTTAATTTGTTGCAATTATTTTATGATTATTTGATATTATTATTTATTATTTTATGATGCTAAAAGAATGATAAAAATTAGTTGCCCAATTTTCTTTAATAAAATAAAAATGTTTGTCATTTTTATTAAAAAATATGATGATTTATTATTTAGTTATTTAATATTTAAAAAATAAAAAAATTATTTGGATAACTCATTATCCAACTCAACTCAACTCAATCCGAAAATTAATGGATTTGTCCAAACTGACCAAATAGTGTAATATGTGGTTATTTTACGAGCATTTAACTTGCCACTCCCTCTTTTGTACCTGGCACCCCACATAATTTTATAATTCCAAAAGTTGGGATTTCACAGACCGCTTTGTGTGTTCCAGAATGAATCCAAAATTATATAAATAAGGGTTATCTGTTTTTGAGAAAAACATCTCAAATGCATCTTCCTCAGTTTTTAATTAAGGTAGAAGTGTACTCTAGTGGAGCTGCACCTCCTATAGGATTTCAACTTTTGAATGACACCACACCTCTCACCGTCTTGACATCCAATTTGAATGAATTGTTGCCTGACACCGATAACAGAAAGGTGAGAAGGATCGAGTTTCATGAAGATTGGATTGATACTAATGAAAGAGGTGAAATAATATCTTATTGAGTTAAAGACCGATGAAGATTTGACGGTTACGTGGAGATAATTTCATCGTAGGTTAACTAAGGGGCCGATCGAGTTAGATACGAAGATTTCAAGATTTGTCGTCAATATAAGTAGGATGCTAAAATGTCCAGAATCATCTGATAGTGTTTAGGTTTTCTTATTTATTATTGTTTTCTTAAATTATGTAATCGTTTGTCTAAGTTATGTATCCCTTTGTCAAATGTTAAATTATGTTCATCATGCATTAATGAAAGATCTAAAACATTATCTGAAAAAAGTGTTGTGCAGATGTCCGAGTAATGTTACACATAATACACAAATAATAATCAAATAACACATAAACATAATAAAAACGTGTAAATAAGTCCCCCACGGACTATGTGTGATGTCCGCGATAATCCAGTACAAACTTCACAATCTGAGTTAACAAATACATGAGGTTATCCATCATATGCATACGCTGCTTGTCATCGATATCAGCTGGAGGTGGCGGCAGCGACGTGTCATCAACGAGTACCCCACCATCGAAAGGCCCAACATCATTTGTATGCTCAACATGTGGAATACGTGGGGGTGTGATACGGTGAGGTATCACTCCAGGTAATCATCCTCACACTGTGAGTCATGTTGAACCCTCACTTTGCTATCTTGAATGGCACAAGAAGAGTTGATGATGTTACTCTGAAACCACTTGTCAATGCCCGCACGTGGAACATCCAGAATTGGTCGTGAGATGCCCTGAACATAACCATACTATCACATACATCTCTCAGGCAAGTGTCTAGCGATTAAGGCCTCCCATTCCATATAACAAAAAAATAAAGAAGACTCATAAAACTCACGGTGGACTTTGTGACCTGTGTATGGTGTCCATATGACATCATCTACAATCAGTGCATCAAGCCTCCTCATGTACTCCACAACACCTCCTGGATGTGTCTGCTTGACCTTCCATCTCCTCGCTCGTGGGGCGCCCACAGGGGTATGTTGAACCCTCATGTCACAATTGGTAGGGAAATACTCATATAACCAGCACTGTTAAAAGAACACAAATACTACAAATAATAATTAAAAGATGTTATTCGTAAAAATTAAATAAGAACCTAACTACAAATAAGAATTTCAAGTATACCTAAAATATTCTCAAATAACCAGCACGCTGTATGGTCTCAAAGGCAGTCACAACTTTAAGTGTTGTATATAGGACAGTCAATGTAGCGCACCCCAAGCCCAACTAGTATCGTTAAGGCTACTGAATAACCACATGTACCGAGCGTCAATATACACATGAGACTTATTCTCAAAGAGAGTATATCCTACTAGATGTAACATGTACACCCTAGCGACATATTTATACATCTGTGCCTCTAGAAGCTTGTCCTACCTATCCCGAAGCCAAGACATCTGAAGATGGGATCCCTTGTTAAAATCAAACTCTTCTACCGGACAAAAAAAGCCAATTAATGTAAGATGGGTGTTCAAAGTGAAGGAAAATCCCAATGGTGAAATAATAAAGCATAAGGCTCAAGCAGTTTCAAATGAATTTTTGCAAAGAGAAGGCATAAACTTTGAAGAGGTATTTGCCCCGGTTGCTAGAATTGAAACCATTAGGCTAATTGTTAGTATTGTGAACAACAATAATTAATCCATCTCCCAAATGGATGTTAAATATGTGTTTTTGAATGGACCATTTGAAGAGGAAGTTTATGTAGAACAACCCCTAATTTTGTTGTGAGAAACCAAGAGTCAAAGTTCTACAAGTTGAAGAAAGCGTTGTACTGTGTGAAACAAGCTCCAAGAGCTTGGAACAAAAGGATAAATGGTTTCTTAAAGGAGATTGACTTCAAGAAGTGTGTATCCGAATATGATGTGTATGTGAAAAAGGATACAAATGAAGGGGTGATAATCCTTTATCTATACGTATAAAATTTGTTGATTACGAGCAAGAATGAAGAGTGCATTTCTAAGTTCAAGAGCGAGCTTATGAAGGAGTTTGAGATGACCGACCTTTGCCTCATGACATACTTCCTTGGCATTGAGTTCAACAATTCCTAAAAGGGATAGCTCATACACCAAAGAAGGTATGCGCTTGAGATTTTGAAGAAGTTTGAAACAGAGCATTGTAATGCTTTCATTACTCTAGCTGAACCGATACTACAGTTTTCGAAGAATGAGAATGAGTAGGATGTTAATCCAACTCAGTATAGGAGGCAGATTGTATCATTGCATTACTTGTGTAATATGCAACTGGATTTGGCATTTAGTGTCGGTATTGTGAGTAGATTCATGGAGATACCTAAGGTGTCTCACTTGGCAGCATTAAGAAGGATTCTAAGATACGTCAAAGAATCTATTGGTTTCTGAGTTTTTTTTTTTTTTGCAATGGGCACGAGCAAAAATGCAATTGGCCCGGTTTTATTAATTCCAATTGGTGTAGAGATAAAGATGATAGAAAGTCTACATCTAGATACATCTTTATGTTTGATGAAGCACCAATTTCGTGGTGTTCAAAGAAGAAACTGATTATAGTAATTTCTTCTTGTGAGGTCGAACACATTGTTGCTTCTTTTAATGAGTGTCAAGCCGTGTGGTTAATGAACCTGCCGAAGGAGCTCGACAATGAAGAAGGTGACGCTATAATGCTCTGGGTTGATAGCGTTTCAGCTATAAATCTTGCTAAGAACCCAATTGCACATGGGAGGAGCAAACACATTGAGATGATGTTTCACTACTTGAGGGAACTTGTTAGTGAAGGAAGGTTGAGATTGAGATATTGTAGAAGTGAAGACCAATTGAATGATTTGCTGATTAACAAAGTTACAATTGAAGTGTTCAAGAGATTGAAGATGAAGATGAGCATGAAAGACTCGGAAAACTTGAATTAAGATGGTATGTTGTGAAAAATCACATAATTCAAATGTTGTAATCGATTACTACGTTTTGATAATCGGTTCCAGCTATTACTATTTTTAGCTGTTTGAGCTAGTGTAACCGATTACTGCATTTTAGTAACCGGATACCACTGTGTTGCATTATAATAATTCAAACAACTTCAAATGGTTATTGATTTTGGATAATCAATTATAGACAATTATTTGAATGTTTTAATTTGATACTTGAATCACAATCTATTGTATTTATATATATACCTCTGAGGTATCAATTTAGTTAATATTATTAAATAAATATGTATTCTCACCGTCGATTATATTTTCTCTCATTCTTTCATTTCCTTTCCATACTAATTACTCAAATTTTCACCCAACTTTGGTTTCAAATTCTAACAAATAAATATTGTCTTTAAATATTCTTCATAAACTAATCCCATACACCTATTTACTATTAGCACATATAAGAAGCACACCCACCCTAATAATGCATTTATTCATTTTTGAACAAAACATGAAAATTAACTCCTCATTATTTCTCCTATTGATTGCCACCTTATCTAAATAAAAAGAGACTTAAAAAATTGAAGAAAATGTTTCTTTTCTGTTACTTTGTGTCACAATTTTCTTTAGTTTGTCCAATAAGAAAACACCTCAATTTTTCAACCGAAGAAGCACTTTTACTTTCACAAGTCTTCGCGGTTCTCTTTTCCAAGTCTTCTCTCATCCTTGGAATTTTTTGCCTTTCCTTCTTTGACCCGTTCAATTCCCAATTCACATTTCCTTTTTCTGTTTCTTTCTTCACAACAAATCTATCACAAATATCATCATCTTGAGGTAACTTCCTTCTTCCCTTCTCATCTCAAAGTTTCAAACTTTATATTTATTTGTGTCTTTACTTTTTGAATTTTCTTCTGGGTAGAGGAAATTTTCATTTCAGCTTCATTTGATTGTGAAAAAACCAGGTGGGTCTTTTAGTATTTATGTGAAAAATTGAAAATTTATGTTTTTTTATTCATATATGTGTATTTTACTTTAATGGGTTTCTCATGTTTTTGATGATTTAGTTTCCTTTATGACATGGTTGTGTTAGTTTTGTTCTAAAGTTAGATTTTTTATTCGCCTGTTTTATTGACTTGCTCTATTTTTTATGGTTGACTTATTGACTTGGTTTGTGTGAAGTTCTGAACTGTGTTTCTGTTATTTTGATTTTTTTTTTTTTCAGGATGTGTTCTTAGGATGATTGTTGTCAGTGCTATGGATACTTATGAATGAGGTTTCTGGATTAATACTTTTAAGTTTGTGTTTAGGATTTTGATGAAGATGGTTCTTCTAAGTATCTGGATTTTCAGTTATCATGTTTTTGTTAGTTTCTTGTTGCTGATTAGTTCTGGTATAACCTATGGGACTGAAACTGATATCTTCTGTTTGAAAACTATACAAAAATCGATCCAAGATCCGAATAATTATTTGAAATCTTCATGGAATTTCAACAATAAAACTGAAGGGTTTATATGTAGATTTACCGGTGTTGAATGTTGGCATCCTGATGAGAATAGAGTCTTGAATCTTAAGTTATCGAATATGGGACTCAAGGGTCAGTTTCCACGCGGCATTGTTAATTGTTCGAGCTTAACAGGATTAGATCTTTCGGTCAACAGTCTCTCTGGAACCATTCCAGCTGATATACCTTTGCTTCTAAACTATGTGACATCTCTTGATCTCTCTTCAAATGAGTTTTCTGGAGAGATACCTCGTAGTCTTGCGAATTGTACTTATCTGAATACCCTTAAACTTGATCAGAATCAATTTACTGGTCAAATTCCTCTAGAATTAGGCACTCTCACGCGTCTTAAGATGTTTGATGTATCTGATAATTCTTTAACGGGGCAAGTTCCAAATTTCACTGAGAGTAAAGCTACTGTAAATTATGCGAATAATCCTGGTCTTTGTGGATCTCTTTCATTGGGTGGTTGCAAGGCCATGGCTTCCTCCAAGAGTAACACTGCAGTTATAGCGGGAGCTGCTGTTGGTGCAGTGACTCTTGCAGCATTAGGATTGGCCGTTGTAATGTTCTTTTTTGTGCGCCGCGGTTCTTATAGGCGAAAGGAAGAGGATCCAGAAGGAAACAAATGGGCAAGAAGTATTAAAGGAACTAAAGGAATTAAGGTAAGTTATATATTGATGCACCATTGTACATTACTCATATGATTACGGAAAAATTTCCATTTTTAATTACTTTAATGCTACGGTTACTAACTATACTGAACTGGAAATCAGGTGTCTCTATTTGAGAAATCGATTTCGAAAATGAAATTGAGTGATCTCATGAAGGCTACTAACAACTTTAGTAATAGCAATATCATCGGGACGGGAAGAACGGGAACGGTGTACAAAGCTACTCTTGAAGACGGCACAGCATTTATGGTGAAAAGATTGCAGGAATCTCAACACTCCGAGAAAGAATTTATGTCTGAGATGGCGACGCTAGGGATTGTCAAACATCGTAATCTGGTTCCTCTTTTAGGTTTTTGTATGGCCAAAAAAGAGAGGCTTTTGGTCTATAAAAACATGCCGAATGGAATGCTTCATGATCAACTACATCCTGCTGCTGGCGAGTGCACCCTCGACTGGCCTTTGAGACTCAAAATCGCTATCGGAGCAGCCAAAGGATTCGCATGGCTTCATCATAGCTGCAACCCTCGTATCATCCACCGAAACATAAGCTCTAAGTGCATCTTGTTGGACGCTGAATTCGAGCCCAAGATTTCCGACTTTGGCCTTGCCAGATTAATGAACCCGCTCGATACACATTTGAGTACTTTCGTAAACGGGGAGTTCGGCGATTTTGGTTACGTGGCTCCAGAGTATACAAAAACTTTAGTTGCTACACCTAAGGGTGATGTGTTCAGCTTCGGGACCGTGCTTCTCGAGTTGGTAACCGGCGAAAGACCTGCAAGAGTGGCTAAAGCGCCGGAAACTTTTAAAGGAAACCTCGTAGAATGGATTGCCGAGCTTACAACAAACTCGAAACTCCACGATGCCATTGACGAATCGCTAGTTGACAAAGGCGATGATAAGGAACTTTTCCAATTTCTAAAGGTTGCATGCAACTGTGTTTCAGAAACTCCAAAGGAGAGACCAACCATGTTTGAAGTGTATCAATTCTTAAGAGCTATTGGCAGTAGGTACAATTTCACAACCGAGGATGAAATATTGATACCTGAAGATATTGGTAATGATAACATGGATGAACTTATTGTTGCTAAGGAAGGAAATAATTGAGAAAAAGGTATGCTGATATATATAGTGTATGTGTAATTATCTATTTTCTGATTTTGTTGTCCTAAAATAAATGTTAGCTTTTTATATAGTTTTTGAGAATCTAAATTCAGTAGTGTGTTACTGATATATTGAAATGTCGATATAAAACCATCAATTATGGATTTATATATAGTTGAGATGTTTCTTTCTATCCTTATTTTTCTATGAATTCCTGGTTCTTCTGGTAATAGCTATGGTTAATTTCTCTCAAATTTTCAAACTTTGTATTCATTTCTCTGTGTGTTTGTCTTTTATTTGTGGAATTTTTTATATTTTTATTATCAACAGCTCTATATATAGGTAATTAATTATGGTATAAGTAATTGTTTGCTTTTGTGATGATATTTTAATGTTAAAATAGAAATATATAATAAAATAAATTTTAGTGAAAATTTGTTTTGAAATTAAATACAAAACTAATTTGAACTATATTTTACCCATGATATATTTTAGTTTTAAAATTAATTTTCAAAATAAAAACTCACAATCAACTTGAAAGGAACTCTAAACAAATATTCTACACCATGTGAGTCTATGTGTAATTTCTAATGATATATATGTTTCGTTTTGTTGAGAACTATAATTGATGGAGTGCGTTTTGGTGGTGACAACTGATAAATATGGTCGCGAAGGTAGATAGGTAAGATTAACATTCTATTCTAACGTTTAAGTCACTATGTGAAATCACTTAAAGTGGAGTAAAAATTTGAAAAATGAAGTCATACATGCTTTGGTGCAAAAGGAGATATTTATAGGGTAGCTAGGATTGGGCCTTTCGAATCATTTTTGGTCTTGGGTTTGGTCCAGAATAGTTGCCTCCTAAGCTTCCTATACGGCGAAACATGAGAGGTCTTTAAATCGGGCCGAGCAACTCTATACTCGTACTCTCGCGTGGAAAAGTTGAAAGGTTTTAGGGACAACCTTATTAAATGTTTGTCTAATCATTAAAGCGTTTCGTTGAACACCTTACGTGTGACTATAGGTGAACATGCTAAGAAGTGGCGCGTCTGCCTAGACCATTTAAGTGCACTTAAGTACATTTATTTCCCTCGAGGAGTCATTTTGGGCCGTTTCATCATCGTTCGGACACTATCCCACAAGCTATAATATTTTCCATCTCTTTATATAAATTTTCCTTTAACCTTCGTTAGAACTTTTTGATTTCATTCTTCTTATTTCTGCCACTCATGTGCTTACCTTTTGCATTACTCCTGGGCGATTCTTACTTCTAGTTGTTTCTCTACCTGCTTGAGTCTTTGCTTTATTATCTTTCCTTGCCCAAACAGTTTATTCGCTCTATCTCCTTTTTTCATGTACCATTTATTCTTTATCCTTTTTTTTTTCCTTCTCTTTTTGTTGTTTTTCTATGGATGACCTAGGGTGTGTCTTTGAGTAAAAATGGAGATGATAGGGGGTGATTCTCCCATATCGACTGTTTATGGAAACCCTAACGTTCCGGATGAGGATCTATTGGAAGTTAACGATTCTATTTCTAATTTGATCATTCTTAGCGATAGTTTCAGGATCGGGGGAGGTTCTACTTAGAGTGGAGGTGGCCCTCGTAGTCCTTTTGATGGAAATAAGGAGGGAAACTCACACACTCCAACTTATATGAAAGTCGTTGCTCGCTTAATTTCTTTTGTTCATTATCATGAAGAAACGAAAGTGGCACTTGCTTCCTAAAATGAGATAAGAACCCATTATTTTTCTGAAACTTTCAACGCCGCCTGTGGCCGATAGCCTAATGAGGAGGAAATTAGGGAACATCTCATTTTTAGAAATAATAATCCAACTTCTGTCCGGCGTTCTATTTTATGTGGCACCTGGGGTGACATGGTAAAATGGGGACGACCTACCTTAGTTCAACCTCCGGATTCTGGACTTTACACTTGGGTAATCCTGAGCTGGTAGAGACCGATTATGTATATAGTCATTCGAAAAAGGTGGAAAAAGCTCACATATAGGTGGGTCCATCTTCTGATTTGGAGGTTTCCCATATTAATGAGGGCGAAAGAATTTGCAGTCGCTACGAGTTTGGTGCCCCTTTATATGAATGTCTTTTTACTCAAATGAAGCTTAGGTTACCCTTTATTGTTTTTGAGGAGGGTTTGCTAAATCACTTAGCCATATCCCTTTCTCAACTTCATCCATTCGCTCGTGCCTTTACACAATTATTCCATTATTGGTGTGAGTATCGAGGGGTTAAGTCGTCTATTCGACTTTTCTTTAAATTGTTTCTCATATCTTGAACATCGAAGGACTTCATCTGTGGTCAGGGAATTATTTTTGTTTTCCAATTGAATCAGATGTTCGACGTATACATGGATAGTTGGAAGAACTTTAAGGACCGTTATATTTTGGTGACTCCCTTGAGTTCAGAGGCTCATTCGGTCTTCTGTAAGGTTATACTGAAGGCTCTAACTCCCCCTTCCTCTTCCTCGCGATGCTGTGAAAGAGTTAAAAAGTACTGTTCTTAGGACCATTTCGAACAAGAATCTCTCAAGTACTCTTTTTTAATGATAAGTTTACCCTGGACGAGGAGTCTTCGAAGAAGGATCTGATGTCCTTTTAGGAACAACTAGGTTGAGAGTATGTGTGACGATATTTAATCGGATCCGACTTCACATGTAAGATTGAAAGAATATTTATAAATTAGGGTAGATGAAAACTACTTTGATATACTTTGTTAACAAAAATCTTTAGAATTTATAAGCTTTGCTACTAAAAAAAACATGACAATTTTATGAACAAAAATTTGAAAACCCCTTATTCTTAAAGGCAAACATCAAAATATCCTCAATCCCTTTGGAGACGATAACAAAAACCTCCTTTAAGCTATTGTAAGCATTACAATAGTTTATTGATTTAAGAACTTTGTATTGTATTCTTACCCCTGTCTAATTTTCTTGTGCTATTTAATTTGTTTGGTTAAGTGTGCAAAATCTGTTTATGCGAAGGAGTGTACTTGCAGATTAACTTCTTTTTGATCCTGAGATTAAAAGAACTGTCCGTAGGCTCAATAACAGAACTAGGCAGATGAAGCAACTTGCCCAAGAAAGACGAGAGCACAACGAAGCTTCTACATCTACACCCATTACAACGCCAATCATGGATGAAATACCACCACCACCTCCTTCTTAGACCCCTTGTGTTAACAGTCTAAGACACAACACTCAGTTTACACGCAATATCCAGAATGGGAGACATTCAGAGATGAAAACATGAATCCTTGCTCTTCTGTATTATAATCCTTTTACTGGTATGGATCATGAGGATCCGTTTATACATCTCACTAAATTCTGTGAAATTGCGAGTGCAACGGGAGCGCTTGAAGCTTAAGAGGAATCCTTGTTTAAGAGACTATTTTTGCATTCCCTAATCGGGAAGACGAAAGAATGATATCTTGATCATTCAACGTTAGTGATGACGGGTTGGAATTTGTTAGAGGAAAAGTTCCTTGAACGGTTCTTTCCCCATAATAGATTCATGGAAGCGAAGACATCAATATCAGTGTTTGCTCAAGGTGGAAATGAATCTCTCAATGAAGCTTGAGAGAGGTTCAAATCCATGTTACGAAAATGCAAAGGACACAATTTTGATGAATTAACTCAAGTGCACATCTTCTGAAATGGACTCCAATCGGTTCACAAGACTTTGTTGTGAGCTACTTTGGATGGATCATTAATGTCCAATAGTGCGGAAGATACGGTGTCTATCATTGATTGGATGCTGCTAAATGATCACCAGGGAAACCATAACCTTAGTACACCTCAACAGAAGTCGGGAATAATAGAGTTGAGAACAAATGACACGATTCTTGTGCAAAACAAATTAATTTCACAATAAGTGAGTTGTTGACTTAACAAATGTCAAAACTTCCACAACAAATAAAAGAAATGCTAGAAATTTCCAACAACAACAAACAAGTAGCGAGTTGTGAGCATTGTAAGGAAGATCACCCTACCTGGTATTTTCCTCCAATGGTTGAAGAGGAGAATTGCGCAGGAAACCAAAACCAAGGTTATCAACCTCGAGCACCTTACTGACACGGAAACCAAGGTTACCAACAAAGAGGTAACCAAGGTTATCAGCAACAATGAAGGCCACAAGAAGCCGTAACTTCAAATCGTCAACAACAATATCAAAAATACACTCAACCTCCACAAGCTCCAAGTGGAAACTCAAACTTGGAAGACACATTCACCCAATTCATGCAACTCTCAATGTCTAGCCAAAAGAGCACAAGTGCCTCTGTTAGGAATCTTGAGACACAAATTGGGCAATTGAGTAAGCAACTTGCCGACAAGAAAAAAGAAGCCGTTCCGGTCAAGCCGCAAGTGGATCCTAATAAGGTATGCAAATATATCCTTACTAGTAGTGGGAAGAAGATTGATTTGGGCATTGGAGAGAAAGAAAAGGAAAAGAGGTTGTAGTTGAAAATGAGGATGAAATTGTTGAGGAGGAAGTTGAAAAAAATGCAGAGAATGATGTAGTTGAAAAACATTTGAGAGAAGAGAAAAAGAACAATGATAGGAAGGGAAAGGATAAAGTGAACATCCCCATTCAACATTTGTCTTATCCTCATAGTCTTTCAAAAAGAGACAATGCAAGACAATATGCTCGATTTATAGATATTTTTAATCAATTGCAAATAAATATTCCATTTTCCGAAGCACTGGAGCAAATGCCTACTTATGCGAAATTTATGAAGGATACCATCACCAAGAAGAAACAATATACAGACCAAGAAATCGTAGTTGTGGATGCTAGTTGTAGTGCAATTATTCAAAGGACTCTTCCTAGGAAGCAAAGTGATCCGAAAAGAGTTACATTACCGGTTACCATCGACATTACTTATGTTGGTAATGAGTTAATAATTTGGGATCTAGCATCAATTTGATACCGTTGTCAATTGTTAAAAGATTGGAACACATGGAGTTGAGGGCCACGAAGATGACTTTGCAATTAGCTGATAAATCCACTACCCGTCCTCACGGTGTAGCCGAAGATGTATTGGTGAAAGTTGATAAGTTTTTGTTTCTCATCGAACTTGTGGTGATAAGCATAGACGATGTTGAGAGAATGCGTGACGATATTAATCGGATCCGACTTCACATGCAAGATTGAAAGAATGCGTATAAATTAGGGTAGACGAAAACTACTTTTGATATACTTTGTTAACAAAACTTTTTAGAATTTATAAGCTTTACTACTAAACAAAACATGACAATTTTATGAACAAAACTTTGAAAATCCCTTATTCTTAAATGATAAACTGTTGAAAGGCAAGCATCAAAATATCCTCAATTCCTGTGGAGACGATAACAAAAAATCCCCATTAACTACGAGTCGAACAATGATCTTGTTTAAGACTTGTACAAAAATCTAGCCACAGTAAAAAATCCTCTAAGAAGTAGAAGGACTAGATGTACCTTTAGTTGATAAGAGGAACTAATATAATTCTTATTTTTTATTTTTTATTTTATTTTATTATTATTATTTTTTTACTTTTATGCTTTTAATTTTAGGCATTATACATTCAAATTAAAGTTGCAATCAATCACTCATTTATAGAAAAATTAAAAGATAAAAAAATTTGAAATAAAATAAGAAAATTCATTAAATCTAATTCATCCCCTCTTAGATTGCTCCTCGTACTTACAATTTTACTTAAAATGAAGGCATTGATTATAAAGAGATTTTCTCTCAAATTTCATCGAAAGTCTCTTTCAGGGTCATAACAACATTAATGACTCATTTTGATTTGGATTTGCATCAAATGGATGTAAAAAAACTCCATATCTTAATGGAAACATTCAAGAAATAATATATATGATTCAGCCATAAAATTTTGTTTCAAGAGATGCAAAGTCCATGGTTTGCAAACTTAAAAAATCCATTTATCACTACTACTACAAAAAAACACATCTCACATTGGACGCGAAATAATTTTATCTTGGTTACACTGTCGAGGTGACGAAGGGCGACATGGAAATTTTCCACTTTACAACAGAGGTTATAATGGAAAAGGTAATTGGTTTCATCCCTAACAACAACATATTTTTATTTACAAAACTACGAAGCGCGCGTCACTTTACCTCTCGGTTTTATTTAAAATTCGAGGTAATAATTGATGTTTGTATGTCGATTTCAGTTAATAATGACTGAGGGGTTAAATCTTATCTATTGCCATCTATAATTTTTTTTAAAGCTCATTTTGACTGACCTATATCACTTTTTACACATAAATCAAATATTGACAAAACCAGAATCATCTCACAATACAAAATTTACATTGTTTTCAAAATCAAATATACAAATTTACATTATTCTCATCAACATAGAATACAAAATTTACATTATGTTCAAAATCAAATGTACAAACTTATATATTCTCATCAACCGATGAGACGACCGTACTCAAGCTTTTTGTAATGCTTATTTTTAGCAACCCACCTTTAAAAGGACGGAAACTATTGTAGAGATAACTTGACTAATTTAAATTTAGGCGTTACTAACTTTGCATGGTGGAATGAGATACACGTCAATGTAGATATGGACTTTAATAGAAATAAACTAGAATTTTCTAATTTTAGAGTTTGTTAGGTTTTGAGGTCTTGACTTTTGTCCCTCTCATTTTTTACCTACTTTTCTCTTTATATTTCAAGAGCTTTGACACCCTCTTGATATCATATTATTTTAACCAAATAATACATATATTGGCCGCCGGAGTACAAGAGATCATATAACTATCTCACTTTGTTGATATAAGAGATCCTATAACTTAAACGAAGTAGAACTAATATTTCTATACATATAATGTTACAAATTAAATGTTTTAAAACAGTCTAGTACAAGACAACAACACCAATATATAATTATTAATGTAAACCCACACGATTACAATACGCAGCCTTATCATGGACGGTGGTCATGGCCGTGGCGGTAATGGCCGTCCCGAGGATCATCAGCACTTAGCCTTCTATAACTAGCCTTTTCATACGACCCTACAAAATAGCATATATAAATTAATAGGAAAAAAGTTTCATTTTTTCCACGCCTATGAATAATTTTGTACAAAAAACTTTTTCACTTGAAAATATTAATGTGTATAATAATTTTATACAAAAATATTACAAAAGAGTAGAACTCCAAGTTAAATATATATAAGGAATAGGCAAAAAAAAAAATGAATAAATGGGCATGTCACTTACTTGTTTGAAGCTCAGAAGCACCAGCTAGTTTCATGGCACAAAGTGTTAACACACAAAGAATGAGGGCAGCCCAAACAAGAGAGGTTGCTTTTGAAGCCATGTTAGTTTGGTTTAGGTATTCAAGATATCATAATTTATATAGCACAAGCATTTATTATGATGTAATTTTGCATGACTTTGGCAACCAAATTTTGTTCTTTTGTCGATAAACATGACAGACGAATTTGATTTTTTTTCCCTCGACTTATTCACGGAAACTACTTAAAATATACGTTCTTCGTTCCACTAGTTTTGACAAATTCATACATATTAAAAGAAGATTATAAAAAAAAAATATACATATATCACTTTTACTAAAATATCCTCATCATAAATATAAATACAAAGTTTAAGATATGATATTGAATTTAGAGTGATGAAAAAAAACAACAATTTTTTTTAAGCCTAAATAAGAAATTTTACATGAATAATTTCATTGGATCCTAATAAGGAAGAATCAGGAATACAAGATGTAAGTCCATTGCCTCAACTCTAGGTTAGTGTCCAGTGCAAGGAGGCATATTGCCCGATACGGGGACGAGGTTGCCCAGATTTGAGTGACTGATCATCTAATTGGGCTTGGGTCGCCCTAACCAACTCCCATTGCCCATTTACAAAGTAACCATGATATGTGACATGTCCAAGTAGCAACTGATTAAAGATCAATCAAGGAGGGATAACTCCCTTCCCTTGATTCTAAGGAGACTAAATATCCTCTATACCATGTCTCATAGTCGTGGAGCTAAAGCAAGCCAATCTTTGAGTATCTAACCGAAATCTAATGAGCCTCTACAAGTACCTCAATCTTAGGGTTGAGAAAGGGATCTCTAATTTTTCCTCAAAATGTCATATACAAAGTTTTCCACCACTCTACGTGAGTTAGCCCTAAACAATATCAAATTCCCCCAAACACTCAGACAACCCTATAGTCACAAGGCTATCCACATTGTACTTTTTAATCAATTATAATTGATACCCACCCTAGGGCCCTAGTAAAACTGACTTAGGTCACACTCATCGTTGATTCATAACTGCCTCAACTGTCATTCTCAAGATAGGAATAACATGAGGTACTACAACACCCCTCCACTCACAAACATACATTAATTCTATAAGGCGCACATGGTGGAGGTGGGTGGGGGGTTGAAGGAGGTTCACAGTCGGCCGAGAGTCGAACTCCTTGCATAAAAGATATGTGTGAAGAGTTAAGGCGACATAAATCTTTTCTACCATCCCAAACCAAATTCTAAGGAGTGGCCAACATTCAAGATCTCATTCGCCGATGAAGGCGCCATCAGAATCCAACCACAAGAAAACGGTCCCATGGTCATCACGATTCATTGTGATGATAGAGAAATCAAACGGGTACTAGTTGACTCTCGAAGCTCATCAGATGTCCTCTGTTGGGACGCATTTGATAAGCACAATCTAGAACGTAATAATCTCCAAATGTTCCAGGGTTCGATGGTTGGTTTCACTATATGGTAAGCACGTGCTGGTGAAAGACCATCTAACCCTGAAGACAATTTTTGGGTTATACGAGAACACATAGATGATTAAGGTCATGTATCTAGTGGTAGATTCACCTACATATTATGATGCTATCATAAAGTGCCCCTCTTTTAAACTATTAGTGGCCACCCTATCCATTTCTTATTTATGCATGAAGTAACTACTACTCAACATACATGCATACTGTAGTAGTTTAAAGCGATTAAGACACTGCCCAATAATGCTACTAGGACATTCTAAGATTATGACCAACGAAGGTGGTCACAATCACCTCCCCACCTTTCAGCCCACAAAAAGTTAGTATCCTAGATTCATATTTTAGGGCCAATCTTGATAGAGAAAGGCTAATGCCCACAGAGGACCCAAAGGAGGTTCATATTAGGCCTTAGGGTTTTCATACCACCATGTTTGGGACATCTTTATTTGAGGTCGAGGAAGTAGATCGGGTTGTCCTATTAATAAGGAACATTGATTTATTCACATGGATCCATTAGACATGCCTAATGTTGATACTTGAGTGGTTTGTTATAGCCTCTACAATGAAACTTGTATCCTAAAATAAGCTTAATGTGGGCGAGGAGATGCGACCACTAATAGACGAAGAGATTAAAAAGTTAAAAGGTGTCGAATTTAGGATGAAGATAAAATATCTGACTTGGCTGGCCAAAATGGTCTTCATTCGGGTACACCTCAAACAAATTATGAATATGTGTTGAGTTCACCTATTTGGAAGTTGTAATATTCCATATTCTCTTAAATTTTAGCTACCTCATCAATTAAGATACCTTAGATGGTTAGTGTGCTAAGAAGATATTAAACATTAAGATACCTTAGTAAGGAAAGACAAATTAGTAAAATAGTAAAGAGTGACATCTTGGGGATTATGATTTTTTGGAAGAGGAATAATGGTCAAAGCTCAAGTTGGTATTACTAAAATACAAACAAGTATTATACACGCCTTTACCAACTTTATTCCTTTTCATTCATTTTCCCCTTATTAATAAGAAAAGCGAGAGAAAGAAAGAGAAAGCTAAAGAACTTAGAGAAGAGGAAACATGGAAATTTTGATAAGGAAGAAGAAATGAAAATACTCACTCAATTATTCTCTCAATTCTTCAAATTATTTCTAGAAGTGGGTTCTTAGTTACTATAGCTCTGGGAGAAAATTTCATGAAATTAGGTTTTAGGGTTTTGTGATTTCGTGCTTTGTTTGAGAAACTGGTATTTGAAGCATGATTCTTGTTATGTCACATGTTGTTATTTCTAATTCATTAGGTTATGTTGTGTTGATGTGGTATGGATGTTGTGTTGTTGTTGTATTGAAGTTGTGATGATGTTCTATAAATATGTATAAAAGTTATGTTGCTGGTGTTGTATTGAAGTTATGTTGATGTTGTGTGAATATGTGTTGAAGCTATGTTGTTGTTATTATTACTGAAAGTGATAAATTATACTAATTTTGAGTGTGAATAATTGATACTTATTGGCTTGATTCCTTGGTTTTTCGTTAATAATCCCCCGTCTTGTGTACTTTTTGTATAGTTTACATTATAGTGTATATATTGCGTATCATGTAAATATCATTGAGTTCAATTATTTTTCTCTCATTTTTGAAGGTATACAAGAAATGATATTTTGTCATTGTCTTATAGAACATTGAATAAGCTTTCCAACACTTTCGGTCGCGTGTAAAATATAGTTACGGTTCAAAAGTTATGGTCGAAACAAGTGTTGGTCTGGTATCATATTTGCTGTGCGAACTGGAGGCAAGCGAACTCGCCAAGAGTTCGCACTGCGAATTCAAGGCAAACAAATATTTCCTAGAAACGTGAAAAACATTGTTTTGGCAGTAGCTAAGGCGGCATATATTCGCTGGGAAAACGGGAGTTCGTAGTGCGAACACGGGAACCCATTTTTGCCTATTTAAGTAATTTTTCAGCATTTTTAGGTTATGTTGTTGGGAAAATTTTACCCCAACTTCATCAATTACATCCTTGAGTAGATTTAGCTTAGACAACACATGGAATGTATATCTTGATGATTCGGAGTCGAATCCACTTCAACCGGAGTTGACAAACCGTGAGATTTGTGTCCTTCTTCCTTCCTCTCTATGTATTTTTCATTTGTTGGGGTTTTGTATGTAAGTTTATCTTGATTGTATGTATATTTATAGATCTTTGTATAATTTTTTTTTTACAACTCTTTAGAGATGTCGTCTTTGATTTTTTACTCAATGGTTTTGAATTTCTATAGACATATACGATTCGAACTCAATTTAAGATGAACATTTGTTAGATTCTAAACTCTAGACATAGATTTAGGTCTAATATTCACGTGGGTATCGATTCTTAATGCTCCGTATTGTCGAGTTGTGTGAGACATCACCGACGAGGCAATGCGGTTGTTCTCTCAACTTTGCATTAGACATAACCTCTGTTGTGAGTGATACGTGATGATATTGGCGAGTGATTTAGGTTGCGTGCATTTGATCCATATATTTTTTAGTACATGATGGATATAACAAAATACAACTCCTGACGAGTTTTCTCATTTCTTAAAAATGTATTTAAATTTTCTTGTTTTATGTTTTTCCTTTTGTACTTTTATCCCAAAACATTTAAACCCAAGCTTAGAGACGTAGAGATTGTTGAACGAAATTCTTTCCCTCGCACTGATCCCTGTGGAGATGACATAAATCTCGGAGGGAATTCTTTCAAAAATTAATATTTTTGCTTGCCGCTTTACCGCTCCAACAATTACACAATGTTATGACATGTTGTTGACATGCTGTGTTGTTATGGTTAGAAGTTGTGGTTGTGAGTTCATTAAAGTTTCACAAGAATGTGGTTACGATATATATTATGATGATGGAATGAAGTAGTTTGGTGTCTTACATGATGATGAAATAAGTTGAGATATGTTAGAAGTTGGCAATTTGAATTTATAATTGAGTTTCTAGAAATATTGCAGAGGGAAAATCAATTTACCTCTTAGGGAAATTAATTTACCTGCATAATTTTCATATTTTATGTGCCGACTTGTGCAAATTATAGACCGACCTGTAGATGTTATGTCCCGACCTATGAAGGTTGTAGGACAACTTGTAGATGTTATGTGCCGACCTCTGAAGGTTATAGGCCGACCTGTACGAGTCATGTGTCGACACATAACTGCCAGAACGTTGTCTTGCATTGTTCGACGATTTTCTCCATAACTTTTGATCCGTATATCCAAATGATGTATCGTTGGAAGCGTTAGAAAGCTAACACTCAGATCTGTAATGTGATAGTGATAGGTAAATTGTTTTAATATTATTACTATGACTTCTGTATTGGTGAAGTTTTTGTTCATATGTTCGGTTAATGAATTGTTGACATATTCCGACGATTTTGATCATAACTTTTATTATGTAAGTCCAATTTTGATGTTGTTTGAAGCGTTAGAAAGCTAACACTCAAATGTATAGTTTGATAGTGATTGGTGAGATGTTTGAATGTTATTCATGTGCATACCATGTCGATAAATGTATTAGTTTATATGTTTGATTGATGAATCGTTGCACTGTTGTAATACGCTTGATCGATGAATGTTATTCATGTGCCTACCATGTCGATGATGTTATGATAATATTGTTAAGGTGTTGATGAGTTACTGCTGTTTATTGATTTTATTGACCTTATAACATGAATTGATTGTTGCATGATGAATGATGTGATGCATAAATAGTGAGATTTGTATAGGGATCCTTTTGGTGAACCTTGTTGTGTTAATGCCTGTTATTTAAGAGTCATGCATCATGGTGTACAGGCTTCAGACGAATTTTAGTGAGTCTTGATCCTATGATGATAGATTGGGTGTGAGTAGTTAATTTCTATTATAGGGGATTAGTAAAGCGTTATATATGGTGATGATACTAAATTTTTGTGAGCCTCGATCCTATGGTGATGGATCGTGTACGAGTACCTAGTTGCAATTATCAGAGATTAGTGAAGTGTTACCTATGATGATGATAGAAATTTGATGTGCTTTGGTTCCAAGAGGGAATCTGATCCCATGATGGGGATCGGAAGAGAAATGATCTTATGATCGAGTCGGTGTTGAGTACATTGCATAAGGGTTGAAGTTGTATTGATTGATATTGATGTGTTATTGGATGAGATGTTGTTGCATATGATGTTAATGATAATTGAGATGTGGTTGCGTATGATGTTAATGATAATTGAGATGTTCTCATGTATGATGTTGATGATGAATTGGGTGTGAGAATGTGATAGTTGTTGTGCATGGTTATGTACATGTTGTACTTTATTCTTTACGATATACTGTTTATTATTGAATTGAATTCTCACCCTTTCTGTTTGAATGTTACTCAGGAGTAGCATTGCTGAAGTATCTGGAAGTCAGCTCATGGGGTTACTTCTTAGTTTAGCGCTTTATTTAGTAATGTCTTGCTCTGATCATGTAACATCAGTTTGAGAACGCTTGCTTTAATTTTATGATATGTTTATGTTGATGTTTGAGACCAAATGTCATTACTTAACTTATCTTCCATATTTGTTGATGATATTTCCACTGCGACGATACTTTAAAATGGAAGTGAGCATGCGGTGACAGGTTTAATGTGAATTGATGTAACCTGTGTTACGGAGCATGATTTATTTTTTATATGTGACACCCTTGTGGTTGTGATTTTAATTAAATTATGCGATGATTAAATTGTATGTGAGATTTAGAAGAGTGTTACAAGGGACACCATTAGTAACCACTTCTAAGGTTTCATGAAATTCGAACAAGAACTTCATCTACTTGCTCCACCGGTTCCAATTATTTCCTTCAAGAATTGGAATAGAATTCAGAGTTCAATTAGTACCATTTATCTTTACAACAATTGATTAACAACTCACGATCTCTGAAATACGATCATCGACGTGTGATTTATGAAAACATAATCAACAATCTAACTGGAACTCTAGATACCAATTTATTAGTGCGCGAGACACTTTTAGTGAGAAAAAAAAGAACGAGAGAGAATAAAAATAAAGATTGATATTATTGAATTATAATTGTACAAACTAAATTACAAAATATACCTATTTATATACAATTAACTTGTATATTAAGTAAAAATCCTAAACCCTAAATCCTAATTAACTTTAAACTTAAATTACACAACTTGCATTATATAACCGTCAAAATCTCTAATAAATATATAAAACTAAATATCAGAGATAAAAAAGATCAAATTATAAGAAGTTTAAGTAAAGATCAGATGTTAAAAAGATCCCAATATAAGAACTAAATACTTAATATATTAAGTGTAGTTCAGGAGGTTGTATAATTTTTATACAAAGCAGAACCAATCTTTCTATATGATTTTCCAATGAACTGTTCTAAAACAATCTTCGCACACGACAACAACACCAATATATGAAAGTGCAACCACACGATTACAATAAACAAAGCCATTAAATATCCAATATGCATAGATTTTAGTTCTTAATTTGTATTTCATTCTTCTTACAATGGCAACCTAACACATCCTTATCATAGACGGCGATAATTGCCGTCATGAGGCAAATCAGGATCTCTTTGGTTCATATGCCTTCTACTCCAGGCCATTTCAAACGACCCTATATCAAATAGCATATAGATAATATTATGCATGAACTCATGATTCATCTCATCTAGTGCTCAAACTAAAACAATAATGACATTTTGGTTTTAATGATCGTACAAAAATATTTTCTTATGTCATGAGTTATCTAAAAAAGTGTAAGTAGTTAAAATTAGGGCAACTAGCTTACCTGTATGATGAAGCTCAGAAGCACCAGCTAGTTCATGGCAGACAGTGAAAACACAAAAAGAACGAGGGCAACCCAAATAAGCGAGGTTGATTTAGAAGCCATATTGTGAATTGTAACTGATAGAAAAAGAATAATGAGATGTGTGTTAAATAGTGTCTTCTTTTTTAGGATATAATTATTTAAGCACACATTTAAAGACTAATTCTAGCTTTGATCAAATAGTTGACAAGACTAATTCTAGCTTTGATCAAATAGTTGACAAAAGTAACCATCCAAAGTTTGAATACTAATTCAGTTACAGTACTGAAATTCAAACTCATATCATTGGTTAGACTAGATCAATGCTCTTCAATGTTAAAATATTTTATACTTTATTGTTTCAAATGGGTCATTGATTATATTGGTTATTTCAAAAAATCGGCTGTGTTGATGTTTTGGAATTAATTGAAAGTTAGTAATATATCATAATAAGTTTTGATATTACATAAAAAGTTGGGACCTATAGTCTTTAAATATTAGGTGAATTTTTTAATGGATATATTGGAGTGTTGCATTATAAATCTAAGTTGATTTATTGGACTATTAAAGTGTTAGACTCATTTTGATTTTAGTGGTATAAATTGTTGAGAAATGTAGCAAATGTGAGTAGTATGGGTAATAGTTTTATATTGGTTGTAAATGTAGAAATTTAAACATTTATAAGTGAGAGAACCCACCTACACATCACCTTAAGATTTTGAGTGAATATGTGGTGTGTCTTTCACAAAAGTGTTGCTTAAAGGAAAGTCACACAATGTTCAATACTCCATAGTTGAAAAATTCCCTCAACATTTGACATCATAGAGCTGGTTCAGATCCACAAGTCCCTTGTGTGCAACATGAATTCAGTCTCCAATTAAAGAGTTCCTGGAAATTTACTCATCATTGATGCGAAGAACTACGACAAGTGGTGTAAGCAAATGAATGTGTTTGTTTGCCTATCAAGATGTTCTTGAGGTGATCAAGAATGACGTTACT
>OZ012738.1:8350439-8536515 GCA_963859935.3 Lathyrus sativus | reverse complement strand
AGTAGACTCTAGATGTTGTAGCTTCTCAAAAGTCACGACCAACTTTCATTGCGAAGTGGTATTCAAGTATATTTAAACATGGTTTTGAGGTTGATTGATATGGTTGGAATATTCCATCTTCCACTCAACTTCAAGTGCTTTATAAATATCAGCACCTATTATTCAACTATGCACATAACCACTTACATATTCTTAAGACAAAAAAAAAAAAGAGTAATAATGGAGTGGAAAAAATTTGTTGGCATCTGCTTCCTCGTTGTTTTCCTAATTGCTCGTAAGTTTATGTTTTAGTTTTTCTATCGTTTTTTTATCTAGATTTAAATATTTTTAGATATAGAACTTTTATTTAGAAAACTAAAAATGCAAGCTACTTTGATTTTTATTTGATCTCAAAGCAAGCTACAATTTATACTATCAATGAAATGAAATTACTACCATAAAAAATCTCCAATTCAATAATTTGTGAAGAAAGAATATAAAGGTAAAATAGATCTACAATGTTTTAATTTTATATGTTGATTCTTTATGTTTTTTATGATTGATATTATTTATGCTAATTTTTCTTTAATATTATTGACATTTTATGTACATATCACATGTGGCTGTTTCTTGTATTATGTTGATTAAAATAATACTTACGCACAATTTAATTATATATTCTTATTGAAAAATATTTTAAGGTGATGAAACAAACATGGCTAAACATACAGGTGAAAGGATATTAAATGAGGAATAAAAACATTGTATATGTAATTAATCAAGAAATAAAATCCTTTCACCCCAATGATCCCCAAAGTGTGGAAGGAAAACATAAAAACAAAATGCTTTGGATCCAATAGATATATGAAAGGCTGAGATTTCTTCCACCAGCACCACTTGACATGATCAAGGGGCACATGAAATTATTTTTGGCACAAAAATAAAATAAAATAATTAGTTTAAATAATTTTGTTATACAAAAATATTTTTTCTTAAAATTTGTAGTTTTATAAAATTTATTTTTTGAGAAATAAAAATTCTGAAATTTTTGTATTTTCCTAAAGAAAATAATTGAATGAGATAGTTAGAACATATAGGTTAGGGCTGACAATGAACCGAACCAACTCGAAAATAATTCGAAATTCGATTCGGCAATTAATTCGTTGAATTTGATTCATGAAGCTAATGAGCTGAAGATGAACAAAAAAGTAAGTTCGTTAACTAAACGAGTTGGACTTGAACTATACATAGTTCGAGTCGTTAGATTTGTGAGTCAACTCGGTTATATATGAGAAGGATTATATTGTCTTTAAGAGTAGGTTTAAAGATTTAATATAAATTTTAACCTTATATTTTATTTTAATCTAATGATTTTAATTGATAATTTATATTCTCAAGTGATATTGGTGGGTACAAATTTTCACCTTGTCTTTATGTAGGAACCTCTAGTTAGCCTAATTTATTCGATATTCTCGTAGAGACATAGATATGTTAGTTTGGAAGGGAGGGTGATCTTACTTATGTTTGTCGTTAAAGTTATTCCTATTTTCTTATTGTTTCTTTTCAAAATGCATCTAAATATTTGGAAGAATATTGTGACCATTAAAAGGAGGATCCTTTGAGGTAAGGTCAAAGGTGATTTTAAGATCTCTTAGGCCAAGTGGTATGATGTTTGTAAGCATAAGCATCTTAGATGTCTGAATGTCAGGGAACTCCACATTTCTATTATGGCCATTGTGACCAAGTGGAGGTGACGTCTTATCTTGAATGCGACTAGTCTCTGGAACAGTATTCTATCTGGAATATATGGTACTCATTTTGTTACCACCTTGTTGAGGGTAGATTCGCTGACCTTCACTTAATGTCTACATATTGGAAAGATGTATTTCTTCTTGGTTCTGCTGTTGAGAACTCTTCTGATTAGTTTGTGATAAACCTTAGAAAGAAAGTGAAATATAGTTTTCTTACCTCTTTTTGAGAGGATCCTTAGGCTAGTCTCATTCTACATAAAGTTCGGTTCCTAATACTTTTTAGTATATCTGATTAACAAGGTTCATCAGTTGGATAGCTCACATTGTGTGATAATAGGAATTTGACGAGGGAGTTCAAGTGGAAGATAAATCTTTTTGTTTACCATAGAGTATTGGGAAAGATAACACAAAAACAAACACCTAAAACAAGGTCGGCGGATAAATGATTATCCCTGGATCAAACTTTTCCTACTATAATAACATTATAACAATAACAATGGAACAACAATTATGTCTTCCGTTTAAAATGAATAATAATACAAAATGATTATTACAACTCTCACCAACAAATATGGTGGATAAACTCTCTTTTAGATATGTATCTCAAAAAAGGCTTTTCACTCTCTGATGATAGAAAATGAAATAAAATGAAGTATTTATAATGAATATGCATGCTACAATGATTGACTATAATATCAAGAGAAAATTTCTCTTTCTTCCATCCATAAGTTCACCAAAAATACTCACGTACTTTCAATTCCTTTTTCTATAATTGTTAATGTTTCTCCTTCTTTCTCTCTCCAACTAAAGAGGAATTCCTTTCATAAAGAGATGGTGGAAAATCTCATATATATCTCTTAAGAATGTGGCCCTATCCTTGGACTCTAATACTGTGTAAATGTGTGTCATTCAAAATACGACTTATATTCTTTTGCTTTTGCTTACTTAGCTCTCCTTTAGTGTGATCCTCCTCTTGAGGTCTTGTCCAACCTTAAGGCATCAATTTTCCCTCTCATTTGAGATAGTTTGGACCCATCTAAATTAGTTATTTTCTCTTAAAAAATTCTACAAAATAAGGTCCTTACAAGATATAATTTCCTAAAGGGAAGGGTGTTAGTTGATCTAGACGGTGCTCTTTGTTTGTAGTATAAATGGTTGATTGAGTTCGTTTCTCATTTGGTTGTGACACATGGGAAAACATTTTGATGATACGACACTCTATTATATGCTTAATTTAGAAATCTCAGAATGATATTTTGTTTATAGTTTCATCTACCAGTGTGGAAGATAATAAAATAAGTTTTTGGCTTAAAAATGGTATAGGGTAGGTTTACGGGTAACTCTTGTTCTTTCTCTGCTTCTTAAGAATCCTAATCTTTGTTTAAGAAAATAAATGGTAGAGTGGTTTTGTCCTTGTGGTTGAGTGATCTTGACGATACTTTTGGAGGATTTTTTATTTATTGATGGGGATCCCGATAAGTTGAGATTTAGCTTTTCCTCTATTTGGTAAGCGACTTTTAGTTTTGTTGGATCATTTGTGTTGGTTTGTTTTCTTTATCTTATGAATGGCTTCCTTTTTAGACTTCTTATCTATTTGAAGAGTTTGCATTATTCTCTTATTGTGGTATGACTTATACCTATATTAGGTACGTCTTGTACCTATATTGTACATCGAATTTTGCAGAGGTTTCAACTGTCTTATTTATATATTGTCTTTGCCTTTCAAAAAAGATAATTAGGGTGAGACTAAGCAAGATTAAATTGAAAAAAAAAAAAAAAGAAAGAGAAAAATTAACTTATATGATGCTAACATGTATATTGTTATTGAGTACTATTTTATTCCACTCACTTAATACATCAAGAATTTGTTTGGGAGTTTAGACAAGGAGAGGGGACAACTTGCTAAAGAGAAAGATTGAGTAAAAAGAATTAAAGGATTTTGGAGGAGAGGGTTTTGGGTGGTTTCATTTTATTCATGATAAAAAATTCCTCTAATTTAGAAGAACACAAAACTTTAGAAGAACTCAAAAATTGTATTGAACAAGGCTTTCAAAGGACTTACAAAAAAGTTTCAATTATAATTTATGTTGTAAAAAAAATTAAAAATATAATAACAATAAACATTCATTTATTGTTCTAAACAAAATTATTCTTTCAAAAAATATAAAAAATTTCTTTATATTTTGTTCAAAACTCCTTCCTCTAAAGCCCCCTCTTCACATTTCCTCCAAACTCCCAAGGTTAAAAGATGAAGCATATTTCTTTATGAAAAAAGACTCAATATATTTTGTTCAATGAAACGTTTTCGAAAGAAAAACAATACAAGTCAATCATATTATAGATAAAATTAATTAATTTAGTTGTTTTTGTTTAGTTAGTTTAGTTAATTAGTTTTTGTGATTATTTATATAAGACTTATACTATTTTAAGTAACTATAATTATTTTATTATTTAATAATTTTCATTAATTTTTTCATCCATAATTCAAAAGTCAATTCAAGATCAATTCGGAGAAAAACTTAAAAGGTTGTCGCCGATCGTTGATCAATCGAAGTTACAAAGCTCTCACTACTACGAAAAACCTAGATCACAACGGTTAAAAAAGAAATACCATCACACAAGTTCAACAGTTGTGACGTAAGGTGTGATTGTATGTATAATGATTTCAACCACGAGCGTGCGACCGTCATTGTATCCGTGTAGCGTGTTACTTACCACAACAGTTACTTTAAACGACTGTTGTGGTATATTAACATGTAAACATTTATTGGCTAAGACTTGTTGTTATGATTTCGTTTTGTAGTATTCATATGAGAGAGACGAGTAACAGAGTTGTTAGGATTTCACTTTGAGAAACGAGTGAAAGAGTTGTCAGAGTTTTGTTTTGAGAGAAACGACTGTTATGCACTGAAGCGATAAATGATTTCGCTTATATATAAATAAATATCACGTTTCATCATGGTTGGAAATAAAAACTGTGGTGATATACATGGTCAATAATATTTTTTATCATGAGAAATGGCTAATTGTTAGTGATGAAATTCGAACCATTTCACCCAGTATACTTTTTACTACGGTTGCTACTTCTGACCGTTGTAACATGTCATCTAGTAAATAAATAAAATATATGCGTCTAGGATAAATCTATTACTACGGTTAATATTATGTCCATTGTAATATTGGTGTTAAGAAATCCTTATTTTGTAATAGCGTTTATATATGATCAAAATACCACACACATCATGTTATAAAATATAATAAAAAATAAAATTTGAGAATCCTTTTAAAAATTTACCGCATTCATTTTTCAACCATTTCTTTGATTTCCTCACACCTACAAAACACATTGAACTTTTTCCAAAATTTTATAATATTAAAGAAAAAATCTAAATTCTTCTAAACTTCATTTGTTGATAAACTTGTAGAATTTTCTAAATTTATTATTAAAAACACTAAAAAATTAATAAATTCAATATAAATTTAAGAATAAAATATAGTAAAATAGTGATTAATAATATATATATATATATATATATATATATATATATATATATATATATATATATATATATATATATATATATATATATATATATATATATATATATATATATATATATATATATATATATATATATATATATATATAAAATTTGTTTGGAAAATTGCAGAAGAACAAGTGGTGGAGATGGACGCAACATGTGGGAAAAAGAGTCGTTTCTTCTATGGTGAATGCAATGATTCAATTGACAATCAACTCTGTTCCACTATTTGCCTTATCTTAGAAGACTCAATGGAGGGCTCTTGCCAGCATAAAAAATGCATTTGTGCCTGTTGAATATGAGAGTTATAGTAGACAGAGAAATAAATAAATTTCGAATTGTTATTATTTTTCTCCGTGATTAGAGAGTTAGTTAGTATCAAGACCAATTATAATTAGTCCAAATGGTAAGAGATTTAAATCACTAAAATAAATAAGATAACTAAAAAAACATTTGTACCAAGAACAATATAGATTATGTGATTAATATAGTTTTCTACCAAATGATAAATTTGTAGGTAAATTCTTTGTTGTTCATGAGTTTTAGTTGAGTATCAGGAACTTAAATGTAAATTAATTTAAATATTTAATTAAAAAAATATGTGGCATATAATATCATTGTTTGGTTGAAAGATCAATCCAAAAAATTTCACTGGCAGCATACGTATTAATGAGTCTTCATTTCTCAAAGACGCTTTGTATTTACCTGAATTTCATTTTGTCTAATGTCCATGCTATATATTTGATCCTTATGAACAAATACGGCCCTGTTAATCCTAATTCTCTGGATGAAAATTCTTATTTTCTTTTAACTGTGGATGATTTTACTATGTATACTTAAATCTATTTGAAGAAATTCCATTCTGAAACTAGATCAGTGTTCATTGTCTGGGCTTCAAGATTTCCACTAGTTAATGTTCCTTGAATCCATCCTCCCTGTAAGGGAAAATAAAATTATGATAGACATAAGAAGCACTCATATTGTAAAATGCCTAAAAATAATTACTAAAGTATTCATCGATTCTCTTCTCCCAATAATCACGCTCCACCAACTCCCGAGAACTCATGATGGAAAATGCTTCTAACACCTCAATAAGCTCCCTCTTTGTAACTGTCAGATATTCCTTGCTGAAGTCATTTATGGCATCAGGATCGTTGGTCCAGTAAAGTGGGTGGTGGTAGTGTCCATATTCTCTATGTATCACAATGGATGAATTATTTCGCCCCATCACCCTAACAAATTGATCCTCCAATTCTTGAAGTTATTCAAGTGAGGAGGTAAAGAGGATTGTTCCTAGAAAGGCCTCTAAGGTCACTCAACCCCTTTTGGATGTCATTTTAGTACCGTAAAATGAAAAGAATGTGCATATGGTAGGAGCGACCTCTAGGTGGCCCCATGCAATTTGGAATGCCCAAATGAATGCTCAATTATTTGAAATATCTAAGAAGGAACAACACTCATGGTCCTCAGGACCTCATACTCGAAGAGGGTGAAGGGAACAAACATCCCTAATACATGAATAAAATGAAGATGTAGGTAGAATAATTTTTCTGAGGAACCGGCAAGAATGTTAGAAGTATTTTTTGGTAGTGTTTTATCATATCCACAAGGATTAATGAGAATATGTGATACTTGCCGTTCAATGGTTTAATGATTTAAGAAGAGGGATTTTTTAAATGGTTTTTATGGTTGTAACAAGAGTTCGCAAGAAATAAAACAAAATAAAATTTATTCTTAGTTTGATAAAAAGCATGTCAAGATTATGATTCGTTAATCTGTCCTAAACGTATCCAACCGATCAAATATGTGAATGTTGTTTTAACCAACATAACCGCGCATCCTCTCAAAAACGTTCATTTCTAAAGCGATTTCGTAAATGTTATTGTTTCGACCGTAAAATGATCTCTCTAAATAACACTCGAAACAATAATCATTAAGATCAATACAAAGTGAATATCAACTTTCAAACCTATGTCTAGAGTTTGTATAGTTGATAGATGAAGAAATTCGGTCAAGACTTGAAATGTTCATGTCTAAAGCAATCCAAACCATAAATATAACAAAAGATAGCAAATAACTTCATCTATATTGATCAAAGCTTTGTTCGCATACAAAAGATTAAAAAGAATACATAAAACATGAACTAGCTACCTCTAACCTTGACAAAAGAGGGGTTTTTAGCCACCCATTTCCATGATAGCTTGAGCAACAAGTTTCGGAAGAAGTTTGATCAACATCCGAGTCGAATAATAGAGATTGGATGGGAATCCACATTCTTTTTGTGAAATATGGCTAAGAGATGATGAAAAATGAAGAAACTAGGGTTTTAACTCTGAAAATCCTCTCATAAGAAAGTACAAGAAAATAGATATTTTTACAAAAAATGGAACATACTACTTATAGAAAGACTGCTGAGCTGTCATGTTCACACTGCGAACAATTTAAATTGGCACCTGAAGTACCTTTGTATAGTGAAGACTCCCCAGATAGATTTCCACATGTTCATTGTGCGAAGAATCCTTCGCACTGCTTTGCTGCCAACTTCGCACAACGAATTCTTTTCCAAATACTTACTGCCTCAAGTCTGGGGGTGTTCGCTAGACCTTCACTTCCTCTTTGCTCCAATGAGTTGTTCGCTACCTCTTTCGCACAGCGAACTTAGGTCCCTTTTCTTTCTGGATGAACAGTACATTGGTTTTCATGTCCTTCGCTGGCAAGTTCGCTGTGCGAACTTGTTGAAGTTTTTCTGGTAGGCTCACTAGCAAGTTCGCTGTGTGAACTTGTTGTTGTTTGCCTGCTGACTTGGTTTCCTTGTCATAATTCTTGTGTCTTACTCTTCAAATTTTCATGCCTAATTCCTACACAATAGCACACAAATCAAAGGAACCAATACATTTTTCACATAATGATGCAAATCAACAAAAGCAAGAATGGTTCTAACACTTTCTCTACAAAAAGGAACGAAAGATGCTCACATTTGATAGTTCAAATAAGCAAAGTTGGACATCTAACAACTCTCCCCAACTAGATCTTTGCTTGCCCTCAAGAAAAGTACGCCTCTTGATGAAATAAGAGGATTTGCTCAAGAATACAATTTCTCAAAGAATGGATTAAATGGCTCAAACACAAGGAATGCCACCAGACACAGGTTCCACAAGATGAGAATCAAATAATGCACAAGAACTAAAGTCTTAAAGCAATTAAAAACATGCATCAATCAACAATTATGTCTTCTCGAATGAATCAACATATCTCTCCTCTTTGAAAAAGGATTGAAGAAATTAGGCGTTTGCAACCGCATGGACAATTTCACTCACCTAACAAACAATGCCAATATCAATCTAATTCATACAATATCTAACAATCACAAATGAAAATATGGAAGCAAGAAGATCACTAAGGTCTTTTATGGTTGTAGCTTGATCGGGTTTACAAACAAGGGACATTTTTAAGGCCATTGAAACGAAATTTATGATGCAAAAGAGACATTCACTATACAAGTTATTTACACATCCCAACTTCATTTCACTTGTTTCTCAATTGGAAAACTTCCCAACTCTTTTTCACAACTTATTCTTTTACTATTTTTCTTTTCTTTTCCAAGCAAGCATTCTTTTTCTCTTTCTTTTTTTTTACATTCATATTCACATAACAATTTTTTCCAATGCTTGCTTGAATTTTTCAAAAGTTGTAGCAACCTACCATACTTCTTTTTCATTCTCCCCAACTTAAATTTTAATCAATCCTCAAGTGAATGCTCTTGGCTTTTTATGGCAAAGAGGACAATTAACACAAAATTCAAAGGTTCAAGAAAAATGTTAGAATCTCACAAAATTCAGACTGGGGTTCATACTGTTTAGGCTCAAGGGGGTTAACAAATTCTCTCTGCTCACGGGTAAGTTGCATTTGGAACTGGTTGTGCTCAAAATAAACAAGTGCCTTGATCATTTCTAATTGCTTCCACAAATTCACAATAATACAAGAAAGAATGAATCAAACAAATCAACAAAGTCTATTAGAAATCCAACATTTAGTACACAATGGAGGCTTTCTCACAATTTGTGGTTTTTTAGTCCTAAGTGAAACATTCATTCAACAAGTTGCTAAAAGAAGTATTTTTATTTACAACAAGATTTATGTTCTTAAGCATTCTAAAATTATAACCATAGGTAACCATGTACCTTGACATTATTTGTTTGCTTAATATTATCATTGCCATCCAAACTCGGATGAATCTTCACTGGATACTTCTTTTTCAGAGAGAAACCAATCTAGAAGTTTAGTTAAACCCAACACAAGAAGATATTAAAAACCACGTGAAAAGAAAAAACAAAAATTTTAAACATAAAACTTGACATTAATCAAACTTAATAAAAATGTGCATAGGTGTAAAAACACCTCAAAATAGTACATAACCTAATCTGAAACAAAGTATGATAATACTAACAAAAGCAATGTTTTAATCATAAAAGTACTTCACTTTGAAGACCAAAGGAAGTTGCTCAATATCATGCTCATAAAATCAAAACAAAAAAATCAGTCCTCATCGGACTCTGTATCCTCCACACTCTCTGAACCAGACTCCTCATCAACATCCTCATCATCATCATCATCATCATCATCATCTGGTACCTCAGCACTGCCACCATCAGGTCCAGAAGCACCTGCCCCCTCTCCAAAAGTAGGCCTAACTCAGACCAACTCACATGCTCCAGGAATTTCTCCCGAGTCACCAAGCTACACTCCACAGAGGGATCTCGGCACTGCAACTGGAGTACCTACATATCGTCATGTATGTCAATCATGGTGCGCTGAGTAGCCGTCATCCAATCCCAATTGTAATTGCAGACAGCCTGCTGAAATATATCAAAATTCTGCGCAAATGCAACACCAGGGCCCTCAGTAGCCCCAGCCTCCGAAGCAGTTGGGCTCCCTTTAAAACGTTTAGGCCGACATTATTTGTCCATATAACGGTCATCGATGGCAGCCGAGATCGTCACTTATCAACGCGAAGGTAGTTTCACCCTCGCATGGACACATAACGCCATGATGAGACAAGGAAAAGCGAGGTGACAATTCACTCTCACCCCCGCTTTCAACCCACTCTCAACCACGAATCACATCTCATCAGCAATTATCTGAGCCACATCAATTTGAACATTTGTAAGAATAGAATGGACAAAATGTGCCACTGGGATCGACACGGTAGACATGTGTGATTTTGGCTTAATGTTCGTCAAAATCAACAACAACACTAACTGTGGCAAGGGCTTCATGTCTTCCCTATGGTACTGCCTTGGAACCCCATATGGGTTCAATTCCGATGTCTTACCTTCCAACAATAGAGCATCGGAAATAAAATTTGTATCTCTGTGAAGTCTCAGATCTCGATGGTAATCATCAATCTCATCTTCACCCAAGTTAAGTGGTCATCCGAGTACCCGATTGATGGTGTCTCTATCAAAGCTTACCGGCCGGCCCAATACCTTTGTGGTCCATGTGAATGGTTCATCGTCATTTGGAAGAGCGTTGACATAGAACTCCCGCACTACCTCCGTGTTGTAGCTATCTGTCAGTGTCACCAACACGTCCCATCTTTTACTGTTTATGAGTCCTGCAAAAGTCCGGTATGATCCTTCCGGATGAAGGAAGAACCTCTTTTCTGGCAGAATCTTTCGCTTTTCCAGAGTCACGTATCGTGCAACTTGCTTTGGTCCAACAAACCTCTCGGTGTCATATTGGATTGGTTGGGTGCGTGAGGTGTTGCCGACCTTTCGCTTCTTTGATGCTATTGACCTAGATCTACCTAAGTCTTTTTAGTCACAGGCTTTACACATGATACATTTCTCATTAATAGACTTAACACATATGTTTTGAAATTTAAAATGGAAGAATGATCACAATAATTATCCAATCTTCCATGTCATTTTATAGAATTGTAATAAGCATTTGGTAAACACATGGATGTTTCATATTGTGAGCTATGTATCGGGAATCATCCCACTGGTTAATTCCATCATTTTCATGAAGAGGTGAAGTACATGGATAATCGATGAAGGCGAGGATAATACCGAGGATGGAGGCAAGATGCAGATCCATCCAACATACAACAACCATACCAAAACTATAATTAAATTCCACCTCCATATATAACTTCAAAAATAGAAGACAATCTGAATTAACTCATACCAAATGTAAATAACCAGTTAAAAACTAATAGATGGTATCTTGGTTATATTAGTGTCTTTCTAGAGTGAAGTGTTTTGATCCCCAATTGCTTTGGGTTTAACGTTTACTCTAACTGTGCATTTCCAAAAAAGATGACTATATGGTCCAATTTTCTGTTGCGTGAAGGTAATCAAGGGGAGAAGTTTGGTGTGTTGAGGGATTTTAGTTCAATTTTCTCTAATAGAGAGTGTATTTATGTTGAGAAGTTTTTTTCCATTGGATGGGAGTGCTCATTGTTTGGGCTTCCATATTTCCATCTCTTAAATGAATCTTACATTCTGAGAGGTCATCCTCCAGTTTCTTCTCGAGTATAACCTCTACTTAGAGGGAGTTTTATTTAAAGTGTTTAGCTTATTTTTTACATGGGTGAGCTTCTAAGCAGAGTTTTGGACATCCTCATTCATTTCTTTTGATATTTGTTATGAATTACGACAAAATTCAATATCAATTTGTGAGGTAAAGAACAATAGCAATCAAAATAAATGGTCTTTAGCAATAATAACTCGTACACAGATGATATAACAGAATAAAGCAAAAAAATCGAAGGTTTGTTTATTCAGTTCGATCAAACGATTTACTCTGGGGGAGAGAGTAACTCTCCAATTCACTATACTCAGAAAGTTTTACAAGAGATTACAAATGAGTTACAATAAAATATACTTTTCCTTCAAGTTCCCAAGAACAACCCTGAAGGCGCCCAAAAACAAAAACAATCCTGAAGCACAAGAGCAACCATATTTTCTATCCAAGTGTTTCTCTACCTCTCAAACTCTTAATATATGAATCACTCAAGCCTAAAGTGTAATTCAAGGTTTTCTTTGTGCATAGCTGAAACCCTATGATATACCTTTAAACCCTTGGTCTCTCTTGTTGGTGAAAACTCTAAGATTGTCCAACACCAAACATATAAGAGATACATATTTATAATAGCAAATACCTAACAAACAAAGTCCAAAATCACATGGATCTATGGACCGAATAAAAAAACCCCAAAAACTCGAAAACAATATTCACCATATGGATAACACTATTCACCATACGGAGTGCACTATTCACCGACCGACTTTTTTTTCTGACTTTTCGTCCGACATTCTAAAACTTTCGATTTTTGTGGTAAATGCAATCTCTAAAATATGTTTTCTTTCTCTTCATCAACAAAGGTTTTAAGGCACATTTACAACAAAGTTCTTTTAATTCCTTAAGAGAATGGACGACTTTGTTTTGCTCACCAGTCTTGGACTTCAGAGAGTCCTAAATCTCAGTGAACTCTTTATTCGTCATGTTCAACCCAGTCATCAAATTGTTGAAAGATATTTATGCCTGGATATAGGCATCATGCATTTGGTGCTCTAACATTATAATCCTCGATAAATGGGCTTCCACCAAGTTGGACACATGCCTAACTTCTAAATGTCTCTCCATGTAGTTCTCGACATTAAAATCATATTGCACCCTTTCAAGAAACCTCAGACGGGTCTACTCGTATGGGTGGTCCTTCGCCAAGATCATCCTCTAGGTTTACAATGTTAAAAGGCGGAACACATTTGTCCTTGTGGCTCGGGGAAAGTGAGGAGAAAAATTTTAACTCTCTCAAATTTAAATTCTTAATGGTCGAGGAGTGAGAATATTCACCCCGTCTACATGCCTATTTTTACTTACCCTTGATTATATGGTCGCATGAGTAGATTTTGAGGTCTTCAGACAACTTTTTTCCTTGTTCGACTTTCTTTTTAGAGTGGTGAGCTTTCCACTAGTCAATGTTCCTTGAATCCATCCTTAGTGTAAGGGGAAATAAAATTATGATAGACATAAGAAGTACCGATGTTGTAAAATACCTAAAAATACTTACTCAAGTATTCATCGATTCTCTTCTCCCAATAATCACAGAGGTCAAGCTCCACCAACTCCCGAGAACTCATGATGAAAAATGCTTCTAAAACCTCAATAAGTTCCCTCTTTGTAACTGTCAGATATTCCTTGCTGAAGTCATTTATGGCATCAGGGTCGTTGGTCCAGTAAACTAGGAGGTGGTAATGTCCATATTCCCTATATATCATAATGGATGAATTATTTCACCCCATCACCCTCACAAATTGATCTTCTGATTCTTGAAGTTATTCAAGTGAGAAGCTAAAGAGAATCGTTCCTAGAAAGGACTCTATGGTCACCCAACCCTTTTTGAATTTCGTTTTAGTACCATAAAATAAAAAGAATATGCATATAGTATGGGCGACCTCTAGGTGGCCTCATACAATTTGGAATGCCCAAATGAAAGCTCAATTATTTGGAAATATCTAGGAAGGAACAACACTCATGGTCTCAAGGACCTCATACTCGAAGAGAGTGAAGAGAACAAACATCTCCAATACATAAATAAAATGAAGATGTAGGTAGAATAATTTTTCTAAGGAACATACAAGGATAACTATATTAGCCCGTTCATCTCCAAAACAAGGAACCAAAATTACATCTACCTTGTCGCTCGTTCCCCATAAGTTAATGCCTTTATGGTATAAATCCACTTTATCTTGAGTGGTGAAGGCAGTCTTATAATCTTCAACTCCAAGGCGCTTTGACGAGCTAGATGCCATGTATGGTCTTGAATTTACTAGGAAAACATAAAGGAAAACCAGCAATCTACTAAAGCGCTTGGATCGGAGATCGCATGACCAGATCCTATTCCATACCAAGCTTGGAAAGCTGTGCTTCGGTGCGGCTTTGTATACAGGGAGGAAGCCTTGAACTGTGCAAACGCAGAACAACCTCCAAACCGGATAAACTCCTATGTCTCTATCACTATTAAAAACAAAATCACACTCATGATTCCAAAGCATCCCTATTTCTAAAATTTTTAGTTAATTATCTCTTCAGATCGCATAATGTTACCCATACAATATTCCCACATCTATATACGCTCCCAAGTAGTGGAGGGCTCAACTACATTACCCCTCTCATATAAATCACTAATAATCTCTATTTTGGAAAGAAAAAGTATAAAGGGAGTAATTTAATACATGTATTTGGGATGACTAGGGATGGAAGATAAAGAGAAACTTAGAGAAGCTTAAGGGGAGGCTCATACTTAAAAAGTATGGAAAACTAAAGGAAACATGATTGTGAAAGGGTGAAAATTTACCCTCTTATAGACACAAATTACCTAGGTCTCATAGGATATCATTGCTTTGGTGTAGGTGTGCGCCAACAATTGGTTAGGAAATACAACCACAACTAAAGTTTCAAGCATGCATATGATCAACGAATCACAAAAATAGCGCCTTCCCAAGAAACGTTGCCAAGCCGAAGCATTAAATTTTGCATGTGTCTCCCCAAGCAACGCTTGAGGGACTTGCCCTAAGCAACACTTGAGGAACTCATCCCAATAAATTCTTGAAGGATTCATTACTGTGGACTTCACTAAGACGGTGACTCTATATTGCAACTTTGAACTGAGATATCCTTGTTGGGCATGGAGACTGTGGCAGAGGCAATCACTTTGAGCGCTTTAATTGAACTACCTGAACTTTAAAAATTGCACCTAAATATCCATATAATGTGCACTTAATACCCTAAAAAAGTTATTTTCACCATTTTTTCACTTGGTATTGAATTTATTTACTTTTGCACTGCCTAACTTAGGGTCCTACCTATCTAAATTGCATTTTGAACCCCTAAAGTTTTTTATTTACACCATTAACTTATTTGGTCCTGAGTTTATTTATTTTTGCACCCCTTGACCCAGGGTCTTGGCTCTGCCTTTTCTTAGAGAGAAGAAGCCCAAGGGGCCAAGAAAAAAATTGGGTGGACACCACCCTAGGTCGCACTACCTATGAAATTCTGGTATGCAGATCTCAGATGTCCCAAGAACATTGATCTCTGCTAAAACCGAACAAGGACAGAGATGACCATTTTAAATCCCTTTAAGAATTACCAATGTCATGACCTCTATTGTAACATCTGCAGACAGACAGACTTTTTACCTAACCATTTAAAGTGTGCAGAATTATAAATGCTGAAAGATAAATCACACAATGAATTGTTAACCCAGTTCGGTGCAACATCACCTACATCTGGGGGCTACCAAGCCAGGAAGGAAATCCACTATTAGCAGAATTAATTCAGAGCTAAACTCCCCCGTTTACAACCCCTCACTTAATCTCTACCCAATGCAATTTCTGCCTAGAACCTAATAGACAAGAGACACCTCTCACCCCCCCCTCAATCACATCAGTGATAAAAAATTCAATACAAAAAGGAAAGACTTTAGAAAACACTCTTCAAAGTCACAACACTTGATTTTGCTTAACAACTTCAATCAAGGACAATACCCTCTTGCTTAAAAGCTCTGAGTGAACAAATAAAAATCACCTCAAAACACTAGACCAATACAATCATACAACAGATAATTGTTTGGTTCACAAGTATTCCTAAGACACAAAAATACACGTGAAGAACAAAACTCTTCACTCACAAATATGTCTACCACAATGTATTAAAATATACAAAGGGTGTCTTACAAAGTCACATACACAAGGGACTCTCAAAACCCTAAACCCTTATTTTACACTCAAGTTGTTCTTGATGTGAGTGCCTGATTTCCCTTGCTTTTGCTCCTCCTTAAATAGTAATGCAGACTGGGTTTGGGCTGGTCATAAATTAGGTTTAACCAAGTTAAACCACTTTCCACAATTCAAGGTGCTATCAATTAGGTCATAGGCGTTTCATGATAAGCTCAGCACTGACTAGAACCTCGCCTGAGATTACTAAGGAGCCATAACAGGTTCCCTAAAATCCTGCCTGAGCTAACTCACACATTATAACAGAAAACCAACATGGGTCCTTGCTGTCAGCTACCTGATATCATGACATTCAGTATGACATCCAATTCACTTTGTGCTAGCTAACTAAACTTACCCTCCAGAGCACTTCTGCAGAATCTTCTTCATAACAGTAGAACCAAATGTTTTATAGTTTCATAAAAAGTCTCAAAGATCCTTTTTATGAACACCAATTAAATCTGCACTTTGTTTCTAATAAATCTCTTTGACCTGCACTTACTAATGAGGTATATCCAACAGGATCTCATCAAACCAAAACACCTCTGTCAAGAGATATAAAATAGCAGCGCCTGCTGTACCAGACAGCGATGTCATGACATTCAGTATGACATCCATGACATCAGTTCTGTCTTAACAGTAGATGTGGATGTTATGACATCTTGCTTAACATTAGTGCAGAATCATGTTTTACCAAAATTTAGCCAATCATAGAACCATGGATAATCATGGAATCATGGAACTAACAACCTAGATTAGGGGTGGACAACAATTCAGTTTGGTCGGTGGCGGACCAAAAATAAGGAATCGGAGACCAACCGCGGATGAAAACTTTCCACCCATTTTCGTCCATCAGTGTCATCGGTTAGATCGATTGTCGGCTTTGGCGGATTGTCGGTTGTTCGGGTGAGTTGAAACAGTTTAATGTTTCAAATCTAGAAAAAAAACATAGAAAAATCTACTCTTTTCAAATAAAGAAAGAAACCCAACAAATACATCTAGCTTGTACGTAGAACTTCAAGCCTCTTCATATTTTTATTTCTTATCTTCATTGTTACATGAAGAAAGAAACCCAACAAATACATCTAATACCAAAAGGTAGATCTGATGCTTTAAAAGGTAGAAATAAAAGGTAGAGCCGATATGAAAATACCCTTGCATGTGTATAGTTGTGACTTTAGACTTTGATTTGAGATGGGAAGGCACAACAAGAATGAAGAAGATATGGGTTGAGAGAATTGAGAAAGAGAGTAGAGTGAGAGAAAGATGAGGGAGAAATGAGAGAATAAAATATATTTATTAACATTAACTTTAATTTCTCAAACAATGTCATACAATAAATTAAATAAATAAATTAAATTTCTAAAAAGTCGGTCGGTATTGGATTCCGTTGGATTTATTTTACACGTCTGAAACCACCCATAACCAACCACTTGAACCCAAATGTATTTTACCCGTTGACCCGTGACCGAATGCTGCAAATATCCGATGGGCCTATCGGGTTCGGTTCAAAATGGATATTCTGTTCAGCCCTAACCTAGATCCCTTTTTACTTCCTAATACATTTCGCTAATACGTGGCAGACACAATGTTATCAAAAAACAATCAAAGTGTAGTATGGATGAAAGAGACTATTCCCTCTGTGATGGAGGAAGATCCGAACTCCCCATACTCCCACAAATTTGTAGGAAATGAAAAAGAGAAATCTCTCTACTATTCGATCTTTTATATATATATATATATATATATATATATATATATATATATATATATATATATATATATATATATATATATATATATATATATATATATATATATATATATATATATATATATATATATATATATATATATATATATATATATATATATATATATATATATATATATATATTAGAAATTCATTCACTAACTTAGCATACAATTAGCATACAATGTCTATTAAAATCATACTCGCAAACATATTCCCCCATTATTATACTTAGCATACAATGTACTTATAAATATAATAATGGAGGAATATGTTTGCGAGTATGATTTTAACAGACATTGTATGCTAAGTTAATGAATGAATTTTTATATATATATATATATATATATATATATATATATATATATATATATATATATATATATATATATATATATATATATATATATATATATATATATATATATATATATATATATATATATATATATATTATATTTGTCATTAAAAAAATAATATATTACAAAGATTTTGATTTTATTCGGTAAAACTAACTGTTAGTTGATGTCTGGCAGCTGATAGTTGGTAACTGATGATTGATAGTTTATAGGTGATGATTAGTAGTGGATAAATTAATTTAATGGCTTCGTAAATTAGATGTAAGAGTAGCCGATGAATACAATATGATATAAAATGACATTCTTATTTAAGAAATTGATAGTTTTATTATCTTATTATATTATATAATAAAATTAATTTTTATTTGATAAAAATAAATGTGTTAATAAAAACATACAAAACAATTTTAATATATAAGAAAAATTGAAGATATCATCAAAATATATTAAATTTGTATATACAATTTATTAAAAAAAATTAACGAGATACATGAAATAATAACATTTTAATTTGAACTCAATTATAATAACCTAAAATAATAATAAAAATAAGTTTATTGTCAAATATTCTATAATAAAACGACAATGATATTCTAAATTTTCTTCGTCTTAGTTGATCTCATTAATTCTCCTCCAACGTTTCATTAACTTGAGAATTATCTATACTATTTAAAAATTTATTATATAATTTATATGTTATTAAAGAATATTAAACATTGCATCATCTTTATCTTATAAGTTGATATGTGTGTGTGTGTGTGGGTGTGTGGGTGTATGCGTGTGTGCGGGTGTTGTGTGTGTGTGTGGGTGGGTGGGAGTGCGCGCACGTGTGTTCGTGTGTGTGTCTCTGTGTGTGTGCGTGTATGTCTCTATGTGTGTATGTGTGTGTGTGTGTGCGCGTGTGTGTATGCGTGTGTGTGTGTGTGTGTGCATGCGCGCGTATGTGTGCGTGTGCGTGTGTGTGTGTGCGTGTGTGTATGCGTGTGTGTGTATGCGCGCGCGCGTGTGTGTATGTGTCTATACACACACACACACACACACACACACACACACACACACACATATATATATATATATATATATATATATATATATATATATATATATATATATATATATATATATATATATATATATATATATATATATATATATATATATATATATATATATATATATATATATATATATATATATATATATAAAGGTTCAAAAGTTTCATGCACATCAATAATGAAGTCGATCAAGAAGGTTTTACATAGAAATTCAAGTGAAGATTTGAGACAAGAGAACATAAAAATGGTACTCATGTCAATTCATACTATATTACTTTAAATTTCTCAGAATTTCATCTCTCACTTCATCTAAAATACTTCTTGCATCATCATGCATGGTTATCTAAAAATCTTCTTTATCTGATTCTTATTACAAGTGTTTGTACACAAAGTTGTGTGAGAATATTGGATATTCATTTGTATTCATGTTGATTATATGATTGATCATTATCAACGAGATGATTGAAATTTTAGAAACAAAAAGGTTTCTAACTTCCACATTCAAGGCGTTATCTTAAGCCTCTTGAAGCTTTAAAATCAGCAGTTGTTCCTATTAATTAAAACTAATATGTGACGGTTTAGGGCGTCTTCTTTGATCCACTGTATCCACATAGGACAAAACTCCATGGCTTGTTCATAATCCACTTTAAACATTAAACACTTCCCTTTATTTCTCTTCACCATATTAATAATTTCTTTGGTCAATAACACACCATTCATCATTTGTCGCCCAGATATAAAAGCAGTTTGATTACAGGATATTAGTTTATCCATTACTCTACTTAACCTCCTAGCCATTAACTTTGATATAATCTTATACACACATCTTATTAGACTAATTGGCCTATAGTCTTTTAGTTTCATTGGAAATTCATTTTTAGGTATAATTATAATGAAGGATGATGTAAACACTTTTGGCAAGAAAGCAAACCTGTGGAAATGGCTGACAATATTAACAGTATCTCCTCCTACTATACTCCAACACTTCCTCAGAAAATTGAAATTAAAACCATCTGAACCAGGGCTTTTTCTTCCTTCAATAGATGAAATAACCTTCCATATTTCTTCAGCCAAAAATGGTTCAACCAACATATTGTTATCCTCTGCAGATAAAGTTTGAATATCTGAAAAATCAAGTGGCACTTCAGGACCCTTATGCTCCTTTAACTTCTCTTCAAAGAAATCTTTCACATACCTCTTGAAATCATATACCTCCTCAATGTTTCATTACCAAATTTCGACGCCCCAATATAATTTTTCCTATTTCGCATTTTCATCATAGAATGGAAATATTTAATATTAGCATCACCATCTCGCATCCAATTACTTCTAGCCTTTTGCTTAATCATATCTTCTTTCATGTTTAGATTGTTCCATATTGTATCAATTTCCTCACTCCTTCTCCTTAATTCATCCTCTCTAAAACCCCACTAATGTCCTCTAAATTAGCCTCTATAATATTCAAGCTTTTCACCCCCTCCTCAATATTCAAATTTATCCATCCAAATGTATTCTTGTTCCACCATCTAAGCTGTTCCCTCAGATTTCTCAGCTTCTCAGTCAGAATAAAAGTTGGACTTCCCTTAACCTATAAACCCTATTAGGAAGAAGCAACAAACTCAATGAATTTAGGATGATTGAACAAGCTATTGAACACCTTGAAAGGTTTTGGTCCCCAATTCTTATTACTATTATGAATCCAAATGGGATAATGGTCTGAGATATCTCTATGTTCCACCTTTTGCACCTTAACATCCCATCTTGCTATCAAACTGTAGTACCCCAAAATTTGCCCTGCCATTTTGACAGCAACTGGTTTTTGTTTCTCTGCATTTTACATTTCTACATATCATAAAATTTGTCTAGAGGCACGAGATCAAGGCATTCCTGTGGCCCAGGTTCATTTTTTAGTACAAGCAACTGAACGTCGAGCATCAGCAGGTTCTGGCGTTTGTTTTGCCCAGCGGTCAGGCGGCCGATTTTATTTTGTTTTGCAGGATATTTCAGCTCAGGAAGCAGCGTTCAGGCTATCTCAGGCATTCTCATGATCAGGATATTCAAGAACGAGTTTCAGAGGCTAAACAGAGCTCAAAACGGTTGAAAACGGGCAAGTGTGCAGATTTCCCTCCAAAAGGCGCCAAATTCAAATTTTTGAAAGTGTTAATCGGTTAACACATATAGTTAACCGATTAACCAAGGCAATATACTTTGGGGTCCAATTTTGATCACTTGAATTTCAATTTTACACTTGGGAAGGATCTAGAAAATCATTTGAAATTTGGTTAATTTCATTTTCCCTCCAAACTCCCATTCCTCATTCCATTCCATAATTTCCCAAACCATATTCCAAACCTCTCATTTGGATCCAAGACTAAGTAATATTTAAGTGATTTACTCCAAACCACACACATCAAGCCTCATAATTTCTATTTCATTTTCAGAATTGATCTCATTCTCTCTCAATTCTCTCTCAACTTCTCCATTCCAAAACCTTCACCTAAGCTCTTCATCCATTGAATTATTTGATTCTCCATTAGAATCAATGAATTCTTGAGCTCAAACCTTCATCCATGATCTTCATTGAATCGATTTCTCCATCCAATTTTCGTGCAATTGTGGATCTGAATTTTGAAGTGATTTTGGAAGAGCTTATTTGGATAATTCTTGCTTAATTTTGGTGGATCTCCATTCTTACTACAAGGATTAGCTTGGATCTTGAAGTATTCCGGACTTCTAGCATTGGATCTGTTCAATTACAGTTGAATCAACATTAACCGAAGCAATTCTCCACTTCGTAGGTTGGAAATTCTTGATCCGATTCCGTTTTGAGCTTATTTGCATAATTAGCATGTTAATCTTCATTTTTGATTGATTTGATTCATTTTGATCCATGTGATTTGCTATCTTGATGTGTGGATATGGTTACATCTTATTTAGATTAGTGTTTTCTGATTTAATTTCGTGCATAATTGTTTATGAGCTTATGTAGAAGTTTGCTTAAGTGATAAGTTGCTGAAAAGTGCTTTTCTGTTGCTGTTTTCTGCTGTTGGAGCAGTGTTAATCGGTTAACCCCTGGCGTTAACCGATTAACCAGTTCAAACTTTCAAAATTTTCAAACGTTAATAGTGGTAAATTGATTAACCCCCGGTGTTAACTGATTAACACTGTTCCAGAATGCCTGTTTTTGCTGTTTTTCATGCTTGATCGGTACCGTTTCGCTTCGAATCATCATAGATCAGTGTGATGCATTAAGTGTGAAATGTTTTGGACATTTGTCGTTGTTCTCGATTTTTTAATCGAGATTTCTTCGACACGCGCGCTTGTTTTTCACTTGAATGTGTGCTCTCGTACACGTTGTTCAAAGTGATGATTGTTTGTTCGCTCGCTTTCATCTTTTGTATTTCTTTTCGTGTTTGCATCATTTTGCACAACTGCTTGAGGTCGAGATGTGCTTGTGGAGGCTACTTCCCCACACCTTTTTTCCTCCCTCACTTCATTCTATTTATGCATTTACGTGTTTGCATCTCCTACTTATGATAGAATTTATCTTGTGCTTTCTTGGTCTTTTGCATGACAACATTAGGACCAAGTTTCCCTTAGACCTTCCTGTAACACCCCACTTCCCAAAATCAATTAAATTAATAAACATTATAAATGAACAAAATCAGAGTTCCAATTCTCCCAAGTGGGATATCACATAAAAACAACGTTTCCTTATAAAAAGGTTTTTCTCCAAATACAACGGAATGTTAAATAATAAAATTCAATAAAAGTTTGATACGTTCACAGGGAAATAAAATATAAGCTCAACATCAAACAAATAAAAACGCCCAAGTCCCGTGCTACGTATCAGAGCATCCTAGACTCGACAATCACACCAATATCCAAGCTAGCTAAGCACCTGGATTATCTGTACTTCCGGAAAAGCACAGACCACAACAACAACAAAGGGGTGAGAAATCATGATCAAAAATATAATGGTAATGTAATACATGTAATAAGGCAGTAAAACACACCAACACATCAATTATTCACCCCAACAACACCATATAACGAACCTACTGTTCAAATTACAATATAACATATCATAATGCAAAATGCAACTCAACACCATGCATACGGTACCGACTCATTGGTTCATTCAATCGAACCCACCATTCTCCACAAAGGAGTGCGGATGAATCACTTACGCTCCATCCGAGACATGATTCAACCCCACCATTCTCCACAAAGGAGTACGGGTGAATCACTTACGCTCCATCCGAGACATGATTCAACCCCACCATTCTCCACAAAGGAGTACGGACAGATCACTTACGCTCCATCCGAGACATGATCCATCCCACCAAGACACCATGATATGCACACACCAATGCATAACTATTATGTTCAGGCACACTAAGTGCACACGATCCACCTGATCGTATCATTATACATCACATATATAAGCATAGATATAACATGCACCAACACCATATAAATCAATCAGTTAGTAAACAAGTTCATATTCTATTACCAAGATACAAACACATCCCACTACTCGGGGATACACGATCCTACTGATCACTACATACATATACCTCAACTAATTGTCCACCAGTCATTATTACGGGAAACATGCACTATCACCAAGTACACAAGTTAGTTCCCACACTCATCATGCTTACCGTGCATCAAGGCCAAAGGGATCACACAAGCCCAAGCTCCAGGCCAAAACATCACAAAATCACATTCTGGTTCTGCTACGTTCGCTGGCATTCGCCAGGTGAAGAGAAGCGAACCTTCGCTGGCATTCGCCAGGCGAACCTGCTGGCGAAGCCCTCATTTCACTATCGTGCATTCGCCAGGCGAACCTCCATTCGCCAGGCGAACCTTCGCTGGCCACACTCGCCAGGCGAAGTTCCTACCCTTTAGGTCTGGGACTTAATTCTGAATTATTCGCTGCCACTCGCCTCAGCTCGCCAGGCGAACACTCGCCTCCACTCGCCAGGCGAAACTTCTCCAACACTCGCCAGGCGAAGCCCAGCGAATGCTGCGATTTCACCAATTTCTCACAGTTTTGCAGATTGCTATCTATGCCAAATAACTCTAATATCCTATCCCAATTCACACCTTAACATCAGTACCAACATTACACGTAATTCAGCCCAAATAATTCCTAATCCCAATATCATCACCTACACATTTATCGATACCTCAAAAGCCATACAGAACTTTCCCTAAAAACTGTAAACACCCTATATGCCCTATATGCCAAATCAACCCAAATCACCAATTCATTAACGATTACTATATAATTAACAACAATCATCATCAATCATAACAGAACAATATATATTATCATATATCGATCAATTTCCTACGGGGTTAAGGAATCCCCAACTACCCTATACATGTATAAACCATTCCCAATCAAGTTTCTCCCCCTTACCTTGTTAATCTGTTGATCGATGAAAGAAACCTCCAAGGTTTGGCCAATTCTGATTTTCCCCCGTTCCTTCGTTCTTCGCTCACTTTTCCGTTCTCTTTTCCGTTCTTCTCACTTCTCTCCTTTCTATCGTTCTTTTTCCACTTTCTCTAACTTCTCACGATGTATCGTAAAACTACTAACCCCTCACCTACTCTATTTTAATTCTCTAATCCCAATAATACTAATAATTTAATAATAATAATAATAATAATAATAATAATAATAATAATAATAATAGTAACTATAATAAATATAATAATAATAATAATATTCCCACCAATATTAATATTATATACTATATCATTATATTCACCAAAACACCACCAATAATCCTCCCACATTAGGGACACCCACCAAACATCACCAAATACACCCCCACCAAAGGGTACACCAACATATAATATTTAAAATAATAATAAAATGACTAAATAATTAAAATGGGTGTTACAACTCTCCCCCACTTTAATTATTTTCGTCCTCGAAAATTACCCGATGGAAATAGCTCCGGATACGCTTCTCGCATCCTGCTTTCCAACTCCCAGGTCACACTGCCTCCTGCAGCACCTCTCCAAACTACCTTCACCAAAGGTATCTCTTTCCCTCGGAGTTGTTTCATCTTACGGTCCTCGATCCTCAACGGCATCGTCTCAACAGTAAGATTCTCCCGAACCTGAACATCATCTCTCTGAATAACATGAGATGGATCAGAAACGTACTTTCGCAATTGCGACACATGAAACACATCATGTAAGTTCGACAACTCAGGCGGCAACGCCACCCTATAAGCCACCGCACCAACTCTTTGCAAAATCTCATAAGGTCCAATGAACTTAGGATCCAGCTTCTTGGACTTCAATGCACGACCCACACCAGTCATCGGATTAACTCTTAGGAATACGTGATCACCTACACAGAATTCCAACTCTTTCCTCCGATTATCATGATAGCTTTTCTGCCTACTCTGAGACACTTTCAATTTCTCACGAATCATTTGAATTGTCTCAGTAGTCTGCTGTACAATTTCTGGCCCAAGCACCATATTCTCACCAGTTTCATACCAACACAGAGGAGTCCTACACCTCCTCCCATACAAAGCTTCAAACGGTGTCATTCCAATACTCGAATGGTAACTGTTATTGTATGTGAACTCAATTAATGGTAAATGAGTATCCCACGCACCACCCTTTTCTAACACACAAGCTCTCAACAAATCTTCAAGCGACTGAATAGTCCTCTCCGACTGACCATCAGTTTGCGGATGATAAGCTGAACTCAATTTCAACTTAGTTCCCAAAGCTTCCTGCAAGCTCTTCCAAAATTCCGAAGTAAACCGTGGATCTCTATCCGACACAATACTGGACGGAACACCATGCAACTTCACAATTACCCGAATATAAATATCTGCCAGCTTCGTTAACGGAAAACTAATATTGATCGGCACAAAGTGTGCAGACTTCGTCAATCGATCCACAATCACCCAGATAGCATCAAAACCTCTCGCCGTATTCGGCAAACCTGTCACAAAATCCATGGTAATGCAATCCCATTTCCAAACCGGAATCTCTAATGGTTGCATAAATCCCGAAGGTCTCTGGTGTTCCACCTTCGACTTCTGACATGTCAAACAGGCATACACAAATTGAGCTATGTCTCTTTTCATACCAGAACACCAAAATAATTTCTTCAAATCATGGTACATTTTCGTAGCTCCCGGATGAATACTCAGGCTACTACGATGTCCTTCGCTCAAAATTGACTTTTTCAATTCTTCATCATCTGGTACACAAATCCTGCCTCTAAATCTCAACACACATGTACTATCCAATTTAAAGTCACTATCGGAGTCACTCCCTACTCCAGGCATCAAATCTACCAATTTCACATCCAACTTCTGATTTTCTCTAATCATATCCAAGAAGTCATTATTTACCTGCAACATACCCAACATTACACTATCTGCAGTAGTCTCACAAACCATGCTCAAATCTCTAAACTGTTCAATTAACTCAATTTCTTTCACCATCAGAGCTGCCATATGAATTGCTTTCCTACTCAAAGCATCTGCCACTACATTGGCCTTTCCTGGATGATAACTCAAACTGAAGTCATAATCCTTCAAAAATTGCAACCATCTTCTCTGCCTCATATTCAGCTCTTTCTGATCAAACAGGTATCTCAGACTCTTATGATCACTAAACACTTCAAATCTTGAACCATATAAATAGTGTCTCCAAATTTTCAACACAAAAACAACCGCAGCTAATTCAAGATCATGAGTCGGATAATTTCGCTCATGCACTCTCAATTGCCGCGATGCATATGCTACTACTTTACCATTCTGCATCAGAACCCCGCCTAATCCCATCTTAGACGCATCACAGTACACCACAAACGGTTCACTCGGAGTCGGTAACACTAACACCGGTGCCGTAGTCAATCTCTTTTTCAACTCTTCAAAACTTTCTTCACAAGCAGCATCCCATACAAAAACTTGGTTCTTCCTCGTCAACTGAGTTAATGGCAACACCAAATTAGAGAACCCTTCAATAAACCTGCGGTAATAACCGGCTAACCCCAAAAAGCTTCTAATCTCTGTCGCTGTCTTCGGCGGTTCCCACTGCAATACTGCACTTACTTTTGACGGATCCACCGCTATTCCATCTTCAGATATTACATGCCCCAAGAAACTTACTTTCTTCAACCAAAAGTCACACTTTGACAGTTTAGCAAATAATTTATTTTCTTTCAACACTTGCAAGGCAATTCTCAGATGTCCTGCATGCTCTTCATCAGATTTAGAATAAATTAATATATCATCAATAAACACTACAATGAACTGATCCAAGTAAGAATGGAAAATCCTGTTCATATACTCCATAAATACTCCCGGTGCATTAGTCACTCCAAACGGCATTACAACATATTCATAATGTCCATATCGAGTCCTAAAGGCAGTCTTCTGAATATCACCTTCTTTTACTCTCATCTGATGATAACCCGATCTTAAGTCGATCTTACTAAATACACGAGCTCCCACCAGCTGGTGCATCAAATCATCGATCCTAGGTAAAGGATACTTATTCTTAATAGTCACTTTATTCAATTGACGGTAATCGATGCACAGACGCATACTACTATCCTTCTTCTTCACCAACAACACTTGAGCTCCCCACGGTGATACACTTGGTCTAATAAACTTTCTATCCAACAATTCTACAATCTGAGACTTCAACTCAGCCAATTCCACTGCAGACATCCTGTACGGCGCCATAGAAATAGGTCTCGTACCAGGAACAAGATCAATACCAAATTCTACTTCTCGCGTCGGAGGCAATTCCGTAATGTCGTCAGGAAACACTTCTGGAAATTCATTCACCACTGCTAATTCCTCCATTGGCACTTTGTTATCCATCGATAAAGTTGCAAATAAAGCAAACACTCTAGTTTCATCTTCCAACAAGGCCCTCAATTCTTTATTAGACAAAGAACTTGCCACAACTTCCTCTTCAGGGGTCAGGAACAACAATTCCTTCCGAAAACAATCGATGTAGACTCGGTTGAATTCTAACCAGTTCATACCCAGAATAACATCCAACTTACCAAGTGGTAGACAAATCAGATCCACTCCAAATTCTCTACCGAAAATAGTCAGCGGACACTTCAGGCATACCAAAGAAGTAGTCACTGAACCTATAGAGGGTGTCTCAATAGTCATCTGTACCTCCAGAGTGGACGACACCAAACCTATCCTCTCCACACAATCTACAGAAATAAACGAGTGCGTTGCACCCGTATCAATAATAGCAATCAAAGGAATATTATTGATAATACAAGTACCTCTGATCACACGCTCATCACTGGCAGCTTGAGTTCCTGCCAAGGCAAACACTTTTCCACCAGCCGGAGACGTTTGAGGCTTCTTCAGCTTCTCACAATGTGTACTGATATGACCCTTCTCACCACAGTTATAACAGGTCGGCATAGTTGCTCTGCAGTCAGCTATCACATGACCTGGTTTCCCACACTTAAAACACTTCTTGGCTTCATTAGGACAATCATTAGAACGGTGTCCCATACCACCGCACCGAAAACATTTCCCTTCAGCAGATGCTCTCCCATCTCTAGGCTTCTTATCAACAACAGCTTTTCGTTTTCCCTTATCATCAGCAACACTATAAGGAGTACCACCAAACCTCTGCTTACCCTTACGGTCATTAACAGCTTTGTAGTGCACAATCCTTGCTCGGTTATCGTTATCATAAATCCTGCTTCTGCTTACCAGCTCAGGATAGCTCCTGATCTTCTGACAAGCAATCCCCAATTTAATCTCTGGACACAGTCCATTCTCAAACTTTAAGCACTTAGAGGTCATTGCCCCTTCCACATTATAGTGGGGACAATACTGCACCAGCTCCTCAAACTTGGCAGCATATTCTGCTACAGTCATGCTACCCTGTTTCAGCTCTAAGAATTCAATTTCCTTAGCGCTTCGGATATCTTCCGGGAAATACTTCTCCAGAAAACCTTTCCGAACCACCTCCCAAGTAATGGTAGTTCCAGCAGCTTCCAACCTTTGGCGACTATTGTCCCACCAGGTTTCAGCTTCACCCTCCAGCATGTGAGTACCAAACCTCACCTTTTGCTCATCGCTACATTCCATAGTTCTGAAGATCTTGTCAATTGCCTTCAGCCACTTCTGAGCAGCTTCGGGGTCCAGAATTCCCCCTTCGAACGTTGGCGGCTTGTTGCTCCGAAACTGCGCTAAACTCCTGAATTGGGCATCTGCAGTTTGATTCTGATTAGCAACAGCCTGTGCCATTGCTTGCATAGCAGCAGCCAATGCAGCATCGTTCCTTCCTGCCATATTGCTCCAAACAACAACACCAGGTTTAAAAGATATTCAACTACATCATAAAGGACAGACTCAATTTGACTCAACAACACTGGCCGGACGGACCGACCTGCTCAGATACCAATTGTAACACCCCACTTCCCAAAATCAATTAAATTAATAAACATTATAAATGAACAAAATCAGAGTTCCAATTCTCCCAAGTGGGATATCACATAAAAACAACGTTTCCTTATAAAAAGGTTTTTCTCCAAATACAGCGGAATGTTAAATAATAAATTCAATAAAAGTTTGATACGTTCACAGGGAAATAAAATATAAGCTCAACATCAAACAAATAAAAACGACCAAGTCCCGTGCTACGTATCAGAGCATCCTAGACTCGACAATCACACCAATATCCAAGCTAGCTAAGCACCTGGATTATCTGTACTTCCGGAGAAGCACAGACCACAACAACAACAAAGGGGTGAGAAATCATGATCAAAAATATAATGGTAATGTAATACATGTAATAAGGCAGTAAAACACACCAACACATCAATTATTCACCCCAACAACACCATATAACGAACCTACTGTTCAAATTACAATATAACATATCATAATGCAAAATGCAACTCAACACCATGCATGCGGTACCGACTCATTGGTTCATTCAATCGAACCCACCATTCTCCACAAAGGAGTGCGGATGAATCACTTACGCTCCATCCGAGACATGATTCAACCCCACCATTCTCCACAAAGGAGTACGGGTGAATCACTTACGCTCCATCCGAGACATGATTCAACCCCACCATTCTCCACAAAGGAGTACGGACAGATCACTTACGCTCCATCCGAGACATGATCCATCCCACCAAGACACCATGATATGCACACACCAATGCATAACTATTATGTTCAGGCACACTAAGTGCACACGATCCACCTGATCGTATCATTATACATCACATATATAAGCATAGATATAACATGCACCAACACCATATAAATCAATCAGTTAGTAAACAAGTTCATATTCTATCACCAAGATACAAACACATCCCACTACTCGGGGATACACGATCCTACTGATCACTACATACATATACCTCAACTAATTGTCCACCAGTCATTATTACGGGAAACATGCACTATCACCAAGTACACAAGTTAGTTCCCACACTCATCATGCTTACCGTGCATCAAGGCCAAAGGGATCACACAAGCCCAAGCTCCAGGCCAAAACATCACAAAATCACATTCTGGTTCTGCTACGTTCGCTGGCATTCGCCAGGCGAAGAGAAGCGAACCTTCGCTGGCATTCACCAGGCGAACCTGCTGGCGAAGCCCTCATTTCACTATCGTGCATTCGCCAGGCGAACCTCCATTCGCCAGGCGAACCTTCGCTGGCCACACTCGCCAGGCGAAGTTCCTACCCTTTAGGTCTGGGACTTAATTCTGAATTATTCGCTGCCACTCGCCTCAGCTCTCCAGGCGAACACTCGCCTCCACTCGCCAGGCGAAACTTCGCCAACACTCGCCAGGCGAAGCCCAGCGAATGCTGCGATTTCACCAATTTCTCACAGTTCTGCAGATTGCTATCTAGGCCAAATAACTCTAATCTCCTATCCCAATTCACACCTTAACATCAGTACCAACATTACACGTAATTCAGCCTAAATGATTCCTAATCCCAATATCATCACCTACACATTTATCGATACCTCAAAAGCCATACAGAACTTTCCCTAAAAACTGTAAACACCCTATATGCCCTATATGCCAAATCAACCCAAATCACCAATTCATTAACGATTACTATATAATTAACAACAATCATCATCAATCATAACAGAACAATATATATTATCATATATCGATCAATTTCCTACGGGGTTAAGGAATCCCCAACTACCCTATACATGTATAAATCATTCCCAATCAAGTTTCTCCCCCTTACCTTGTTAATCTGTTGATCGATGAAAGAAACCTCCAAGGTTTGGCCAATTCTGATTTTCCCCCGTTCCTTCGTTCTTCGCTCCCTTTTCCGTTCTCTTTTCCGTTCTTCTCACTTCTCTCCTTTCTATCGTTCTTTTTCCACTTTCTCTAACTTCTCACGATGTATTGTAAAACTACTAACCCCTCACCTACTCTATTTTAATTCTCTAATCCCAATAATACTAATAATTTAATAATAATAATAATAATAATAATAATAGTAACTATAATAAATATAATAATAATAATAATATTCCCACCAATATTAATATTATATACTATATCATTATATTCACCAAAACACCACCAATAATCCTCCCACATTAGGGACACCCACCAAACATCACCAAATACACCCCCACCAAAGGGTACACCAACATATAATATTTAAAATAATAATAAAATTACTAAATAATTAGAATGGGTGTTACATTCCGTGCGTCTCTCTTCTCATCTCAAACATTCTAACTCATCTAATAAATACGATGAACATTATGCGCTACGAGCCTTAAGCTACGTGGGGAATGATGAGTGAGGGGTCTCTTCTCGCTTGTCTAGAGGGTTTAGTGTACGTCCCATTTGGGGGTGATACGCAATGCATTCGCCCCTATGTCATAGTCTTTAGTGCAACGTGAATCACAAACCGAATTAATTCACTTCACTAAAAAATACAAACAAAACGTCAAACCTTTTTCCTTCGGGATTAATTTCAAACCTTTTTTCAGAAAAGAGTGTTGTTAAGCTTTGGTTCTACCGCAAACAGGCATCGTCCCTAACTGCTAGAACGAAGGTTTAACCCTACTCGGTTTGAAACACTTAATCAGCCTGTGGTTTCGTGTTGGCCCGAACTATGTTTGCTCTGATTTCTCGTACCAGACGAGGATACGTAGGCACAAGATGCGATATCTTGGCGAGCAACCTTTCCCCACTTTCACACGTAGTTTTCTGAACTACATTGACTCTGACTTTCCCATTGCACGAGGGAATATGTAGGCATAAATCGGCGATGCTTTATCGAGTCTCTTTTCTTTTCTTTCGTCCTGTGAGCCTGTAGCTAGATAGTTAAACACACCCTTAGATAAACAACAAGCGTGGATCCCGTCGAGTACGACGGATGTGAGGGGTGATAATACCTTCCCCTTGCGTAACCGACTCCCGAACCCGAGATTTGGTTGCGATGACCACTCTTATCCCTTTTTCGTTAGGGTTTCTTCACTCGTTTCCTTTCCCTCTCTTTGGGATAAATAACGCGACTCTTTTGTTTTCCGCCGGGTATTTTTCGCAGTTGCGACACAAACCTTCAGTCATCAAGAATCTGTCAATCCTGCTTCTACAACTTCCATTACTTTTGACCCAAGTAATCTTATTCCCTATTACAGGTAAATCCACTAAACATATGTCTTCGATGAATGCTGAAAATTCCAACATTTCTATTTCCCTATTTTTACCTTCACCTTTCCTCTCCCCACTAGTCTTAATTGAGTTAAAATCTATAGATACTAACCATTCACCTTTTGGATAACTATTCTTAACCTTCAAGATATCCACCCACGTCCTCCTTTTTTCTGACATCAAGCAAGGAGAATACACATTGATAAAATAAAACCTTAGATATTTCCACATTCCCACAACTCCCAAGAATCCATTCCCTCTGAAACTGTATCCTTCCATGAATGCTTCCTTCCTCCAAACCGATATTATGCCTTCTGACTTCCCTTAAGGTGCTATCCCAGACCAACAACACTCTCCATTACTCCAGATGTTCTGCACCCACGAATCTTGTATGTTTTGCATCTTTGTTTCCTGTAGAAAACACATATCTGCCTTTCCTTTCTTCAATAATTTTATAATTTGCCTTTTCTTCACTGCAGATTCACACCCCCCTTATATTGAATGAAAATCAATTCATGGCATCCTCTCTTTTCCCCCCAACCTTTACTCATATAAACATTTATCCCTACCTTCCATATCACGTATAATTTTTTCAAACACCTTATCATCTTCTTCCCCCTCAACTCCCAAGGCTTTGAAAGTTTCACACACCTTCCTTGGAACACCCTCCATTGATTTTTTTAATCCTATTGTTCCCCTGATTAACATCATTATCAGAAATTGATTCACAACATAAGACTGATTCTCTTGAGTAGTTTGATGATATTGCATCCTCCAATCCATCTCTATCAGATACCCCTTTATCTAGTTCTGTAGTAATTTGTTTTAATTTAATGTTTGATGGATGAAGAATTAATGTCGAATAATAAGAAGGAGAGAAATGGATTTTTATGCTTTGATAGATTTCCAGTAAAGATTTCTTTTTCTTTGATCCCACAACCACTGGATATTTCACAGGCCCAACAAGTGTGCGTTGTATTGGGCTAGACTGCTCTTGATTTGAGCCTATCTCCATGTCTAAGTTCTGGCCCAACCTCAACTCCTCCCACACTAATACCTTTGACCCATTCTTCATGCAAATTTTTGTCAGTACCCACCCTGTCTATTGTGCCGTGACTTTCCTGCACACCCATCTTTTCATATGTAATTTTGACTATATCAGTAGTTTCAGCCATCACTTTTTCACCCACTCCTCTGTTATTCCCTATGCTAGCTTCCTTAGTTTTCTGAACATCCAGCTTTTCGATATGATGGTCTGCTGTATTCGTGTCCTTCCTATCCTTGAAACTTGTTCCACCATCATTATTTTCCTTCCAAACCTCTATTGCCTCTTCCCTATCATCATCTGTAGAGTCTTCATCGAAAAGTGACTTTCACGCTCTGGTATCTCCTCTGAATCTGATATCTTCAATTCCTCCACCACTTCAGATTTCTTTCCCACTTTGATTCTTTTTGGTCCATGGAAATCCTCAACTAGCTTTATTCTGTAGACGTTATCATTGATTTCAACATTGAAAACTTTGTTCAGATTAATCAAGAACTTTGTTTTAATGAGAAATCTTGTGACATTCATGTTCTTCTATAATTCTATTTCTTGTTAGAAAGTATTGTTCAGTAGTGTTTTATCGAATCCACAGGGATTAATGAGAATATGAGATGCTTGTCGTTCAATGGTTTAATGATTTAAGAAAGGGTTTTTTTTAAATGGTTTCTATTTTTGTAACAAGAGTTTGCAAGAATTAAAACAGAATAAAATTTGTTCTAAGTTTGGTAAAAGCATGCCAAGATTAGGGTTCACTAATCTGTCCTAAACGTATCCAACCGATCAAATATGTGAACATAGTTTTAACCAACATAACCACGTATCCTCGCAAAAACGTTCATTTCTAAAGAGGTTTCGTGAATGTTATTGTTTTGACCGTTAAATGATCTCTCTAAATAACACTCGAAACAATAATCATTAAGATCAATACAAAGCGAATATCAACTTTCAAACCTATGTCTAGAGTTTGTATAGTTGATAGATGAAGAAATTAGGTCAACACTTGAAAAGTTAATGTCTAAAGCAATCCAAACCATAGATATAACAAAAGATAAAAAATAACTTCATCTACATTGATCAAAGCTTTGTTCGCATACAAAAGATCAAGAAGAATACATAAAACATGAACTAGCTACCTCTAACCTTGACAAAAGAGGAATTTAGCCACCCATTTCTATGATAGCTTGAGCAACAAGTTTTGGAAGAAGGTTGATCAACATCCGAGTCGAATAATCGAGATTAGATGGGAATCCACCTTCTTTTTGTGAAATATTGATAAGAGATGATGAGAAATGGAGAGACAAGGTTTTTAGGTCTGAAAATCCTCTCAAAAGAAAGTACAAAGAAAAAGATATTTTCCCCAAAAAGTGGCACATATTACTTATAGAAGGCCTGTTGAGCTGTCATGTTCGCAGTGCGAACAAAGTGTTCACCTAGCGAACAATCAAATTGGCACCTGAAATGCCTTTGTACAGTGAAGACTTCCCTGATAGATTTCCACATGTCCGTTGTGCGAAGAATCCTTCGCACTGCGAAGGCTTCGCTGCAAACTTCGCACAACGAATTCTTGTCCAAATACTTACTGCCTCAAGTCTGGGAGTGTTCGCTAGACCTTTGTTGCCTCTTCACTCCAGTGAGTTATTCGCTGCCTCCTTTGCACAACGAACTTAAGTCCCTTTTCTTTCTGGATGAACAATACATTGGGTTTCCTGGCCTTCGCTGGCATGTTCGATGTGCGAACTTGTTGAAGTTTTCTGGCAAGCTTCGCTAGCAATTTCGCTGTGCGAACTTGCTGTTGTTTGCATGCTGACTTGGTTTCTTTGTCATACTTCTTGTGTCTTACTCTTCAATTTTTCATGCCTAATTCCTGCACAATAGCACACAAATCAAAGGAACCAAGATATTTTCACATAATGATGCAAATCAACAAAAGTAAGAGTGATTCTAACACTTTCTCTATAAAAAGAAGTGAAAGATGCCCACATTTGATAGTTCAAATAAACAAAGTTGGACATCTAACAACCAACCCGTCCTGCCACAAACTTAAAGAAACAATGATTCCATGTATGACATGGGAGTCCGAAACATTTCAACCATGTGAGTCTTTCTCCATCAACATCATTTGGAGCCCATGGTCTGATATCCTGAAACTAGGTTCTAATCCACGTCCCGTCTTCGTCCACTATCATCTTAATGTCTCCCTCCTCCAATTCTTCGAGTAAGCAACGATTCGCTCCCAGAGGTGTGGCTTTGATGTTAAAGTAGCCCCTAACATTTAGAGCTTCTTTAAAGCCATAAGTGGACCCTAATTTCCTCACTACACCAGCATAGACTTTGTTGAATCTCTCCATCTCTTCTTCTGTAACCTTGTAATGCAAGTGTGCAAAACTTGGTTTCTCCCCAAACTTCCCTTGCCTCGTAGTTCTAGCAACTTCACCTTTCATCTTCCCAAGTACTTGGGCGTATGATTTATCCAGTTTCACCAATAACCCATTATTATTATTAAATTGAGGACCAGTACCTTATTTCTCCTTTGTCCTACGTCTCAACACTTTGTTTTTCCTCACTGTCTTGCCTCTCTGAAACCTTGGGATGTTCACAAATATCTTCCATCCTCCAATTTGAATGTTATCTAACTTAATGGCCATAACTCTTTCATCTGAGACTTGCCGATACCTTACGAAACCATACCTCCTTCCAAACTTATCTCTCTTTGCCGGTATGAACACTTTTGTGACTAAACCAAACTCCTTAAAAACGTCTGCCATTCTTCGAGCATCGTAACTTTCAGGGATTTTTGTAAAAAAAGAAATATGATGTTTCATCTCCTTCATATTGACCCTTACCTCTTGTAGCGATCCAAACCGACATTTTCAAGATCTGGCCAGGTGTTTTCCTTCTACTGACCTCTATCCAACTATTCCTTATTTTGCTTGATTAGAAATCACAGGTCCAAAAACAAAAATTTAAAGCTACCAACTAACTGATTAAACACCAGAATGCTTGTTGCACTTAAACTATGAAGTCAACAATGATAAAAATGCTAGAGGAAAGAGAAGAAGAATCTAACCTAAAAGAAGGAATGTCTCACTTTAAACCAAACCCCCTTAAATCTTACTCATAATCTTTAGATTCTTATTGAAACTCCATTCAAACTTCTTATTGAAGTAATGATATTTGTTAAACACTACGTGAATATTTAAATTATAGTACCTGGTTTTAAAGTAACTTTTTTTTTAAACTGCCTCTATGGCTTATTATAAATTGAAATATTCATATTTTCTGGCTTATTATAAATCGAAAGGATCCATACTTTATGGCTTATTTTATGCCTTTGGAAATACATTAGGTTTTCTTATTTCGATAATAAATTAATGAAAGAAAAAGATTTGACGAATTTAATCTATCAAACTATAGTATAATTTATGTGTAAGTTTTGAATATTAAATCTATTTGACATTAGCAAAGGTTATTATTTGCTTAAATTGTAGACGCCATATCTACGGTTTATTCGCTTTAAATATTTGAAAGATAACGTGTTTTTTTTTCAATATTTGAATGAGAAATATATATTTTTCTTCATTTACAAGAAACAACTTAAAGCACTTCGTATATTTCATTTATAATAACTGTCTCAATATAAGTCGTATATTTCATTTATAATAACTGTCTTAATATAAGTCGTATATATATATATATATATATATATATATATATATTTTTTAAAGGTTGTTAGAGTGTGAGCAACTTGGTTAGTTTAGTGTTGAAATTAAGATAAAATAATAGAAAGAATTTTTGAGTTAATTGTTTCCCATTAGAAAATAAAAACCGAAGTGTTTACGTTTTCTCAAAAGTAAAGACGATAAAATTCAAAAAACAACAACTCACATAAATTTCAAAAACATTGATCCAAAACAATTGAATGAAGAAAACATATATATATATATATATATATATATATATATATATATATATATATATATATATATATAAGAAGTATCTAGATGGTGAAGAGTCATTTAACATGCATACAACATCTTAATTAGTTCATTAGTTTTTTTATCTCACCTGATTAGAAAGGAACCAACAGTCTGTCACGCGTCGTAAGTTCCTGTGTTTAACGGTGTTGTAGAGGAGGAGGACGTGTGTCTGCTAGGTAATCCGATGCTTAAGTGAGTAATGGAGTCAGAAAGCGCAAGTCCAGAGAGAAATAGGTGTAGAGAATAGAATATCTGACCCTTTAATGAAAGAGGGTATTTATAATGTGCCCCAGCGCAGAGCCAACGGTTACATTGTATTGAGTCGGATTTCCAAGCCTAACACAAGTAACTGCCAGGAATTATGTGGCGTAGGGAAGACCGGCACGTGGTCTTCGCTCTGAATCAACTGCCCTGTGATCTTCGGAAGATGGGATGACCATCTCTTTCGGAGGTTGATAGTTACCTGATGACGTGTCCCCGCGTGGGGAACACGTGGAGAACATGGAGAAATCGCGTGGGTTCTCCTCGCGGCAAATAGTGATTTGGCTGTAACACCCTTTTCTACCCCACAATTAAATGACAAAAGATTCATATATCAGAGTAAAATATTAAACTCAATCTAATTCACCTCAAAAGGCGTGCATTTCCCAAATAAATCAAAGATAGGCCAAGGCTCCGTAAACAACGGATTTTCCCAAAAGATATCAAAAATTGCAGCGGAACTCAAAAAGGCATAATCAAAAGTTTTCCTTATACGAGAACATAATCGAAATAACCAAATCAAATAAACCATGGTTTAACTCAAAGACCCCAACCCGATGTTACACTATCAGAGCAAGACCCTCTAAGTTAACCAAAAGGCCAACAACTCAAAACTCCGAAAAATATCCTTGATGGCGTCCACGGCTAAACCTGGTCATCTGCACGTTACCCACGTGGAGGCAACATTGAAACAGGCAGGGTGAGTAAAACGATTCATAATAATCAATGTAGGAAATCAATATATAAAATGGCGTCATTTTCATATTCAACATCATCATATTCATCAATGGACATCAAATGCCACAACATCACAAATTACTCAAGATCATCTCATAAATGCAAATGCAAAAAAACTCAATGCATGTAGTACCAATCATCACAACTCGATGGACACTGGGTCATCAACCTTCCGTAGATCCCCATCAATAAGATCGATTCTACTCGAGAATCGGAGCACATCAAAATACCTCACATTCGCACAATGAGACTGAAGCCAAATAAATCAAGGTCTTGAACCGAAGTCCGGATGCACATGAATGCATGATGCACACGTCAATAATCATCCTCATAATAACATCATAGGTGCATCATCATTCATCATAATCATCATCATCATCAAAAATCATGTTATCATAGAATCATCAAGACTCATGGAAATATCATCATAGTTCATCAATCATTACATCATAGGAATCATCATATAATCATGTACAAATCACATAGAACTCACAGTCATACTCATATTAATTCGTCAAGGAAATCACAACATCAAAACATCAAGGCACACTGCACAAAGTCAAAATTCGCGAAACTCTACTACGTTCGCTGTGCGAGTCTGGGGCGAGTTTCTTCATTGTGCGAAGAATTCTTTGCAGTGCGAGTCTTGGACGAGTTCGTTCGCTGTGCAAAGTATTCTTCGCTGTGCGAACACGCGATTACAGCAAAACGCTGTTATGCAACAGAACCTAAAATCAACCAAAAAGTCCCACGATTCACTTCCCCAATAACCCCAAAACATCCCTAAATCATCCCTAAGGTCTTACGGCGTTAAAGGCACAAAATCTACGACTTATTAGGCCAATCCCGTATCATACTCACGCTCTAAATCCCATAAATCCTTACAAATACACCACAATCATTAGAGTTTCTCACTATCTAATTACCCTACCGGGTTAGACAAATCTCAAATCAGAGTTTTGGCCACGAAGGCCTAATTACCTTCAAAACCCAAATCGGCCTCGAACCTATCAGATCATCAGTTCAAATCCCTACGGTTAAAATCTCAATAATAGATTTAGGCCACGCAGGCCAAATTCCCTTTATCTCATAATCAACCTCTAACCCTTTAAACCCTTAAATCGACTTTAAATACATTGAAATTATACATTGAAAATAATGAAGGCAATGCTCCCCATACCTTAATTGCCAACTCTAAGCCTTCTCTTTGACTTTCAGAAAACCTTTCGAAGCTTTTGCCTTAAACCTCCTCCTCGGAGCTCTCGCCTCAATTCTTTTCACGGTCTAATAAAATGAATCCTAATCCCATCACAATTCCTTTTTGTTAAACCTAACTTTGGGCCTTAAAATTAGGCTTTCTAATATTACCCTCACTAACTCCACTTCAATTGTCCAATTTGCCCTTAGTTAACTTATATTTATTTAAATTAATAATAATACCAATATATTCATATTATATACTATTATTTAAATAACTAACTTAAAATCCATAATTCTCAATATTCCACAACAACCACCGAAAATTACCAAAATGCAAATATTCTTATTTAAATAAATTAAATAAATATTCCAATAAAATTTGGGGTGTTACAACTCTCTCCCACTTAAAAGAAATTTTGTCCTCGAAAATTACCTCAAGAAAACAGAGTCGAATATGACTCCCCCATCTGATCTTCACGCTCCCAAGTCTATCTTTCTCCAGCTGATCCTCTCCAAACTACCTCTACCAAGGCAATCTATTTACCTTGCAGTTGCTCCACTTCTCGCTCATCAATCCGAACTGGAAACACCTCAACAGTCAAGTCATCTCTCACTTGTACATCATCCATCTGAATCACATGCGACAGATCTGGAATGTACTTCCTCAATTAAGACACATGAAACACATCATGTAAAATCGTAAGCGACGACGGTAAAGCAATCCGATATGCTACTTCCCCCACCCTTTGCGAAATCTAATACGGACCGACAAAATGTGATGTAAGCTTTCGAGACATCAAATCGCCAATACCAGTTACCGACGTAACTCTCAAAAACACGTGATTCCCCTCTTGGAATTCAAGTGCTTTCGTCCTCTTATGATGGTAACTTTTCTGATAACTCTGCGACGCTTTCATCTTTTCTTGGATCATATTGATCTTTTCAGTCGTCTCTTAAACAATCTCAAGTCCGAGTATAACACTCTCGCCTAACTCATACCAACACAAAGGAATCCTACACCTCCTACCATACAAAGCCTCATACGGTGCCATTCCAATACTAGAATGGTAACTGTTATTGTAGGTAAACTCAATTAACGACAAAAATGACTATCCCATGATCCATGTTATTCCAACACACAAGCTCTCACCAAATCCTCTGAAGACTGGATAGTTCTCTCCGTCTATCCATCCGTCTGCGGATGATAGGAAGAACTCAACCTCAACTTAATACCCAAAGCTGTCTGCAAACCCTCCCAGAACCTCGATGTAAATCTCGGATCTCTATCAGACACAATACTCGAAGGAATACCATACAATTTCACAATCTAATCAACATATAATTCGGCAAGCTTCTGCAATGAATAATTGATCCTCATCGGTATAAAATGAGCTGATTTGGTCAATAAATCAACAATCACCCAAATCGAATCATATCCCTTAAAATAAAATATTTAAGCTCAATGTTATTTGTATTCACCATAATCACATTGTATTATGGTATAATAGATGTAAAAAATTTCTAAGTTTTTCTTCTTCTTCTCCATCACCAAAATTTTGGTTTCTTCACGTCTAAGAAACTAAGTCAAGAGACTACAAATGAATGACACATAATTTATAAATATGCATAACAATTAACATAAAATATAGTAGATGTAAAAATTACTAAGCTAAAAACATAATAAACTATAGTAGATGTAAAAATTTAATTATATTTTATTTTTCTACTCCATCGCAAAATTTAAGGTTTTTTCCCACTAAAAAACAAAGTTAAAAGACTATAATTCATGACATATATTTTATATAATATAGGTAAAAATTAAAATAAATAATCAAGCTAGAACTTATTGATATTTTCCATTTTCACATTGAATTATGGTAAATTAGATGTAAATATATTCAATATGTTTCTTCATGACCATATTTCATGTTTCTTCGTCACTAAGCCACAGAGTTAAAAGACTATAAATGAATAACAAATAAATTACATCTACATGAGTAATCACTAAAATTAAATATTTAAGCTCAATAATAGATGTAAAGAATTTCAATATTTTCCTTCTTCTCCATCTCCATAATTTTGGTTTATTCACCTCTAAGAAACTAAGTTAAGAGACTACAAATGAATGACCCATAATTTATACATATGCATAACAATTAAAATTAAATAATCAAACTCAATATTTTTTATATTCATTGTATTCACATTGACTTATGGTATATTACATAGAAAAATATTCAATATTTTCGTCACCATTCCAAAGATTTGGATTTTTTAATCATTAAGCTAAAAACGTAATAGACTATATTAGATGTAAAAACTTATATTATATTTTATTTTTCTACTGCATCACAAGATTTTAGGTTTTTCTCCACTAAAAAACAAAGTTCAAAGACTATAATCCATGACTTATATTTTATAATATAGGTAAAAATAAGAATAAATAATCAAGCTAGAACTTATTGATATTTACCTTTTTTCACATTAAATTATTGTAAATTAGATGTAAATATATTCAATATGTTTCTTCTCCATCACGAAATTTTATGTTTCTTCGTCAGTAAGTCACAGAGTTAAAAGACTATAAATGAATGACAAATAAAGTATATCTACATGAGAAATCACTAAAATTAAATATTCAATCTCAATGTTAATTATATTCACTATAATCACATTGTATTATGGTATAACATATGTAAACGATTTCTATGTTTTTCATCTTCTCCATCACCAAAATTTTGGTTTCTTCATGTCTAAGAAACTAAGTTAAAAGACTGCAAATGAATGACCCATAATATATACATATGTATAACAATTAACATAAAATAACCAACCTCAATAATGTTTATATTCATCGTGTTCACATTGAGTTATTGTATATTACATCTAAAAATATTCAATATTTTTCTTCACTATCCCAAAGTTTTAGGTTTTTTATCGCTAAGCAAAAAACATAATAGCCTATAGCAGATGTAAAAAATTAATGATATTTTATTTTTCTACTCCATCACAAAATTTTAGGTTTTTCCCTACTAAAAAACAAAGTTAAAACACTATAATCCATGACATATATTTTTTATAAAAATGATATTAATTAAAATAAATAATCAAGCGAGAACATATTACCCATTGAATTATTGTCAATTAGATGTAAATATATTCAAAATATTTCTTCTCTATCACGAAATTTCAAGTTTCTTCGTCAGTAAGCCACAAAGTTAAAAGACTATAAATGAATGACAAATAAACCATATCTACATGGGTAATCACTAAAATTAAATATTGAATCTCAATGTTAATTGTATTCACCATAATCACATTGTATTATGGTATAATAGATGTAAAAAATTTCTAGGTTTTTCAACTTCTCCATCTCAAAATTTTTGGTTTCTTCACGTCTAAGACACTAAGTTAAAAGACTACGAATGAATAACCCATAATTTATACATATGCATAACAATTAAAATAAAATAACCAAACTCAATATTGTTTATATTCATCATACTCACATTGGCTTATGGTATATTACATCGAAAAATATTCAATATTTTTCGTCACCATCCCAACGCTTTAGTTTTTTTTATCATTAAGCTAAAAACTTAATAGACTATAGTAGATGTAAAAATTTAATTATATTTCATTTTTAAACTCCATCACAAAATTTTAGGCTTTTCCCCAATAAAAAACAAAGTTAAAAGACTATAATCAATGACATATATTTTATATAATATAGGTAAAAAATAAATAAATAATCAAGCTAGAACTTATTGATATCTACCTTTTTCACATTGAGTTAATGTAAATTAGATGTAAATATATTTAATATGTTTCTTCTCCATCACGAAAATTTTGGTTTCTTCACCTCTAAGAAATTAAGTTAAGAGACCACAAATGATTGACACATAATTTATACACATGCATAACAATTAAAATTAAATAATCAAGCTCATTATTTTTATATTCATCGTATTCACATTGACTTATGGTATATTACATCGTAAAATATTCAATATTTTTATTCACCATCCCAAAGCTTTAGGTTTTTTATCACTAAGCAAAAAATATAATAGACTATAGTAGATGTCAAAAATTAATTATATTTTACTTTTCTACTCCATCACAAAATTTTAGGTTTTTCCCCACTAAAAAACAAAGTTAAAAGACTATAATCCATGACATATATTTTATATAATATAGGGAAAAATTAAAATAAATAAGTAATCTAGAATTTATTGATATTTATAGTTTTCACATTGAACTATGGTAAATTAGATGTAAATATATTCAATATGTTTCTTTTCCATGACCAAATTTCATGTTTCTTTGTCACTAAGCCACAAAATTAAAAGACTATAAATGAATGACAAATAAATTACATTTCCATGGGTAATCACTAAAATTAAATATTTAAGCTCAATGTTATTGGTATTCATTATAATCACATTGTATTGTGGTATAATAGATGTAAACAAATTTTATATTTTTCTTGTTTTCTATCACCAGAATTTTGGTTTCTTCATCTCTAAGAAACTAAGTTAGTAGACTACAAATGAATGACCCATAATTTATAAATATGCATATCAATTAACATTAAATAATCAAGCTAAATATTTTTTATATTCATCGTATTCACTTTGACTTATGGTAGATTACATTGAAAAATATTTTCGTCACCATCCCAAAGCTTTAGATTTTTTTATCACTAAGCTAAAAACATAATAGACAATAGTAGATGTAAAAATTTAATTATTTTTTATTTTTCTAATCCATCACAAAATTAAGGTTTCTCCCCACTAAAAAACAAAAATTAAAAGACTATAATCCATGACATATATTTTATATAATATAGGTAAAAATTAAAATAAATAATCAAGCTAGAATTTATCGATATTTTCCATTTTCACATTGAATTATGGTAAATTAGATGTAAATATATTCAATATGTTTCTTCTCCATGACCAAATTTTATGTTTCTTCATCACTAAGCCACATAGTTAAAAGACTATAAATGAATGACAAATAAATTACATCTACATGGGTAATCACTAAAATTAAATATTTAAGCTTAATGTTATTTGTATTCATTATAATCACATTAAGATGTAAAAAACTTCTATGTTTTTCTTCTTCTACAGCACCAAAATTTTGGTTTCTTCACGTCTAAGAAACTAAGTTAAGAGACTACAAATGAATGAACCATAATTTATACATACGCATAACAATGAAAATTAAATAATCAAGCTAAATGTTTTTTATATTCATCGTATTCACATTAACTTATGGTATATTACATCTAAAAATATTCACTATTTTACTTCACCATCCCAAAGTTTTAGGTTTTTTAATCGCTAAGCAAAAAACATAATAGACTATAGCAGATGTAAGGAATTAATTATATATTATTTTTCTACTGCATCACAATCTTTTAGGTTTTCCCCAATAATAAACAAAGTTAAAAGACTATAATTCATGACAAATATTTTATATAATATAGGTAAGAATAAAAATAAATAATCAAGCTAGAACTTATTGATATTTACCTTTTTCACATTGAATTATTGTCAATTAGATGTAAATTATATGTTTCTTCGTCAGTAAGCCATAGAGTTAAAAGACTATAAATGGATGACAAATAAATTATATCTACATGGGTAATCATTAAATTAAATATTCAATCTCAATGTTAATTGTATTAAGCATGATCACATTGTATTATGGTATAATAGATGTAAAATTATTTTAGGTTTTTCTTCTTCTCCATCACAAAAATTTTGGTTTCTTCATGTCTTAGACACTAAGTTAAGAGACTACAAATGAATGACCCATATATTATATACAAGCATAATAATTAAAATAAAATAACCAAGCTCAATATTAAAATAAAGTTGATATTCATCGTATTCACATTGGCTTATGGTATATTACATTGGCTTAATTATATTTTATGTTTCTACTCCATCACAAAGTTTTAGGTTTTTCCCCGCTAAAAAACAAAGTTAAAAGACTATAATCCATGATATATATAAATTACATCTGTATGGGAAATCACTAAAATTAAATATTTTAGCTCAATGTTATTTGTATTCATCATAATCACATTGTATTATTGTATAATTGATTTAAATAATTTTTATATTTTTCTTCTTCTCCATCACCGAAATTTTGGTTTCTTCACCTCTAAGAAATTAAGTTAAGAGACAACAAATGATTGACCCATAATTTATACATATGCATAACAATTAAAATTAAATTATCAAGCTCAATATTTTTATATTCATCGTATTCACATTGTCTTATGGTACATTACAACGAAAAATATTTAATATTTTTATTCACCATCCCAAAGGCTTAGGTTTTTTTTATCACTAAGCTAAAAACATAATAGGCTATAGGAGATTTAAAAATTTAATTATATTTTTCTACTCCATCACAAAATTTTAGGTTTTTCCCCACTAAAAAACAAAGTTAAAAGACTATAATCCATGACATAAATTTTATATAATATAGGTAAAAACAAAAATAAATAACCAAGCTAGTATTTATTGATATTTACCATTTTTACAGTGAATTATGGGAAATTAGATGTAAATATATTCAATATGTTTCTTCTCCATGACCAAATTTCATGTTTCTTCGTCACTAAGCCACAGAGTTAAAAGACTATATATGAATGACAAATAAATTACATCTACATGGGTAATCACTAAAATTAAATATTAAAGCTCAACGTTATTTATATTCGTTATAATCACATTGTATTATTGTATAATAGATGTAAACAATTTCTATATTTTGTCTTGTTCTCCATCACTAAAATTTTGGTTTCTTTACCTCTAAAAAACTAATTTAAGAGACTACAAATGAATGGCCCTTAATATATACATATGCATAATAATTAAAATTAAATAACCAAGCTCAATATTTTTATATTCATCGTATTCACATTGGCTTATGGTATATTACATCGAAAAATATTCAATATTTTTATTCACCATCCCTAAGTTTTAGGTTTTTTTTATCACTAAGCTAAAAACATAATAGACTATAGTAGATATACAAATTTAATTATATTTTATTTTTCTACTCCATCACAAAATTTAAAGTTTTTTCCCACTAAAAAACAAAGTTAAAAGACTATAATCCATGACATATATTTTATATAATATAGGTAAAAATTAAAATAAATAATCAAGCTAGAATTTATTGATATTTTCCATTTTCACATTGAGTTATGGTAAATTAGATGTGAACATATTCAATATGTTTCTTCTCCATGAAAAAATTTCATGTTTCTTCGTCAGTAAGCCACATAGTTAAAAGATTATAAATAAATGACAAATAAATCACATCTACATGGATAATCACTAAAATTAAATATTTAAGCTCAATGTTATTTGTATTCATTATAATCACATTATATTATGGTATAATAGATGTAAACATTTTCTATATTTTTCTTGTTCTCCATCACCAAAACTTTAGTTTATTCACTTCTAAGAAACTAAGTTAAGAGACTACAAATGAATGTCACATAATTTATACATATTCATAACAATTAAAATTAAATAATCAAGCTAAATAGTTTTTATATTCATTGTAATCACATTGACTTATGGTATATTACATTGAAAAATATTCAATATTTTCATCACCATCCCAAAGCTTTAGATTTTTTTATCACTAAGCTTAAAACATAATAGACAATAGTAGATGTAAAAATTTAATTATATTTTATTTTTCTACTCGATCACAAAATTTTAGGTTTTTTCCAGCTAAAAAGCAAAATTAAAAGACTATAATCCATGACATATATTTTACATAATATAGGTAAAAATAAAATAAATAATCAAGCTAGAACTTATTGATATTTATTATTTTCACATTGAATTATGGTAAATTAGACGTAAATATATTCAATATGTTTCTTCTCCTTCCTGAAATTTCATGTTTCTTCGTCAGTAAGCCACAGTGTTAAAAGAATATAAATGAATGACAAATAAATTATATCTACATGGGTAATCACTACAATTAAATATTTAATCTCAATGTTAATTGTGTTCACCAAAAATTTGGTTTCTTCACGTCTAAGAAACTAAGTTAAGAGACTACAAATGAATGACCCATCATTTATATATACGCATAACAATTAAAATTAAATAATCAAGCTAAATGTTTTTTATATTCATCGTATTCACATTGACTTAAGGTATATTACATCTAAAAATATTCAATATTTTCCTTCACCATCCCAAAGTTTTAGGTTTTTTTATCGCTAAGGAAAAAACATAATAGACTATAGCAGATGTTCAAAATTAATTATATTTTATTTTTCTACTCCATCACAAAATTTTAGGTTTTTTCCCGCTAAAAAACAAAGTTAAAAGACTATAATCCATGAAATATATAAATTACATCTGTATGGGTAATCACTAAAATTAAATATTTAATCTCAATGTTATTTGTATTCATCATAATCACATTGTATTATGGTATAATTGATGTAAACAATTTCTATATTTTTCTTCTTCTCCATCACCAAAATTTTGGTTTCTTCACGTCTAAGAAACAAAGTTAAGAGACCACAAATGATTGACCCATAATTTACACATATGTATAACAATTAAAATTAAATTATCAAGCTGAACATTTTTATATTCATCGTATTCAATATTTTTATTCACCATCCCAAAGATTTAGGTTTTTTTTATCACTAATCTAAAAACATAATAGACTATAGTAGATTTAAAAATTTAATTATATTTTATTTTTCTACTCCATCACAAAATTTTAGGTTTTTCCCACTTAAAAACAAAGTAAAAAAACTATAATCCATGACATATATTTTATATAATATAGGTAAATATTAACATATATAACCAAGCTAGAATTTATTGATATTTACCATTTCACATTGAATTAAGTTAAATTAGATGTAAATATATTCAATATGTTCTTTTCCATGACCAAAATTCATGTTTCTTCGTCACTAAGCCACATAGTTAAAAAACTATAAATGAATGACAAATAAATTACATCTACATGGGTAATCACTAAAATTAAATATTTAAGTTCAATGTTATTTGTATTCATTATAATCACATTGTATTATGGTATAATAGATGTAAATAATTTATATATTTTTCTTGTTCTCCATCACCAAAATTTTGGTTTCTTCACGTCTAAGAAACTAAGTTAAGAGACCACAAATGATTGACCCATAATTTACACATATGCATAACAATTAAAATTAAATTATCAAGCTCAATATTTTTATATTCATCGTATTCACATTGACTTATGGTATATTACAACGAAAAATATTCAATATTTTTATTCACCATCCCAAAGCTTTAGGTTTTTTAAGCATTAAGCTTAAAACATAATAGACTATAGGAGATGTACAAATTTAATTATGTTTTATTTTTCTACTCCATCACAAATTTTTAGGTTTTTCCCCACTAATAAACAAAGTTAAAAGACTATAATCCATGACATATATTTGATATAATATAGGTAAGAATTAAAATAAATAATCAAGCTAGAACTTATTGATATTTACCTTTTTCACATTGAATTATTGTCAATTAGATGTAAATATATTCAATGTGTCTCTTCTCCATCACGAAATTTCATGTTTCTTCGTCACTAAGCCACAGTGTTAAAAGACTATAAATGAATGACAAATAAATTATATCTACATGGGTAATCACTAAAATTAAATATTCAATCTCAATGTTTTTTCTTTTCACCATAATCACAGTGTATTGTGGTCTAATAGATGTAAAAAATTTATAGGTTTTTCTTCTTCTCCATCACTAAACTTTTGGTTTCTTCACGTCTAAGACACTAAGTTAAGAGATTACAAATTAATGACCCATAATTTATATGTATGCATAACACTTAAAATAAAATAACAAGGCTCAATATTGTTCATATTCATCGTATGCACATTGGCTTATGGTATATTACATAGAAAAATATTCAATATTATTAGTCACCATCCCAAAGCTTTATATTTTTTTATCATTAAGATAAAAACATAATAGACTATAGGAGATGTACAAATTTAATTATATTTTATTTTTAAACTCCATCACAAAATTTTAGGTTTTTTCCCACTAAAAAACAAAGTTAAAAGACTATAATCCATGACATATATTTTATATAATATAGGTAAAAAGTAAAATAAATAATCAAGCTAGAACTTATTGATAATTACCTTTTTCACATTGAATTATTTTAAATTAGATGTAAATATATTCAATATGTTTCTTCTCCATTCTGAAATTTCATGTTTCTTCTTCAGTAAGCCACCTAGTTAAAAGACTATAAATGAATGACAAATAAATTATATCTACATGGCTAATCACTAAAATTAAATATTCGATCTCAATGTTAATTTTATTAACCATAATCACAATGTATTATGATATAATAGATGTAAAAAATTTCTATGTATTTCTTCTTCTCCATCACCAAAATTTTGGTTTCTTCACGTCTACGAAACTAAGTTAAGAGACTACTAATGAATGACCCATAATTTATAAATATGCATAACAATTAAAATAAAATAACCAAGCTCAACATTGTTTATATTCATCCTATTCACATTGACTTATGGTATATTACATCTAAAAATATTCAATATTTTTCTTCACCATCCCAAAGTTTTAGGTTTTTTTATCGCTAAGAAAAAAACATAATAGACTATAGTAGATGCAAAAAATTAATTATATTTTATTTTCCTACTCCATCACAAAATTTTAGGTTTTACATTGCTAAAAAACAAAGTTAAAAGACTACAATCCATGACATATATAAATTACATCTATATGGGTAATCACTATAATTAAATGTTTAAGCTCAATGTTATTTGTCTTCATTATAAACACAATGTATTATGGTATAATAGATGTAAACAATTTCTATATTTTTCTTCTTCTCCATCACCAAATTTTTGGTTTCTTCACCACTAAGAAATTAAGTTAAGAGACCACAAATGATTGACCCATATGTTATACATATGCATAAAAATTTAAATTAAATTATCAAGCTCAATATTTTTATATTCATCGTATTCACATTGACTTATGGTATATTACATCGAAAAATATTCAATATTTTTATTCACCATCCCAAAGCTTTAGGGTTTTTATCACTAAGTTAAAAACATAATAGACTATAGTAGATGTAAAAATTTAATTATATTTTATATTTTTACTCCATCACAAAAGTTTAGGCTTTTCCCCACTAAAAAACAAAGTCAAAAGACTATAATCCATGACATATATTTTATATAATATGGGTAAAAATTAAAATAAATAAACAAGCTAGAATTTATTGATATTTTCCATTTTCACAGTGAATTGTGGTAAATTATATGTAAATATATTCAATATATTTTTTCTCCATGACCAAATTTCATGTTTCTTCGCCACTAAGCCACAGAGTTAAAAGAGTATAAATGAATGAAAAGTAAGTTACTTCTACATGGGTAATCACTAAAATTAAAACTTAAATCACAATGTTATTTTTCTTGTTCTCCATCACTAAAATTTTGGTTTCTTCACCTATAAGAAACTAAGTTAAGAGACTACAAATGAATGACCCATAATTTATACATATGCATAACAATTAAAATCAAATGATCAAGCTAAATAGTTTTTATGTTCATCGTATTCACATTAACTTATGGTATATATTACATCGAAAAATATCCAATATTTTTTGTCACCATCCCAAAGCTTTAGATTTTCTTATCACTAAGCTAAAAACATAATAGACTATAGTAGATATAAAAATTTAATTATGTTTTATTTTTCTACTCCATCACAAAATTTAAGGTTTCTCCCCACTAAAAAAAATAGTTAATAGACTATAATCCATGGCATATATTTTATATAATATAGGTAAAAATTAAAATAAATAATCAAGCTAGAATTTATTGATATTTTCCATTTTAACATTGAATTATGGTAAATTAGATGTAAATATATTCAATATGTTTCTTCTCCATGACCAAATTTCATGTTTCTTCGTCACTAAGCCATAGAGTTAAAAGACTATAAATGAATGACAAATAAATTACATCTACATGGGTAATCACTAAAATTAAATATTTAAGCTCAATGTTATTTGTATTCATTATAATCAAAATGTATTATCGTATAATAGATGTAAACAATTTCTATATTTTTCTTCTTCTCCATCACCTAAATATTGGTTTATTCACCTCTAAGAAACTAAGTTAAGAGACTACAAATGAATGACCCATAATTTATACATATGCATAACAATCAAAATAAAATAATCAAGCTAAATATTTTTTATATTCATCGTATTCATATTGACTTATGGTATATTACATCGAAAAATATTCAATATTTTTCTTCACCATCCCAAAGATTTAGATTTTTTTTATCACTAAGCTAAAAACATAATAGACTATAGTATATGTAAAAATTTAATTATATTTTATTTTTCTACTCCATCACAAAATTTAAGGTTTCTCCCCACTAAAAAACAAAGTTAAAAGACTATAATCCATGACATGAATTTTATATAATATAGGTAAAAATTAAAATAAATAATCAAGCTAGTATTTATTGATATTTACCATTTTAACATTGAATTATGGTAAATTAGATGTAAATATATTCAATATGTTTTTTCTCCATGACCAAATTTCATGTTTCTTCGTCACTAAGCCACAGAGTTAAAAGATTATAAATGAATGACAAATAAATTACATCTACATGGGTAATTACTAAAATTAAATATTTAAGCTCAATTTTATTTGTATTCATTATAATCAAATTGTATTATGGTATAATAGATGTAAACAATTTCTATATTTTTCTTCTTCTCCATCACCTAAATATTGGTTTCTTCACCTCTAAGAAACTAAGTTAAGAGAATACAAATGAATGACCCAAAATTTATACATATGCATAACAATCATTATAAAATAATCCAGCTAAATATTTTTTATATTGATCGTATTCACATTGACTTATGGTATATTACATAGAAAAATATTCAATATTTTTTGTCAACAACCCAAAGCTTAGGATTTTTTTATCATTAAGATAAAAACATAATAGACTATAGTAGATGTAAAAATTTAATTATATTTTATTTTTCTACTCCATCACAAAATTTAAGGTTTCTCGCCACTAAAAAACAAAGTTAAAAGACTATAATCCATGACATGAATTTTATATAATATAGGTAAAAATTAAAATAAATAATCAAGCTAATATTTATTGATATTTACCATTTTAACATTGAATTATGGTAAATTAGATGTAAATATATTCAATATTTTTCTTTTCCATGACCAAGTTCCATGTTTCTTCGTCACTAGCCACAGAGTTAAAATAACCAAGCTTAATATTATTTATATTCATCGTATTCATATTGACTTATGGTATATTACATATAAAAATATTTCAATATTTTTCTTCACCATCCCAAAGAGTTAGGTTTTTTTTATCGCTAAGCAAAAGACATAATAGACTATAGCAGATGTAAAAAATTAATTTTATTTTATTTTCCTACTCCACCAAAAGTTTTTAGGTTTTTCCCCGCTAAAAAACAAAGTTAAAAGACTATAATCCATGATATATATAAATTAAATCTACATGGGTAATCACTAAAATTAAATATTTAAGCTCAATGTTATTTGTATTCATTATAATCAAATTGTATTATGGTAAAATAGACGTAAACAATTTCTATATTTTTCTTCTTCTCCATCACCAAAATTTTGGTTTCTTCACCTTTAAGAAATTACGTTAAGAGACCACAAATGATTGACCTGTAATTTATACATATGCATAACAATTAAAATTAAATAATCAAGCTCAATTTTTTTATATTCATCGTATTCACATTGACTTATTGTATATTACATCGAAAAATATTCAATATTTTTATTCACCATCCCAAAGGTTTAGGTTTTTTTTATCACTAAGCTAAAAACATAATAGACTATAGTAGATGTAAAAATTTAATTATATCTTTTTTTCTACTCCATCACAAAATTTTAGGTTTTTACCCACTATAAAACAAAGTTAAAAGACTATAATCCATGACATACATTTTATATAATATAGGTAAAAATTAAAATAAATAACCCAACTAGTATTAATTGATATTTACCATTTTCACAATGAATTATGGTAAATTAGATGTAAATATGTTCAATATGTTTCTTCTCCATGACCAAATTTCATGTTTCTTCGTCAGTAAGCCACAGAGTTAAAAGTCAATAAATGAATGACAAATAAACTACATCTATATGGGTAATCACTAAAATTAATTATTTAAGCTCAATGTTATTTGTATTCATTATAATCACATTGTATTATTGTATAATAGATGTAAATAATTTCTATATTTTTCGTCTTTCTCCATCACCAAAATTTTGGTTTCTTCACGTCTAAGACTCTAAGTTAAGACACTACAAATGAATGATCCAAAATTTATACATACGCATATAAATTAAAATTAAATAATCAAGCTAAATGTTTTTTATATTCATCGTATTCACATTGACTTATGGTATATTAAATATAAAAATTTTGAATATTTTTCGTCACCATCCCAAAGCTTTAGATTTTTTTAATCATTAAGCTAAAAACATAATAGAATATAGTAGATGTAAAAATTTAATTATATTTTATTTTTCTACTGCATCACAAACTTTTAGGTTTTTCCCCACTAATAAACAAATATAAAAGACTATAATCCATGACATATATTTTATATAATATAGGTAAGAATTAAAATAAGCACTCAATCTAGAACTTATTGATATGTACCTTTTTCACATTAAATTATTGTAAATTAGATGTAAATATATTCAATATGTTTCTTCTCCATCACGAAATTTCATGTTTCTTCGTCAGTAAGCCACAGAGTTAAATGGCTATAAAGGAATGACAAATAAGTTATATCTACATGGGTATTCACTAAAATTAAATATTCAGTCTCAATGTTAATTGTATTCACCATAATCACATTGTATTATGGTATAATAGATGTAAAAAATTTCTAGGTTTTTCTTCTTCTCCTCACCAAAATTTTGGTTTCTTCACGTCTAATAAACTAAGTTAAGAGACTACAAATGAATGGTCCATAATTTATAAACATGCATAACAATTAAAATAAAATAACCAAGCTCAATATTGTTTATATTCATCGTATTCACATTGACTTATGGTATATTACATATAAAAATATTCAATATTTTTCTTCACCATCCCAAAGATTTAGGTTTATTTATCGCTATGCAAAAGACATAATAGACTATAGCAGATGTAAAAAATTAATTATATTTTATTTTCCTACTCCATCACAAAATTTTAGGTTTTTCCTCGCTAAAAATCAAAGTTAAAAGACTATAATCCATGATATATATAAATTACATCTACATGGGTAATCACTAAAATTAAATATTTAAGCTCAATGTTATTTGTATTCATTATAATCAAATTGTATTATGGTAAAATAGACGTAAACAATTTCTATATTTTTCTTCTTCTCCATCACCAAAATTTTGGTTTCTTCACCTTTAACAAATTACGTTAAGAGACCACAAATGATTGACCTGTAATTTATTCATATGCATAACAATTAAAATTAAATAATCAAGCTCAATATTTTTATATTCATCGTATTCACATTGACTTATTGTATATTACATCGAAAAATATTCAATATTATTATTCACCATCCCAAAGGTTTAGGTTTTTTTATCACTAAGCTAAAAACATAATAGACTATAGTAGATGTAAAAATTTAATTGTATTTTATTTTTCTACTCCATCACAAAATTTTAGGTTTTTACCCACTATAAAACAAAGTTAAAAGACTATAATCCATGACATATATTTTATATAATATAGGTAAAAATTAAAATAAATAACCCAACTAGTATTAATTGATATTTACCATTTTCACAATGAATTATGGTAAATTAGATGTAAATATGTTCAATATGTTCCTTCTTCATGACCAAATTTCATGTTTCTTCGTCAGTAAGCCACAGAGTTAAAAGATAATAAATGAATAACAAATAAACTACATCTATATGGGTAATCACTAAAATTAATTATTTAAGCTCAATGTTATTTGTATTCATTATAATCACATTGTATTATTGTATAATAGATGTAAAAATTTCTATATTTTTCGTCTTTCTCCATCACCAAAATTTGGTTTCTTCACGTCTAAGACACTAAGTTAAGAGACTACAAATGAATGATCTAAAATTTATACATACGCATATAAATTAAAATTAAATAATCAATCTAAATGTTTTTTATATTCATCGTATTCACATTGACTTATGGTATATTACATAGAAAAAGTTTCAATATTTTTCGTCACCATCCCAAAGCTTTAGATTTTTTTAATCATTAGCTAAAAACATAATAGAATATAGTAGATGTAAAAATTTAATTATATTTTATTTTTCTACTGCATCACAAACTTTTAGGTTTTTCCCCACTAATAAACAAAGTTAAAAGAGTATAATCCATGACATAAATTTTATATAATGTAGGTAAGAATTAATATAAGCAATCAATCTAGAACTTATTGATATGTACCTTTTTCACATTGAATTATTGTAAATTACATGTAAATATATTCAATATGTTTCTTCTCCATCACGAAATTTCATGTTTCTTCGTCAGTAAGCCACAGAGTTAAAAGACTATAAATGAATGACAAATAAGTTATATCCACATGGGTATTCACTAAAATTAAATATTCAGTCTCAATGTTAATTGTATTCACCATAATCACATTGTATTATGGTATAATAGATGTAAAAAATTTCTAGGTTTTTCTTCTTCTCCTCACCAAAATTTTGGTTTCTTCACGTCTAATAAACTAATTTAAGAGACTACAAATGAATGGCCCATAATTTATAAATATGCATAACAATTAAAATAAAATAACCAAGCTCAATATTATTTATATTCATCGTATTCACATTGACTTATGGTATATTACACATAAAAATATTCAATATTTTTCTTCACCATCCCAAAGATTTAGGTTTTTTTATCGCTAAGCAAAAGACATAATAGACTATAGCAGATGTAAAAAATTAATTATATTTTATTTTCCCACTCCATCACAAAATTTTAGGTTTTTCCCCGCTAAAAAACAAAGTTAAAAGACTATAATCCATGATATATAAAAATTAAATCTACATGGGTAATCGCTAAAATTAAATATTTAAGCTCAATGTTATTTGTATTCATTATAATCAAATTGTATTATGGTAAAATAGACGTAAACAATTTCTATATTTTTCTTCTTCTCCATCACCAAAATTTTGGTTTCTTCACCTTTAAGAAATTACGTTAAGAGACCACAAATGATTGACCTGTAATTTATACATATGCATAACAATTAAAATTAAATAATCCAGCTCAATATTTTTATATTCATCGTATTCACATTAACTTATTGTATATTACATCGAAAAAGATTCAATATTTTTATTCACCATCCCAAAGGTTTAGGTTTTTTATCACTAAGCTAAAAACATAATAAACTATAGTAGATGTAAAAATTTAATTATATTTTTTTTCTACTCTATCACAAAATTTTAGGTTTTTACCCACTATAAAACAAAGTTAAAAAACTATAATCCATGACATATATTTTATATAATATAGGTAAAAATTAAAATAAATAACCCAACTAGTATTAATTGATATTAACCATTTTCACAATGAATTATGGTAAATTAGATGTAAATATGTTCAATATGTTTCTTCTCCATGACCAAATTTCATGTTTCTTCGTCAGTAAGCCACAGAGTTAAAAGTTAATAAATGAATGACAAATAAACTACATCTATATGGGTAATCACTAAAATTAATTATTTCAGCTCAATGTTATTTGTATTCATTATAATCACATTGTATTATTGTATAATAGATGTAAATAATTTCTATATTTTTCGTCTTTCTCCATCACCAAAATTATGGTTTCTTCACGTCAAAGACACTAAGTTAAGAGACTACAAATGAATGATCCAAAATTTATACATACGCATATAAATTAAAATTAAATAATCAAGCTAAATGTTTTTTATATTCATCGTATTCACATTGACTTGTGGTGTATTACATAGAAAATTTTTCAATATTTTTCGTCACCATCCCAAAGCTTTAGATTTTTTTAATCATTAAGCTAAAAACATAATAGAATATAGTAGATGTAAAAATTTAATTATATTTTATTTTTCTACTGCATCACAAACTTTTATGTTTTTCCCCACTAATAAACAAAGTTAAAAGACTATAATCCATGACATATATTTTATATAATATAGGTAAGAATTAAAATAAGCACTCAATCTAGAACTTATTGATATGAACCTTTTTCACATTGAATTATTGTAAATTAGATGTAAATATATTCAGTATGTTTCTTCTCCATCAAGAAATTGCATGTTTCTTCGTCAGTAAGCCACATAGCTAAAAGGCTATAAATGAATGACAAATAAGTTATATCTACATGGGTATTCACTAAAATTAAATATTCAGTCTCAATGTTAATTGTATTCACCATAATCAAATTGTATTATGGTATAATAGATGTAAAAAATTTCTAGGTTTTTCTTCTTCTCCTCACCAAAATTTTGGTTTCTTCACGTCTAATAAACTAAGTTAAGAGACTACAAATGAATGGTCCATAATTTATAAACATGCATAACAATTAAAATAAAATAACCAAGCTCAATATTGTATATATTCATCGTATTCACATTGACTTATGGTATATTACATATAAAAATATTAAATATTTTTCTTCACCATCCCAAAGATTTAGGTTTATTTATCGCTATGCAAAAGACATAATAGACTATAGCAGATGTAAAAAATTAATTATATTTTATTTTCCTACTCCATCACAAAATTTTAGGTTTTTCCTCGCTAAAAAACAAAGTTAAAAGACTATAATCCATGATATATATAAATTACATCTACATGGGTAATCACTAAAATTAAATATTTAAGCTCAATGTTATTTGTATTCATTATAATCAAATTGTATTATGGTAAAATAGACGTAAACAATTTCTATATTTTTCTTCTTCTCCATCACCAAAATTTTGGTTTCTTCACCTTTAAGAAATTACGTTAAGAGACCACAAATGATTGACCTGTAATTTATACATATGCATAACAATTAAAATTAAATAATCAAGCTCAATATTTTTATATTCATCGTATTCACATTGACTTATTGTATATTACATCGAAAAATATTCAATATTTTTATTCACCATCCCAAAGATTTAGATTTTTTATCACTAAGTTAAAAACATAATAGACTAAAGTAGATGTAAAAATTTTATTGTATTTTATTTTTCTACTCCATCACAAAATTTTAGGTTTTTACCCACTATAAAACAAAGTTAAAAGACTATAATCCATGACATACATTTTATATAATATAGGTAAAAATTAAAATAAATAACCCAACTAGTATTAATTGATATTTACCATTTTCACAATGAATTATGGTAAATTAGATGTAAATATGTTCAATATGTTTCTTCTCCATGACCAAATTTCATGTTTCTTCGTCAGTAAGCCACAGAGTTAAAAGACAATAAATGAATGACAAATAAACTACATCTATATGGGTAATCACTAAAATTAATTATTTAAGCTCAATGTTATTTGTATTCATTATAATCACATTGTATTATTGTATAATAGATGTAAAAATTTCTATATTTTTCGTCTTTCTCCATCACCAAAATTTGGTTTCTTCACGTCTAAGACACTAAGTTAAGAGACTACAAATGAATGATCCAAAATTTATACATACGCATATAAATTAAAATTAAATAATCAATCTAAATGTTTTTTATATTCATCGTATTCACATTAACTTATGGTATATTACATAGAAAAAGTTTCAATATTTTTCGTCACCATCCCAAAGCTTTAGATTTTTTTAATCATTAGCTAAAAACATAATAGAATATAGTAGATGTAAAAATTTAATTATATTTTATTTTTCTACTGCATCACAAACGTTTAGGTTTTTCCCCACTAATAAACAAAGTTAAAAGACTATAATCCATGACATAAATTTTATATAATATAGGTAAGAATTAAAATAAGCAATCAATCTAGAACTTATTGATATGTACCTTTTTCACATTGAATTATTGTAAATTACATGTAAATACATTCAATATGTTTCTTCTCCATCACAAAATTTCATGTTTCTTCGTCAGTAAGCCACAGAGTTAAAAGACTACAAATGAATGACAAATAAGTTATATCCACATGGGTATTCACTAAAATTAAATATTCAGTCTCAATGTTAATTGTATTCACCATAATCACATTGTATTATGGTATAATAGATGTAAAAAACTTCTAGGTTTTTCTTCTTCTCCTCACCAAAATTTTGGTTTCTTCACGTCTAATAAACTAATTTAAGAGACTACAAATGAATGGCCCATAATTTATAAACACGCATAACAATTAAAATAAAATAACCAAGCTCAATATTGTTTATATTCATCGTATTCACATTGACTTATGGTATATTACATATAAAAATATTCAATATTTTTCTTCACCATTCCAAAGATTTAGGTTTTTTTATCGCTAAGCAAAAGACATAATAGACTATAGCAGATGTAAAAAATTAATTATATTTTATTTTCCTACTCCATCACAAAATTTTAGGTTTTTCCCCGCTAAAAAACAAACTTAAAAGACTATAATCCATGATATATATAAATTAAATCTACTTGGGTAATCACTAAAATTAAATATTTAAGCTCAATGTTATTTGTATTCATTATAATCAAATTGTATTATGGTAAAATAGACGTAAACAATTTCTATATTTTTCTTCTTCTCCATCACAAAAATTTTGGTTTCTTCACCTTTAAGAAACTACGTTAAGAGACCACAAATGATTGACCTGTAATTTATACATATGCATAACAATTAAAATTAAATAATCAAGCTCAATATTTTTATATTCATCGTGTTCACATTGACTTATTGTATATTACATCGAAAAATATTCAATATTTTTATTCACCATCCCAAAGGTTTAGGTTTTTTATCACTAAGCTAAAATCATAATAGACTATAGTAGATGTAAAAATTTAATTGTATTTTATTTTTCTACTCCATCACAAAATTTTAGGTTTTTACCCACTATAAAACAAAGTTAAAAGACTATAATCCATGACATATATTTTATATAATATAGGTAAAAATTAAAATAAATAACCCAACTGGTATTAATTGATATTTACCATTTTCACAATGAATTATGGTAAATTAGATGTAAATATGTTCAATATGTTTCTTCTCCATGACCAAATTTCATGTTTCTTCGTCAGTAAGCCACAGAGTTAAAAGACAACAAATGAATGACAAATAAACTACATCTATATGGGTAATCACTAAAATTAATTATTTAAGCTCAATGTTATTTGTATTCATTAGAATCACATTGTATTATTGTATAATAGATGTAAAAATTTCTATATTTTTCGTCTTTTTCCATCACCAAAATTTGGTTTCTTCACGTCTAAGACACTACTAAGTTAAGAGACTACAAATGAATGATCCAAAATTTATACATACGCATATAAATTAAAATTAAATAATCAATCTAAATGTTTTTTATATTCATCGTATTCACATTGACTTATGGTATATTACATAGAAAAAGTTTCAATATTTTTCGTCACCATCCCAAAGCTTTAGATTTTTTTAATCATTAGCTAAAAACATAATAGAATATAGTAGATGTAAAAATTTAATTATATTTTATTTTTCTACTGCATCACAAACTTTTAGGTTTTTCCCCAGTAATAAACAAAGTTAAAAGACTATAATCCATGACATAAATTTTATATAATATAGGTAAGAATTAAAATAAGCAATCAATCTAGAACTTATTGATATGTACCTTTTTCAAATTGAATTATTGTAAATTACATGTAAATATATTCAATATGTTTCTTCTCCATCACGAAATTTCATGTTTCTTCGTCAGTAAGCCACAGAGTTAAAAGACTATAAATGAATGACAAATAAGTTATATCCACATGGGTATTCACTAAAATTAAATATTCAGTCTCAATGTTAATTGTATTCACCATAATCACATTGTATTATGGTATAATAGATGTAAAAAATTTCTAGGTTTTTCTTCTTCTCCTCACCAAAATTTTGGGTTCTTCACGTCTAGTAAACTAATTTAAGAGACTACAAATGAATGGCCCATAATTTATAAACATTCATAACAATTAAAATAAAATAACCAAGCTCAATATTGTTTATATTCATCGTATTCACATTGACTTATGGTATATTACATATAAAAATATTCAATATTTTTCTTCACCATCCCAAAGATTTAGGTTTTTTTATCGCTAAGCAAAAGACATAATAGACTATAGCAGATGTAAAAAATTAATTATATTTTATTTTCCTACTCCATCACAAAATTTTAGGTTTTTCCCCGCTAAAAAACAAAGTTAAAAGACTATAATCCATGATATATATATAAATTAAATCTACATGGGTAATCACTAAAATTAAATATTTAAGCTCAATGTTATTTGTATTCATTATAATCAAATTGTATTATGGTAAAATAGACGTAAACAATTTCTATATTTTTCTTCTTCTCCATCACAAAAATTTTGGTTTCTTCACCTTTAAGAAACTACGTTAAGAGACCACAAATGATTGACCTGTAATTTATACATATGCATAACAATTAAAATTAAATAATCAAGCTCAATATTTTTATATTCATCGTGTTCACATTGACTTATTGTATATTACATCGAAAAATATTCAATATTTTTATTCACCATCCCAAAGGTTTAGGTTTTTTATCACTAAGCTAAAATCATAATAAACTATAGTAGATGTAAAAATTTAATTGTATTTTATTTTTCTACTCCATCACAAAATTTTAGGTTTTTACCCACTATAAAACAAAGTTAAAAGACTATAATCCATGACATATATTTTATATAATATAGGTAAAAATTAAAATAAATAACCCAACTGGTATTAATTGATATTTACCATTTTCACAATGAATTATGGTAAATTAGATGTAAATATGTTCAATATGTTTCTTCTCCATGACCAAATTTCATGTTTCTTCGTCAGTAAGCCACAGAGTTAAAAGACAACAAATGAATGACAAATAAACTACATCTATATGGGTAATCACTAAAATTAATTATTTAAGCTCAATGTTATTTGTATTCATTAGAATCACATTGTATTATTGTATAATAGATGTAAAAATTTCTATATTTTTCGTCTTTTTCCATCACCAAAATTTGGTTTCTTCACGTCTAAGACACTACTAAGTTAAGAGACTACAAATGAATGATCCAAAATTTATACATACGCATATAAATTAAAATTAAATAATCAATCTAAATGTTTTTTATATTTATCGTATTCACATTGACTTATGGTATATTACATAGAAAAAGTTTCAATATTTTTCGTCACCATCCCAAAGCTTTAGATTTTTTTAATCATTAGCTAAAAACATAATAGAATATAGTAGATGTAAAAATTTAATTATATTTTATTTTTCTACTGCATCACAAACTTTTAGGTTTTTCCCCAGTAATAAACAAAGTTAAAAGACTATAATCCATGACATAAATTTTATATAATATAGGTAAGAATTAAAATAAGCAATCAATCTAGAACTTATTGATATGTACCTTTTTCAAATTGAATTATTGTAAATTACATGTAAATATATTCAATATGTTTCTTCTCCATCACGAAATTTCATGTTTCTTCGTCAGTAAGCCACAGAGTTAAAAGACTACAAATGAATGACAAATAAGTTATATCCACATGGGTATTCACTAAAATTAAATATTCAGTCTCAATGTTAATTGTATTCACCATAATCACATTGTATTATGGTATAATAGATGTAAAAAATTTCTAGGTTTTTCTTCTTCTCCTCACCAAAATTTTGGGTTCTTCACGTCTAGTAAACTAATTTAAGAGACTACAAATGAATGGCCCATAATTTATAAACATTCATAACAATTAAAATAAAATAACCAAGCTCAATATTGTTTATATTCATCGTATTCACATTGACTTATGGTATATTACATATAAAAATATTCAATATTTTTCTTCACCATCCCAAAGATTTAGGTTTTTTTATCGCTAAGCAAAAGACATAATAGACTATAGCAGATGTAAAAAATTAATTATATTTTATTTTCCTACTCCATCACAAAATTTTAGGTTTTTCCCCGCTAAAAAACAAAGTTAAAAGACTATAATCCATGATATATATATAAATTAAATCTACATGGGTAATCACTAAAATTAAATATTTAAGCTCAATGTTATTTGTATTCATTATAATCAAATTGTATTATGGTAAAATAGACGTAAACAATTTCTATATTTTTCTTCTTCTCCATCACAAAAATTTTGGTTTCTTCACCTTTAAGAAACTACGTTAAGAGACCACAAATGATTGACCTGTAATTTATACATATGCATAACAATTAAAATTAAATAATCAAGCTCAATATTTTTATATTCATCGTGTTCACATTGACTTATTGTATATTACATCGAAAAATATTCAATATTTTTATTCACCATCCCAAAGGTTTAGGTTTTTTATCACTAAGCTAAAATCATAATAGACTATAGTAGATGTAAAAATTTAATTGTATTTTATTTTTCTACTCCATCACAAAATTTTAGGTTTTTACCCACTATAAAAAAAAGTTAAAAGACTATAATCCATGACATATATTTTATATAATATAGGTAAAAATTAAAATAAATAACCCAACTAGTATTAATTGATATTTACCATTTTCACAATGAATTATGGTAAATTAGATGTAAATATGTTCAATATGTTTCTTCTCCATGACCAAATTTCATGTTTCTTCGTCAGTAAGCCACAGAGTTAAAAGACAACAAATGAATGACAAATAAACTACATCTATATGGGTAATCACTAAAATTAATTATTTAAGCTCAATGTTATTTGTATTCATTAGAATCACATTGTATTATTGTATAATAGATGTAAAAATTTCTATATTTTTCGTCTTTTTCCATCACCAAAATTTGGTTTCTTCACGTCTAAGACACTACTAAGTTAAGAGACTACAAATGAATGATCCAAAATTTATACATACGCATATAAATTAAAATTAAATAATCAATCTAAATGTTTTTTATATTCATCGTATTCACATTGACTTATGGTATATTACATAGAAAAAGTTTCAATATTTTTCGTCACCATCCCAAAGCTTTAGATTTTTTTAATCATTAGCTAAAAACATAATAGAATATAGTAGATGTAAAAATTTAATTATATTTTATTTTTCTACTGCATCACAAACTTTTAGGTTTTTCCCCAGTAATAAACAAATTTAAAAGACTATAATCCATGACATATGTATATTTTATATAATATAGGTAAGAATTAAAATAAGCACTCAATCTAGAACTTATTGATATGTACCTTTTTCACATTTAATTATTGTAAATTAGATGTAAATATATTCAGTATGTTTCTTCTCCATCACGAAATTTCATGTTTCTTCGTCAGTAAGCCACAGAGTTAAAAGGCTATAAATGAATGACAAATAAGTTATATCCACATGGGTATTCACTAAAATTAAATATTCAGTCTCAATGTTAATTGTATTCACCATAATCACATTGTATTATGGTATAATAGATGTAAAAAATTTCTAGGTTTTTCTTCTTCTCCTCACCAAAATTTTGGTTTCTTCACGTCTAGTAAACTAATTTAAGAGACTACAAATGAATGGCCCATAATTTATAAACATTCATAACAATTAAAATAAAATAACCAAGCTCAATATTGTTTATATTCATCGTATTCACATTGACTTATGGTATATTACATATAAAAATATTCAATATTTTTCTTCACCATCCCAAAGATTTAGGTTTTTTTATCGCTAAGCAAAAGACATAATAGACTATAGCAGATGTAAAAAATTAATTATATTTTATTTTCCTACTCCATCACAAAATTTTAGGTTTTTCCCCGCTAAAAAACAAAGTTAAAAGACTATAATCCATAATATATATAAATTAAATCTACATGGGTAATCACTAAAATTAAATATTTAAGCTCAATGTTATTTGTATTCATTATAATCAAATTGTATTATGGTAAAATAGACGTAAACAATTTCTATATTTTTCTTCTTCTCCATCACAAAAATTTTGGTTTCTTCACCTTTAAGAAATTACGTTAAGAGACCACAAATGATTGACCTGTAATTTATACATATGCATAACAATTAAAATTAAATAATCAAGCTCAATATTTTTATATTCATCGTATTCACATTGACTTATTGTATATTACATCGAAAAATATTCAATATTTTTATTCACCATCCCAAAGGTTTAGGTTTTTTATCACTAAGCTAAAAACATAATAGACTATAGTAGATGTAAAAATTTAATTGTATTTTATTTTTCTACTCCATCACAAAATTTTAGGTTTTTACCCACTATAAGACAAAGTTAAAAGACTATAATCCATGACATATATTTTATATAATATAGGTAAAAATTAAAATAAATAACCCAACTAGTATTAATTGATATTTACCATTTTCACAAAGAATTATGGTAAATTAGATGTAAATATGTTCAATATGTTCCTTCTCCATGACCAAATTTCATGTTTCTTCGTCAGTAAGCCACAGAGTTAAAAGACAATAAATGAATGACAAATAAACTACATCTATATGGGTAATCACTAAAATTAATTATTTAAGCTCAATGTTATTTGTATTCATTAGAATCACATTGTATTATTGTATAATAGATGTAAAAATTTCTATATTTTTCGTCTTTCTCCATCACCAAAATTTGGTTTCTTCACGTCTAAGACACTACTAAGTTAAGAGACTACAAATGAATGATCTAAAATTTATACATACGCATATAAATTAAAATTAAATAATCAATCTAAATGTTTTTCATATTCATCGTATTCACATTGACTTATGGTATATTACATAGAAAAAGTTTCAATATTTTTCGTCACCATCCCAAAGCTTTAGATTTTTTTAATCATTAGCTAAAAACATAATAGAATATAGTAGATGTAAAAATTTAATTATATTTTATTTTTCTACTGCATCACAAACTTTTAGGTTTTTCCCCACTAATAAACAAAGTTAAAAGACTATAATCCATGACATATGTATATTTTATATAATATAGGTAAGAATTAAAATAAGCACTCAATCTAGAACTTATTGATATGTACCTTTTTCACATTTAATTATTGTAAATTAGATGTAAATATATTCAGTATGTTTCTTCTCCATCACGAAATTTCATGTTTCTTCGTCAGTAAGCCACAGAGTTAAAAGGCTATAAATGAATGACAAATAAGTTATATCTACATGGGTATTCACTAAAATTAAATATTCAGTCTCAATGTTAATTGTATTCACCATAATCACATTGTATTATGGTATAACAGATGTAAAAAATTTCTAGGTTTTTCTTCTTCTCGTCACCAAAATTTTGGTTTCTTCACGTCTAATAAACTAAGTTAAGAGACTACAAATGAATGGTCCATAATTTATAAACATGCATAACAATTAAAATAAAATAACCAAGCTCAATATTGTTTATATTCATCGTATTCACATTGACTTATGGTATATTACATATAAAAATATTAAATATTTTTCTTCACCATCCCAAAGATTTAGGTTTATTTATCGCTATGCAAAAGACATAATAGACTATAGCAGATGTAAAAAATTAATTATATTTTATTTTTCTACTCCATCACAAAATTTTAGGTTTTTCCTCGCTAAAAAACAAAGTTAAAAGACTATAATCCATGATATATATAAATTACATCTACATGGGTAATCACTAAAATTAAATATTTAAGCTCAATGTTATTTGTATTCATTATAATCAAATTGTATTATGGTAAAATAGACGTAAACAATTTCTATATTTTTCTTCTTCTCCATCACCAAAATTTTGGTTTCTTCACCTTTAAGAAATTACGTTAAGAGACAACAAATGATTGACCTGTAATTTATACATATGCATAACAATTAAAATTAAATAATCAAGCTCAATATTTTTATATTCATCGTATTCACATTGACTTATTGTATATTACATCGAAAAATATTCAATATTTTGATTCACCATCCCAAAGGTTTAGGTTTTTTATCACTAAGCTAAAAACATAATAGACTATAGTAGATGTAAAAATTTAATTGTATTTTATTTTTCTACTCCATCACAAAATTTTAGGTTTTTACCCACTATAAAACAAAGTTAAAAGACTATAATCCATGACATATATTTTATATAATATAGGTAAAAATTAAAATAAATAACCCAACTAGTATTAATTGATATTTACTATTTTCACAATGAATTGTGGTAAATTAGATGTAAATATGTTCAATATGTTTCTTCTCCATGACCAAATTTCATGTTTCTTCGTCAGTAAGCCACAGAGTTAAAAGTTAATAAATGAATGAAAAATAAACTACATCTATATGGGTAATCACTAAAATTAATTATTTAAGCTCAATGTTATTTGTATTCATTATAATCACATTGTATTATTGTATAATAGATGTAAATAATTTCTATATTTTTCGTCTTTCTCCATCACCAAAATTTTGGTTTCTTCACGTCTAAGACACTAAGTTAAGAGACTACAAATGAATGATCCAAAATTTATACATACGCATATAAATTAAAATTAAATAATCAAGCTAAATGTTTTTTATATTCATCGTATTCACATTGACTTGTGGTATATTACATAGAAAATTTTTCAATATTTTTCGTCACCATCCGAAAGCTTTAGATTTTTTGAATCATTAAGCTAAAAACATAATAGAATATAGTAGATGTAAAAATTTAATTATATTTTATTTTTCTACTGCATCACAAACTTTTAGGTTTTTCCTCACTAATAAACAAAGTTAAAAGACTATAATCCATGACATATATTTTATATAATATAGGTAAGAATTAAAATAAGCACTCAATCTAGAACTTATTGATATGTACCTTTTTCACATTGAATTATTGTAAATTAGATGTAAATATATTCAGTATGTTTCTTCTCCATCACGAAATTTCATGTTTCTTCGTCAGTAAGCCACAGAGTTAAAAGGCTATAAATGAATGACAAATAAGTTATATCTACATGGGTATTCACTAAAATTAAATATTCAGTCTCAATGTTAATTGTATTCACCATAATCACATTGTATTATGGAATAATAGATGTAAAAAATTTCTAGGTTTTTCTTCTTCTCCTCACCAAAATTTTGATTTATTCACGTCTAATAAACTAAGTTAAGAGACTACAAATGAAGTGTCCATAATTTATAAACATCCATAACAATTAAAATAAAATAACCAAGCTCAATATTGTTTATATTCATCGTATTCACATTGACTTATGGTATATTACATATAAAAATATTAAATATTTTTCTTCACCATCCCAAAGATTTAGGTTTATTTATCGCTATGCAAAAGACATAATAGACTATAGCAGATGTAAAAAATTAATTATATTTTATTTTCCTACTCCATGACAAAATTTTAGGTTTTTCCTCGCTAAAAAACAAAGTTAAAAGACTATAATCCATGATATATATAAATTACATCTACATGGGTAATCACTAAAATTAAATATTTAAGCTCAATGTTATTTGTATTCATTATAATCAAATTGTATTATGGTAAAATAGACGTAAACAATTTCTATATTTTTCTTCTTCTCCATCACAAAAATTTTGGTTTCTTCACCTTTAAGAAATTACGTTAAGAGACCACAAATGATTGACCTCTAATTTATACATATGCATAACAATTAAAATTAAATAATCAAGCTCAATATTTTTATATTCATCGTATTCACATTGACTTATTGTATATTACATCGAAACATATTTAATATTTTTATTCACCATCCCAAAGGTTTAGGTTTTTTATCACTAAGCTAAAAACATACTAGACTATAGTAGATGTAAAAATTTAATTGTATTTTATTTTTCTACTCCATCACAAAATTTTAGGTTTTTATCCACTATAAAACAAAGTTAAAAGACTATAATCCATGACATATATTTTATATAATATAGGTAAAAATTAAAATAAATAACCCAACTAGTATTAATTGATATTTACCATTTTCACACTGAATTATGGTAAATTAGATGTAAATATGTTCAATATGTTTCTTCTCCATGACCAAATTTCATGTTTCTTCGTCAGTAAGCCACAGAGTTAAAAGTTAATAAATGAATGACAAATAAAATACATCTATATGGGTAATCACTAAAATTAATTTTTTTAGCTCAATGTTATTTGTATTCATTATAATCACATTGTATTATTGTATAATAGATGTAAATAATTTCTATATTTTTCGTCATTCTCCATCACCAAAATTTGGTTTCTTCACGTCTAAGACACTAAGTTAAGAGAATACAAATGAATGATCCAAAATTTATACATACGCATATAAATTAAAATTAAATAATCAAGCTAAATGTTTTTTATATTCATCGTATTCACATTGACTTATGGTATATTACATAGAAAAACTTTCAATATTTTTCGTCACCATCCCAAAGCTTTAGATTTTTTTAACCATTAGCTAAAAACATAATAGAATATAGTAGATGTAAAAATTTAATTATATTTTATTTTTCTACTGCATCACAAACTTTTAGGTTTTTCCCCACTAATAAACAAAGTTAAAAGACTATAATCCATGACATATATTTTTATATAATATAGGTAAGAATTAAAATAAGCAATCAATCTAGAACTTATTGATATGTATCTTTTTCACATCGAATTATTGTAAATTAGATGTAAATATATTCAATATGTTTGTTCTCCATCACGAAATTTCATGTTTCTTCGTCAGTAAGCCACAGAGTTAAAATACTATAAATGAATGACAAATAAGTTGTATCTACATGGGTATTCACTAAACATAAATATTCAGTCCCAATGTTAATTGTATTCACCATAATCACATTGTATTATGGTATAATAGATGTAAAAAATTTCTAGGTTTTTCTTCTTCTCCTCACCAAAATTTTGGTTTCTTCACGTCTAATAAACTAAGTTAAGAGACTACAAATGAATGACCCATAATTTATAAACATGCATAACAATTAAAATAAAATAACCAAGCTCAATATTGTTTATATTCATCGTATTCACATTGACTTATGGTATATTCCATATAAAAATATTCAATATTTTTCTTCACCATCCCAAAGAATTAGGTTTTTTTTATCGCTAAGCAAAAGACATAATAGACTATAGCAGATGTAAAAAATTAATTATATTTTATTTTCCTACTCCATCACAAAATTTTAGGTTTTTCCCCGCTAAAAAACAAAGTTAAAAGACTACAATCCATGATATATATAAATTACATCTACATGTGTAATCACTAAAATTAAATATTTAAGCTCATTGTTATTTGTATTCATTATAATCAAATTGTATTATGATAAAATAGACGTAAACAATTTCTATATTTTTCTTCTTCATCACCAAAATTTTGGTTTCTTCACCTTTAAGAAACTACGTTAAGAGACCACAAATGATTAACCTGTAATTTATACATATGCATAACAATTAAAATTAAATAATCAAGCTCAATATTTTTATATTCATCGTATTCACATTGACTTATTGTATATTACATCAAAAAATATTCAATATTTTTATTCACTATCCCAAAGGTTTAGGTTTTTCATCACTTAGCTAAAAACATAATAGACTATAGTAGATGTAAAAATTTAATTGTATTTTATTTTTCTACTCCATCACAAAATTTTAGGTTTTTACCCACTATAAAACAAAGTTAAAAGACTATAATCCATGACATATATTTTATATAATATAGGTAAAAATTAAAATAAATAACCCAACTAGTATTAATTGATATTTACCATTTTCACAATGAATTATGGTAAATTAGATGTAAATATGTTCAATACGTTTCTTCTCCATGACCAAATTTCATGTTTCTTCGTCAGTAAGCCACAGAGTTAAAAGACAATAAATGAATGATAAATAAACTACATCTATATGGGTAATCACTAAAATTAATTATTTAAGCTCAATGTTATTTGTATTCGTTATCATCACATTGTATTATTGTATAATAGATGTAAATAATTTCTATATTTTTCGTCTTTCTCCATCACCAAAATTTTGGTTTCTTCACGTCTAAGACACTAAGTTAAGAGACTACAAATAAATGATCCAAAATTTATACATACGCATATAAATTAAAATTAAATAATCAAGCTAAATGTTTTTTATATTCATCGTATTCACATTGACTTGTGGTATATTACATAGAAAAATTTTCAATATTTTTCGTCACCATCCGAAAGCTTTAGATTTTTTTAATCATTAAGCTAAAAACATAATAGAATATAGTAGATGTAAAAATTTAATTATATTTTATTTTTCTACTGCATCACAAACTTTTAGGTTTTTCCCCACTAATAAACAAAGTTAAAAGACTATAATCCATGACATATATTTTTATATAATATAGGTAAGAATTAAAATAAGCAATCAATCTAGAACTTATTGATATGTATCTTTTTCACATCGAATTATTGTAAATTAGATGTAAATATATTCAATATGTTTGTTCTCCATCACGAAATTTCATGTTTCTTCGTCAGTAAGCCACAGAGTTAAAATACTATAAATGAATGACAAATAAGTTGTATCTACATGGGTATTCACTAAACATAAATATTCAGTCCCAATGTTAATTGTATTCACCATAATCACATTGTATTATGGTATAATAGATGTAAAAAATTTCTAGGTTTTTCTTCTTCTCCTCACCAAAATTTTGGTTTCTTCACGTCTAATAAACTAAGTTAAGAGACTACAAATGAATGACCCATAATTTATAAACATGCATAACAATTAAAATAAAATAACCAAGCTCAATATTGTTTATATTCATCGTATTCACATTGACTTATGGTATATTCCATATAAAAATATTCAATATTTTTCTTCACCATCCCAAAGAATTAGGTTTTTTTTATCGCTAAGCAAAAGACATAATAGACTATAGCAGATGTAAAAAATTAATTATATTTTATTTTCCTACTCCATCACAAAATTTTAGGTTTTTCCCCGCTAAAAAACAAAGTTAAAAGACTACAATCCATGATATATATAAATTACATCTACATGTGTAATCACTAAAATTAAATATTTAAGCTCATTGTTATTTGTATTCATTATAATCAAATTGTATTATGATAAAATAGACGTAAACAATTTCTATATTTTTCTTCTTCATCACCAAAATTTTGGTTTCTTCACCTTTAAGAAACTACGTTAAGAGACCACAAATGATTAACCTGTAATTTATACATATGCATAACAATTAAAATTAAATAATCAAGCTCAATATTTTTATATTCATCGTATTCACATTGACTTATTGTATATTACATCAAAAAATATTCAATATTTTTATTCACTATCCCAAAGGTTTAGGTTTTTCATCACTTAGCTAAAAACATAATAGACTATAGTAGATGTAAAAATTTAATTGTATTTTATTTTTCTACTCCATCACAAAATTTTAGGTTTTTACCCACTATAAAACAAAGTTAAAAGACTATAATCCATGACATATATTTTATATAATATAGGTAAAAATTAAAATAAATAACCCAACTAGTATTAATTGATATTTACCATTTTCACAATGAATTATGGTAAATTAGATGTAAATATGTTCAATACGTTTCTTCTCCATGACCAAATTTCATGTTTCTTCGTCAGTAAGCCACAGAGTTAAAAGACAATAAATGAATGATAAATAAACTACATCTATATGGGTAATTGTAACATCCTAATTTTTCCATACACTAAATAATATATCTAGTTAGATTTGAGATTTTAACAATGCTAGTTATTAAAAATTAAATGTTGAAACTAACACTTATAATAATTAATTTATTAATTAATTACTTTTTATATTTATTACTTTTATTCTTCAATTTGAATATCATCGTTTCATTTTATAAACTAAACTTTGAAATTTAAATTGGTACTTAAAACCCTTAACTTTAAGTTAATTAATTATTCATATTATTATTATCATTATTGTTGTTCTTGTTTTGTTATTATTAATTGATTTTATTTTATTTGAATATTATCATTTTACTCTATAAACCAATTAATAAATAAAATAATCTTAAGACAATAAAAATATCAAATAACTATCCTTTTTACTATTTTTATTATTATTAATATTATTAACATTTTACTTTTTATAAAAGAAATATATATCTCATTTTCTATTAATATCCTACATAATATTATGTCATGAAATCAAGCTCCCATACCTTTGTCATAAATTATTTTCACAAAGTCATACTAGAACACCTAAAGCACTATTGATGAAAGATTAGTAAATATTTGATAGAGACATATTTACTAGCAAGAGTTGAAAAGTTGGAAGGTATGGGCAAAAGATGATAAATTATGTTATTTTAATATTTTACAACTAGTATAAATAGGGGTCTCTTCCACCCCATTTTCATTCATTCATTCACAAATCATCTTTCTTACTTCTTTACTTCTTTCCTTCTCTAATTTCTTCATATAGCAATATTAGTTTTAGTTATCGAAGTTCCCACGATATCGGTTCGTAACCTTTAGAGTATTTTGTGGTAAAAGTTCTTCTAAAGTTTCAAGGGAGTTTTATACGTCAAAGTTCTGCCCAAATCATTTTCATAAGTAATCGGTAAGCCGTTATAATGTCCATTTTATTTTAATTATATTATTTTAATTATGTTATTTATATAAAGGTTATTTTAAATTTTCTATGCAAATTCCGTTCAGACGTCGATATATTGAACTTATAAAGTCCAAAATAAATTTTACCATTTTAAGTCGTTATAATGCCCAAATTTTATTATAATTTAAATGTTATTAGAAATATACTCTTGACAATTTTCTAAAACAAACAAATTCAAAAGGAGGTATAATATAATTTATATTTGAATTTAATAATTATTTTGGAGGTTATTATGATATATTTAAATAAATAAATATTTCAAGTTATAACGGGATTATGTTCAATTAACCATAAATTATATTCTAATTATTTCATAAATTTCGTACAATCCAACGGTTATCGTAAATTAGGTTCTTGGCAAAGATCGAAGACAACACTTGTGGACTTTCAACAACACTCAACAAAAGGTGGGGGCAAGATTTCGTATACGATTGGGACGGTTAGCGTAAAATAACTTAATATATATGTGTGTAGTGGTGACCTAAGCCCTACTAGCGATAAATAATTAAGGAGAGCCTATTCTCAAATAATGATTTTCACAAATCACTAGGCGAGGTTACGCCGGCCTTAATTAATTATCATAGGAATAATCTTTGACAATTTGGTATTGTATTGTGCTTGCATTATTCGGTTAATTTTATAATTGTTTATTTTATTTATACTTGAATGATTGTGATTGATAGATTAAGGAAATAATCGGTTAATGAGAGAAAAACATTGCTAGATATTAAGTAATTGATCCCCATTAACATAAGGAAAGTTGGATACAATGAGTAGTTATATTTGGTTGGGTTCTGGCTAAGGAAAGACTTGGTCGACTATGCCGTTTACAGTCCACCTCTCTTACCTGGGAAGTTAACCATACAATTACCCATTATACAAACTGAACTTATTATGTAAGGACAAAGATCAAATATGGCAAGACATTGGATGGATTTGGTACTCAACCTAAGTATCTAGATAATAAGTATAACTTGAAAAGTTGATACGATAATTCCCCATTATTAACTTAATACTTATGGCTAAGAGTTGCCACAAGATGAGTGAGTGATCATATAGACTTGCATTAAGGAATGTGTAAGTCCACCGCCGTGCGGTATGGGACGCACGAGGTTGATCAGTCGCCTGCAATCCCGACGGGGATTATTATCTATGCATGCTAGGCAAGACAAGGTTCTTGGCCTGAATTCTCAGGGACGATCGACTTATAACACCTAGGCTCCATGTGAAGTTAGGTGGCGTAGCTCTTGGTAATTGGGAGTACGTTGGTGGCATGTGGTCTAGTGATATCTGATCTTGGTAAATGGGATAGATATCATTGACAGCGTTTAGTGGCCTGAGTCAGCATATAGTTCAGGGATGCATTAGAATAAATAAAGTATATGTAATTGTGGGTATAAGATACGCTTGTTTGTATAAATATGGTTTCCATATATATTATTATTTTACACATTCATTCCCACTTTTAAACTTGTACATGAATCTTAGCCCTGTGTCATTTTTGTTTTGCATTTTGGATTATTTTATGACGATCAGACGATGAGCTCGAATCTTGCGTACTTCCCGACAACTCAGAAGGAAAGGATATGAAGTGACGTGGAGATGTGTTACTATAACATCTAGATTGGGAGCTGTTAGTGTTTTGTCAAACGCTAATCACATCCCTACTACTACAGTCAGTATAAGTGTCAGTCTTGTTGGACTTAGGAGGTCCCTTTTGGTATGCTTTCTTTTTGGTTTCCTTTCTGTACTTTTATTTTATGTTTTATCTATGTGGCAAGGCCGCTAGTCTTAACGGTGTCAAACTCTGTAAAATATATTTGAAGCATATGTATGTGAAACAGTATGTTTTTAAATAATTAAGTATTGTCCTTTAAAAATTTCAAATTTTTCTGTATTTTTATAAGGTTTCATTAGAATTCCACTAATGGGACATAGGCTGTCTCATTTAATGGTATCAGAGCTGGTCGATTCAGCTCGGACCGTAAGTGTCTAGAATTATACTGACTGTATCAAGTTGGATTCCAAACTGGATGATAACTTTTCTTCTGTGCATTGAGTCTTCATCTTGAGAGCCTTCTAGTATAATGGTCTAGGAAACTTATTTAGCACACTTTATTTTTCCTCCCCAACGGTCACAAACCCAACGGTAACGTAACGGACACTTCACAAAATTCACTTTATAAATACTTCACACCCATCCATTATTTTCATATCAATTCCTAAATATTTATCTATACCTTTCAAATGGCTAAATCCTTTCTTTTATTCATCACTCTTCTTGTCATTATTTTGTTTGTTATTGGTATCATCAAGCATGAAGAATTAGGTAAAGATTTCGTAGCAATAATGATAATTATAGTTTTACCACTATTAGTCTTAGCTTGGTTTACAAGTAGAGGTTTTTGAATGAGACATGGTCACGATTTTTGTAATCGTTGTTATTAAATAAATTGATACATTTTTGTTTATACATTAAATGTTGATTATGTTTTCCTGAATTCTAGTTATATTTAAGATATTAATTCAACATTTTAGACACAATTATCCCTTGCCTGTGGGAGACTTGATAAAAATCCTTATCGATGAATCATTCATTGGGATATAAATATACATAATTGTTATGTTCTTTATGTCTTGTGAATGATTGAACCTAATAACTATTCCTTTTCAGGAAGTTATGGTTCAGAACGTCAGAGGTGCGAGGCGTGGTAGGAGTGCTGCTAGAGGCACTACTAGAGGTATACGTAGGAATGCGAGTGATGAAGTTACTCCTGAAGGAGCACCTACCATTCCCATTGGACGAGAAGATCATTCCCAAACTGGAACGAACTCTCAAGCTGACACTCGAGATGTTCGTGAACTTGCTGCAGCTGTGTTAGTTCAAACACAACAAAATGCTCAAATCCTGCAAATCACTCGAGATCATCAACTCTTTCAGCAACAACAAAGGGAAATGGTGCATGAGGATACAGGATTGAACTCGTTTCTGAAAGGAAAACCACCACAGTTTGGTGGTGACTTTAATCCGGAGGGTGCTGAGAAATGGTTGCAAGAAATGGAGAAGATATTTTCTTTCACTCACTGTAGAGAGAATAGAAGGGTTGGTTATGCAACATTCATGCTGACAGGCGATGCTGAAGCTTGGTGGAGAGGAAAGTATAGATTATTGGAAGAGGAAGGAAGAGAAATCAATTGGACCTTGTTCAAAGAAGAATTTTTGGGGAAGTATTTTCCAAAGTTATGTAGGAAAGAGAAGGAGAGAGAATTTCAGAATCTACGTCAAGGTGTGATGACGGTGGGAGAATATACTAGGAAGTTTGAATCCTTGCTAAAGTATTCTGAGTTTTACCGCTTGCATCCAAGGGAAGAATGGATGTGTGAAAAGTATCAAGATGGATTGAAATATGATATCCAGAGGGCAGTTTTACCTCTGCATATTATGCGCTTTGGTGAGCTAGTAGAAAGGTGTCTGGAGTTGGAAGGGATTGACAATAGGAAGAATCAATATGGATCAGGAGGATCAACCCAAAACAACAATCACAAGGGCCACTTTAACCGAGGCCACGGAGGAAGAATCCAACGAGGGGGTAGGCCATATCAAAGGCCTACACCTTATCATAACCAGGATTCTAGAAGGTTAATGTTCAAGTGTTACAGCTGTGGAGGGGCACATCTTAACAAAGATTGTCCAAATAGAAATATTGGAACTTGTTTTCGCTGTGGTCAGAAAGGCCACTTTCTCAAAGATTGTCCCCAAGGACAAAGTCAACCAACAGGCCAGAGGAGCGGCCTAATAAACAATAACAACATAGGGAGAGCAAGAAATGGAGGCCCAAGTGTTGGTCAGAGACCTCAGAATCAAAATAAGCCAACCACAGGAAGAGTATTTACAATTAGAGGAGCTGAGATCTCAAAGTCAGCTGGGTTAATTCAAGGTATGTGTTTAATTGGAGATAAGTTGGTATCAGTTTTATTCGATTCAGGAGCTACACATTCTTTTATATCTACCTCTTGTGCTGAATTTTTGGGATTCGAAATTGTTGATCACGATTATAAGTTGACTATCACAACTCCCTCGGGAGAAAGAATGGTAACTTATTCAGTCTGTGTAGACTGTCCAATAATCTTAGAAAATAGAAGATTCTTAGTAGATCTTGTGGTACTCCCGCTACAAGACCTAGATGTCATCTTAGGAATGGATTGGTTATCAGCCAACGATGTCAACTTGAGATGCAAGGAGAAAATTTTTACATTTGGAGAAGATAGTGGAGAAATCAGCAAAGCTGAAACCCTCACTCAAAGTTTTATGATGCTATTCTCCATGTCAGTAGGAGAAACCCCTAGTGTGGAAAATTTTCCCGTAGTCTGTGAATTCCCGGAAGTCTTTCCAGAAGAAGTTCCAGGTTTACCACCGGTTAGGGAAGTGGAATTTTCTATAGACTTGGTTCCAGGAACTGGACCAATTTCTATATCTCCTTATCGAATGTCACCCTCAGAGCTTGCGGAGTTAAAGAAACAATTAGACGAGATGTTAGAGAAAGAATTTATTAGACCAAGTGTATCGCCATGGGGAGCTCCAATCTTGTTTGTGAAGAAGAAGGATGGTTCTTCTAGACTTTGTGTGGATTACAGACAACTCAATAAAGCCACTGTGAAAAACAAGTATCCTTTGCCTAGAATCGACGACTTGATGGATCAGTTAAAAGGAGCATCAGTATTCTCAAAGATTGACTTGAAGTCTGGATATCATCAGATCAGGGTGAAGGAAGATGATATTCCAAAAACAGCTTTTAGATCCCGTTATGGACACTATGAGTACTTAGTTATGCCATTTGGTTTGACTAATGCTCCAGCAGTATTCATGGATTACATGAATAGGATCTTTAGGTCATACTTAGATCAATTTGTTGTAGTTTTCATTGATGACATTCTGATTTATTCCAAGAATGAGGTAGAGCACAGAGAACATTTGAGAATTGTGCTACAGATATTAAAGGACCTTCAATTGTACGCGAAATTCTCGAAATGTGAATTTTGGTTGAAGGAGGTACAATTTCTTGGTCATGTAATTAGTAAAGAAGGTATTGCAGTAGACCCAAGTAAAGTCGAAGCAATAACAAAGTGGGAGAGTCCAAAGAATGTTGGCGAGATTCGAAGTTTTCTTGGACTAGCTGGATATTATCGGAGGTTCATTGAAGGATTTTCAAAGATCGCTTTGCCCATGACTCAGTTAACGAGGAAAGGTAAAAACTTTGAATGGACTAAAGAGTGTGAAGAAAGTTTTCAGAAGCTAAAGGAAAGATTGACTTCATCACCAATACTCATCTTACCAGACCCATTAGGAAATTTTGATGTGTATTGTGATGCGTCATATCAAGGTCTTGGGTGTGTGTTGATGCAAGAAAGGAAAGTGATAGCTTATGCATCAAGACAATTGAAGGTGCATGAGAGGAACTACCCAACTCACGACCTAGAGTTAGCGGCAATTGTGTTTGCCTTAAAGATTTGGAGGCATTATCTTTATGGATCAAAGTTCACTGTGTTAAGTGATCACAAAAGCCTGAAGCATTTATTTGATCAGAAAGATTTAAACATGAGACAAAGGCGCTGGATGGAATTCTTGAAGGACTATGATTTTGAGTTGCAATATCATCCCGGAAAGGCCAATGTTGTAGCAGACGCTTTGAGTCGAAAGAAACTTCATGTATCTGCAATGATGTTGAAGGAAGAAGAGTTGATTGACAAATTCGTGGATTTAAACTTAGGAGTACATCACAATGAAGGAAGTATATTCATAGGCGCTATTGTCGTGTCTAATGAATTTCTGAAATGGATCAAAGATGAACAACAACTTGATGACCGTCTAGTGAGCATAAAGGAAAATATAAGAAATGGTCAAAATGGAGAGTTTAACATAAGGAGTGATGGAATCCTAAGGTTTAAAGAAAGGTTGTGTGTACCTCAAAATCAGGATATTCAAAAGTTGATTTTGGAAGAGGGCCACAAAAGTAAGTTGAGTTTTCATCCAGGAGCCACAAAGATGTATCAAGACTTGAAGAAAATGTTTTGGTGGGTTGGAATGAAGAGACATATAGCAGAATATGTTCAAAGTTGCTTGGTATGTCAGAAGGCAAAGATTGAACATCAGAAGCCAGCCGGATTGCTACAACCTTTAGATATTCCAGAGTGGAAGTGGGACGGAATAGCCATGGATTTTGTAACCGCTTTGCCTAAGACTCAGAAACAACATGATGCAATTTGGGTGATCATTGATAGGTTGACAAAGAGTGCACATTTCATTCCCATCAACCAGACGTTTAAATTAGAGAGACTAGCTCAGGTATATGTAAAGGAGATTGTTAGATTGCATGGAATACCTTCAAGTATAGTCAGTGATAGAGATCCCAGATTCACATCAAATTTTTGGCATCAGTTGCATTTAGAGTTAGGAACAAAACTGAGGTTAAGTTCAGCTTATCATCCCCAAACGGATGGCCAGTCTGAGAGGACGATTCAATCGTTAGAGGATTTGTTGAGAGCTTGTGCTCTTGAACACAAAGGAAGTTGGGACGAGTTCTTACCATTGATTGAGTTTACTTACAACAATAGTTTTCACTCAAGTATCGGCATGGCTCCATATGAAGCATTATACGGAAGAAAGTGTCGTACACCTTTATGTTGGTATGAGGTTGGAGAAAATAAAATATTGGGTTCAGAATTCGTGCAACAAACGACAGATCAGGTTAAACTTATTAGAGAAAAAATGAAGGCAGCACAGGACCGTCAAAAGAGTTATAATGATAAGAGGAGAAGACCTTTGGAGTTCGAGGCAGGAGATCACGTGTTCATTAGGGTAACTCCTAGGGCGGGAATTGCACGAGCAATCAAAACTAGGAAGTTAACACCAAGGTTTATCGGGCCTTTTCAAATTCTACGGCGGATTGGACCTGTAGCGTATCACATTGCTTTGCCGCCAAACTTGTCTAATCTTCATGATGTATTTCATGTATCACAACTGAGGAAGTATTATCCGGACCCTTCACATGTCATTGAGCCTGAAACTGTGGAACTTAGAGATAATTTGGAATATGAGGCTATACCTGTCAAGATCTTAGATCATCGTATTAAAGAACTTCGTGGAAAGCAAATACCATTGGTTAGAGTCGTGTGGGATGATGTAACTGGTGATTCTACTTGGGAAAGAGAAGAAGACATGCGTCAGAAGTATCCACATATGTTTTAGGTACGCTAAATTTCGAGGACGAAATTTCTTTTAAGGGGGGTGGTAATGTAACATCCTAATTTTTCCATACACTAAATAATATATCTAGTTAGATTTGAGATTTTAACAATGCTAGTTATTAAAAATTAAATGTTGAAACTAACACTTATAATAATTAATTTATTAATTAATTACTTTTTATATTTATTACTTTTATTCTTCAATTTGAATATCATCGTTTCATTTTATAAACTAAACTTTGAAATTTAAATTGGTACTTAAAACCCTTAACTTTAAGTTAATTAATTATTCATATTATTATTATCATTATTGTTGTTCTTGTTTTGTTATTATTAATTGATTTTATTTTATTTGAATATTATCATTTTACTCTATAAACCAATTAATAAATAAAATAATCTTAAGACAATAAAAATATCAAATAACTATCCTTTTTACTATTTTTATTATTATTAATATTATTAACATTTTACTTTTTATAAAAGAAATATATATCTCATTTTCTATTAATATCCTACATAATATTATGTCATGAAATCAAGCTCCCATACCTTTGTCATAAATTATTTTCACAAAGTCATACTAGAACACCTAAAGCACTATTGATGAAAGATTAGTAAATATTTGATAGAGACATATTTACTAGCAAGAGTTGAAAAGTTGGAAGGTATGGGCAAAAGATGATAAATTATGTTATTTTAATATTTTACAACTAGTATAAATAGGGGTCTCTTCCACCCCATTTTCATTCATTCATTCACAAATCATCTTTCTTACTTCTTTACTTCTTTCCTTCTCTAATTTCTTCATATAGCAATATTAGTTTTAGTTATCGAAGTTCCCACGATATCGGTTCGTAACCTTTAGAGTATTTTGTGGTAAAAGTTCTTCTAAAGTTTCAAGGGAGTTTTATACGTCAAAGTTCTGCCCAAATCATTTTCATAAGTAATCGGTAAGCCGTTATAATGTCCATTTTATTTTAATTATATTATTTTAATTATGTTATTTATATAAAGGTTATTTTAAATTTTCTATGCAAATTCCGTTCAGACGTCGATATATTGAACTTATAAAGTCCAAAATAAATTTTACCATTTTAAGTCGTTATAATGCCCAAATTTTATTATAATTTAAATGTTATTAGAAATATACTCTTGACAATTTTCTAAAACAAACAAATTCAAAAGGAGGTATAATATAATTTATATTTGAATTTAATAATTATTTTGGAGGTTATTATGATATATTTAAATAAATAAATATTTCAAGTTATAACGGGATTATGTTCAATTAACCATAAATTATATTCTAATTATTTCATAAATTTCGTACAATCCAACGGTTATCGTAAATTAGGTTCTTGGCAAAGATCGAAGACAACACTTGTGGACTTTCAACAACACTCAACAAAAGGTGGGGGCAAGATTTCGTATACGATTGGGACGGTTAGCGTAAAATAACTTAATATATATGTGTGTAGTGGTGACCTAAGCCCTACTAGCGATAAATAATTAAGGAGAGCCTATTCTCAAATAATGATTTTCACAAATCACTAGGCGAGGTTACGCCGGCCTTAATTAATTATCATAGGAATAATCTTTGACAATTTGGTATTGTATTGTGCTTGCATTATTCGGTTAATTTTATAATTGTTTATTTTATTTATACTTGAATGATTGTGATTGATAGATTAAGGAAATAATCGGTTAATGAGAGAAAAACATTGCTAGATATTAAGTAATTGATCCCCATTAACATAAGGAAAGTTGGATACAATGAGTAGTTATATTTGGTTGGGTTCTGGCTAAGGAAAGACTTGGTCGACTATGCCGTTTACAGTCCACCTCTCTTACCTGGGAAGTTAACCATACAATTACCCATTATACAAACTGAACTTATTATGTAAGGACAAAGATCAAATATGGCAAGACATTGGATGGATTTGGTACTCAACCTAAGTATCTAGATAATAAGTATAACTTGAAAAGTTGATACGATAATTCCCCATTATTAACTTAATACTTATGGCTAAGAGTTGCCACAAGATGAGTGAGTGATCATATAGACTTGCATTAAGGAATGTGTAAGTCCACCGCCGTGCGGTATGGGACGCACGAGGTTGATCAGTCGCCTGCAATCCCGACGGGGATTATTATCTATGCATGCTAGGCAAGACAAGGTTCTTGGCCTGAATTCTCAGGGACGATCGACTTATAACACCTAGGCTCCATGTGAAGTTAGGTGGCGTAGCTCTTGGTAATTGGGAGTACGTTGGTGGCATGTGGTCTAGTGATATCTGATCTTGGTAAATGGGATAGATATCATTGACAGCGTTTAGTGGCCTGAGTCAGCATATAGTTCAGGGATGCATTAGAATAAATAAAGTATATGTAATTGTGGGTATAAGATACGCTTGTTTGTATAAATATGGTTTCCATATATATTATTATTTTACACATTCATTCCCACTTTTAAACTTGTACATGAATCTTAGCCCTGTGTCATTTTTGTTTTGCATTTTGGATTATTTTATGACGATCAGACGATGAGCTCGAATCTTGCGTACTTCCCGACAACTCAGAAGGAAAGGATATGAAGTGACGTGGAGATGTGTTACTATAACATCTAGATTGGGAGCTGTTAGTGTTTTGTCAAACGCTAATCACATCCCTACTACTACAGTCAGTATAAGTGTCAGTCTTGTTGGACTTAGGAGGTCCCTTTTGGTATGCTTTCTTTTTGGTTTCCTTTCTGTACTTTTATTTTATGTTTTATCTATGTGGCAAGGCCGCTAGTCTTAACGGTGTCAAACTCTGTAAAATATATTTGAAGCATATGTATGTGAAACAGTATGTTTTTAAATAATTAAGTATTGTCCTTTAAAAATTTCAAATTTTTCTGTATTTTTATAAGGTTTCATTAGAATTCCACTAATGGGACATAGGCTGTCTCAGTAATCACTAAAATTAATTATTTAAGCTCAATCTTATTTGTATTCGTTATCATCACATTGTATTATTGTATAATAGATGTAAATAATTTCTATATTTTTCGTCTTTCTCCATCACCAAAATTTTGGTTTCTTCACGTCTAAGACACTAAGTTAAGAGACTACAAATAAATGATCCAAAATTTATACATACGCATATAAATTAAAATTAAATAATCAAGCTAAATGTTTTTTATATTCATCGTATTCACATTGACTTGTGGTATATTACATAGAAAAATTTTCAATATTTTTCGTCACCATCCGAAAGCTTTAGATTTTTTTAATCATTAAGCTAAAAACATAATAGAATATAGTAGATGTAAAAATTTAATTATATTTTATTTTTCTACTACATCACAAACTTTTAGGTTTTTCCCCACTAATAAACAAAGTTAAAAGACTATAATCCATGACATATATTTTTATATAATATAGGTAAGAATTAAAATAAGCAATCAATCTAGAACTTATTGATATGTACCTTTTTCACATCGAATTATTGTAAATTAGATGTAAATATATTCAATATGTTTGTTCTCCATCACGAAATTTCATGTTTCTTCGTCAGTAAGCCACAGAGTTAAACGACTATAAATGAATGACAAATAAGTTGTATCTACATGGGTATTCACTAAAATTAAATATTCAGTCCCAATGTTAATTGTATTCACCATAATCACATTGTATTATGGTATAATAAATGTAAAAAATTTCTAGGTTTATCTTCTTCTCCTCACAAAAATTTTGGTTTCTTCACGTCTAATAAACTAAGTTAAGAGACTACAAATGAATGGCCCATAATTTATAAACATGCATAACAATTAAAATAAAATAACCAAGCTCAATATTGTTTATATTCATCGTATTCACATTGACTTATGATATATTGCATATAAAAATATTCAACATTTTTCTTCACCATCCCAAAGAATTAGGTTTTTTTATCGCTAAGCAAAAGACATAATAGACTATAGCAGATGTAAAAAATTAATTATATTTTATTTTCCTACTCCATCACAAAATTTTAGGTTTTTCCCCGCTAAAAAACAAAGTTAAAAGACTACAATCCATGATATATATAAATTACATCTACATGGGTAATCACTAAAATTAAATATTTAAGCTCATTGTTATTTGTATTCATTATAATCAAATTGTATTATGGTAAAATAGACGTAAACAATTTCTATATTTTTCGTCTTCATCACCAAAATTTTGGTTTCTTCACCTTTAAGAAACTACGTTAAGAGACCACAAATGATTAACCTGTAATTTATACATATGCATAACAATTAAAATTAAATAATCAAGCTCAATATTTTTATATTCATCGTATTCACATTGACTTATTGTATATTACATCGAAAAATATTCAATATTTTTATTCACCATCCCAAAGGTTTAGGTTTTTTATCACTTAGCTAAAAACATAATAGACTATAGTATATGTAAAAATTTAATTGTATTTTATTTTTCTACTCCATCACAAAATTTTAGGTTTTTACCCACTATAAAACAAAGTTAAAAGACTATAATCCATGACATATATTTTATATAATATAGGTAAAAATTAAAATAAATAACCCAACTAGTATTAATTGATATTTACCATTTTCACAATGAATTATGGTAAATTAGATGTAAATATGTTCAATACGTTTCTTCTCCATGACCAAATTTCATGTTTCTTCGTCAGTAAGCCACAGAGTTAAAAGACAATAAATGAATGATAAATAAACTACATCTATATGGGTAATCACTAAAATTAATTATTTAAGCTCAATGTTATTTGTATTCGTTATAATCACATTGTATTATTGTATAAGAGATGTAAATAATTTCTATATTTTTCGTCTTTCTCCATCACCAAAATTTGGTTTCTTCAATTCTAAGACACTAAGTTAAGAGACTACAAATGAATGATCCAAAATTTATACATACGCATATAAATTAAAATTAAATAATCAAGCTAAATGTTTTTTATATTCATCGTATTCACATTGACTTATGGTATATTACATAGAAAAACTTTCAATATTTTTCGTCACCATCCCAAAGCTTTAGATTTTTTTAATCATTAGCTAAAAACATAATAGAATATAGTAGATGTAAAAATTTAATTATATTTTATTTTTCTACTGCATCACAAACTTTTAGGTTTTTCCCCACTAATAAACAAAGTTAAAAGACTATAATCCATGACATATATTTTTATATAATATAGGTAAGAATTAAAATAAGCAATCAATCTAGAACTTATTGATATGTACCTTTTTCACATTGAATTATTGTAAATTAGATGTAAATATATTCAATATGTTTATTCTCCATCACGAAATTTCATGTTTCTTCGTCAGTAAGCCACAAAGTTAAAAGACTATAAATGAATGACAAATAAGTTATATCTACATGGGTATTCACTAAAATTAAATATTCAGTCTCAATGTTAATTGTATTCACCATAATCACATTGTATTATGGTATAATTGATGTAAAAAATTTCTAGGTTTATCTTCTTCTCCTCACCAAAATTTTGGTTTCTTCACGTCTAATAAACTAAGTTAAGAGACTACAAATGAATGGCCCATAATTTATAAACATGCATAACAATTAAAATAAAATAACCAAGCTCAATATTGTTTATATTCATCGTATTCACATTGACTTATGGTATATTACATATAAAAATATTCAACATTTTTCTTCACCATCCCAAAGAATTAGGTTTTTTTATCGCTAAGCAAAAGACATAATAGACTATAGCAGATGTAAAAAATTAATTATATTTTATTTTCCTACTCCATCACAAAATTTTAGGTTTTTCCCCGCTAAAAAACAAAGTTAAAAGACTATAATCCATGATATATATAAATTACATCTACATGGGTAAGGCAAGGCTGGTTGCTCAAGGATTCAGTCAACAAGAAGGTATTGATTACACTGAAACTTATGCTCTAGTGGCAAGGTTAGAATCTATACGCCTTCTTATTTCATTTGCTGCACATAATAACATCACTCTGTATCAGATGGATGTTAAAAGTGCCTTTCTTAATGGTATTATAGAAAAGGAAGTATATGTCCACCAACCTCCTGGTTTTGAAAGTGAAAACTTTCCAGATCATGTTTTTAAACTAAAGAAATCTCTTTATGGCTTAAAACAAGCTCCCAGAGCTTGGTATGAGAGGTTGAGCAATTTCCTTCTGAAGAAAAATTTTATCAGAGGAAAAGTGGATACAACTTTATTCTGTAAAACTGTTAAGAAAGATTTGTTGATTTGTCAAATTTATGTAGATGATATTATTTTTGGATCAACAAATATAATGCTTGGAAAGGAGTTTGCTAAATGTATGCAGGCAGAGTTTGAAATGAGCATGATGGGAGAATTGTGATTCTTTTTGGGAATCCAAGTCAACCAGACTCCAGAGTGCACCTACATACATCAAACCAAATATGTTAAAGAGCTTCTGAAGAAGTTCAACATGGTTGATAGTAAAATGGCAAAGACTCCAATGCACCCTACAAGCACTCTAGGTAAGGAAGAGGTAAGTAAGAAGGTAGATCAGAAACTCTACAGAGGTATGATAGGATCTCTTCTATACTTGACTGCTTCTAGACCCGATATTCTGTTTAGTGTCTGTTTATGTGCAAGATTCCAATCAGATCCTAGAGAATCACACTTAACAGATGTTAAGAGGATTCTAAGGTATCTGAAAGGTACTACTAACATGGGTCTGTGTTACAGAAGATCTGATGAATTTTCATTAGTTGGATTATGTGATGCTGATTATGCTGGAGACATAGTTGAACGTAAAAACACTTCTGGAAGCTGTCAGTTTCTTGGAAGTCATCTGATCTCATGGTACACCAAGAAGCAACCCACTATTGCACTATCAACTACAGAGGCAGAATACATTGTTGCTGCTGGATGTTGTACGCAGATGCTCTGGATGAAGAGTCAGTTAGAAGATTATCAGATCTATGAGAGTAATCTTTCTATCTTCTGTGATAATACTTCTTCTATATGTTTGTCAAAAAATCCAATTTTACATTCTAAGGCTAAACATATAGAAATTAAACATCACTTCATCAGAGACTATGTTCAGAAGGGTGTAATAAATCTAGCTTTTGTTGATACAGATCATCAATGGGCAGATATTTTCACAAAACCCCTTGCTGAAGATAGATTTAAGTTCATTCTGAAAAATATTTGTATGGATTTTTGTCCAGAGTAATATTTATCAGAGGCAACTTCTCAGATGCAAAATGTTTAAAGATCTGAAGTATTTCATTTGACTATTTGCTCATTTATCTTTAATTAATTTATTTGTGTGAAACTCTGAACTAACAAACTCAGAAGATCTGAAAGTTGGAAATGTTTCATTTCTTGAGAGACATCAGATGCACATACAAAGCAAACACGTGTCACTCAGTATCTGAAAAGATGGAGTGCTCTACTGAATTGACGTTTGAGGTATTGCTTTGAAAATCTCACTTTTCTTGGATTTCCCCCCAATTGTCATAATTTTAATTTGAAATGATTACTTTCATTAAATGCTGTACAAACGTGCGTATGTGTCTTTTGATGTGCCCAATGCTTGATTTTTAGTTGTCTATAAATACCACCTATCACACTATTTTCACACTTTTCACATTCACTACACCTATGCGTTTCTGTTCTCTCTTCAACCTCTACAAAAACCCTAAACCCAAATCAAGATCTTCTTCTTCACCAATGGCTTCTACATCAAATGCTGCTGAAATCTCCAACAAAACTATAATGTACAAGAAACCAGAACGCACTCTATTTACTCCAGTAGTAGATCTTGAGGTTCTGTGTGAGAGCTTCGTTGATCTTGAATCAATAAAGGAAAATGGGTTTGACCTAACAACTGCCATTAAAGCTCAAGGCTGGGAGAAGTACTTTGAGAGATTGATGGGTCTTGTGTACCCAACTCTTGTAAAGGAATTCTGGATTCACGCTAGCACTGGTCCTAAGTTCATTCAATCATCTGTCCTTGGGAAGGAGATAGTGATTACTGAGAAACTGATCAGGCAACTGTTCAGTTATACAGAATCTGATGGAGTTACAAACCTAGCCTCTTCACGTATTGATATGGCTAAGGTATATGAAGAAATCACTGTAGCTGGAACACCAACAAGTAAGGTTAAAGATCTGAAACCTATCTATAGGATCTGGGCAAAGATATTTATGAGTACAATCTTTCACAGAAAGCCAACCAACTCACCAGACTATGTGAGTCCAGAACATCTGTATTTCATGTACTGCATCAGCCATAATGTTAAGGTGGATCTGCCTTATCTGATCTTCAGTCATCTTCTGACTCATGTCAAAGAGACTAGAGAAGAGGTCAGAGCTAAACCTAGGAAAGTTAGAACTTGGATACCTCTGGGAAGACTTATTTCAGACATCCTTGTTGAAAACAAGCTGGTAAAGCATCTGACAGATGCAAAGATAATAGAGGATCTGTCATACATCATTGGATCTGAGATAAATGGACTCAATCTGAAAAGGATGAAAATCATTTCAGAGCTGAATGGTAAACTAAGGAAGATAAACTCTGAGGAGGTCAATGGCAGAAGGATACCCTTAGAAGACTTTCCAATGTTCAGTGCAGATGAACCAAAGGATATTGTCTGGACTTACATTGCAGAGTGTCTGAAGGAAGGAATTCCTCTACCTGCTAACCTTGTTCAGAAACAAGGAGAAGAAATGCCCAATCTGATGAAGGAAAGGCATAGTAAGAGAAAAGCTGAAGAAGGATCGGTTCAGAAGAAAAGGAAAGTATCTGAAGTTCCAAGGAAGAAGAAGAAAGGAGCAAAGAAAGCCAGAATCAATTCTAGAGATGCCACTCTGGAAGAAATTAGAGACACTATTCATCAGGTATTAACATCTGATCCTACACCTGCTATTCATTCACCCCTTTCATTACCACAACTCTCTCCAAACCTTAGACAAAGAACTTCAAAACCCAAACAATCTGCAAATCTTTCATCTGAACCACCCTCATCTGAACCAGTACATTCACTATCATTTTCTGTACCAATTCCCTCTGAACCCCAACCTCATATTACATCTGAACCCCCTCAAACAATTCAATCAGAAATTCCACAAACTCAATCAATTCAACCAGAAATTCCACAAACAGAAATTACTCAACCTGAGATTTCACAAACAGAAATTCCTCACACAGAAATTCCACAACCAGAAATGTCACAACCAGAAAATCCCCAATTAGAAATTCCTCAACCAGAAATAATCATCTCAGAACTAAACCAACCAGAGACTGTTCAAACTGAACACTCTGAACAACCAATTCCATCAGAAGATCCAAATCTTTCTGACAATATTCTGGATATTGAACCCCTCAATCAATCCATTATCATTTCTTCAACATCTGTTCACTCAGATGAATCTTCTGATTGTGAATCATCTGATTCATCTGATTTTGAACCAGAGTCACTCAAACAAGCACGTTCTGAAAGTGCTATGAAGGAACATCTTAACATTTCCATGTTTCATACTCCACCAAACTCTCCACCTCAACCACAACCATCTGAAATTCAACCATCTGAAACTCAAACATCTGAAACCCAAACCATCCCTCAACCATCTGAAACCAATTTATCTGAAACACAAACCATTCCTCAACCATCTGAACTCCCTCAATCTGACATCCAAACATCTCAACCAACATCACCTCAACCACAACCATCTGAACCTACACCATCTGAACCTACTCCTGTTAACACTCCAAATCCTAATCCCTCTGAACAGTCTGAACAGTCAGATCAAGGATCATGTGTTAATGCTATGTTTGAAATTTTCAAAAAGGAGATAGATTCTGAATATGCTCGTGTTAAGGATGTGTGCATGTCAAGTTTAGATCCAACTGTTTCAAATGCTGCTTGGAAGCGTTTCATCTGGATGTTCAACAAAGCTGCCTTAAAAGTTAGAGCTAAATGCTCTAAGCTTGCTAAGACTAAGTTTGCAGAATTAACCAAGGTAACTCTGATGAACATGCCTCCTCCTCCTCCTGTGTTTCTTTTGGAAGCTGCTCTTCCAGAGGTTCCTGAATCTGAAATGGTTGAACAAGCTTCTGAAGAGAACCAGTCTGAAGAAAATCCTGCTGCTACTACATCTGCTCCTTCTTCATCTGTGGTCACAGAGCTTGTGAATGATGTTAAAGAAATAAAAGATTGGATGATCAAGCAAGAGAAGACAACTGAGAGTCAACTGCTAAAATGACAGAGCTTCTGACCCTTATTGCCTCACGTCAGACTTAGTTTTATTTGTTGTTTTCGCACATGTTATTGCTTTTGTTGTTTTCTTATTGTTGTGTTATGCGTTTTGGCATCTGCCTGTTTGACTGTGAACTTTGATATGTTTAATTGAATGTTGATGTTTTTGCTTCTATATGCTTCTTTTCTTCTGTATCTTTATGTCTTTAAAAATCTTTTTGATTATGACAAAAAGGGGGAGAAAAAGAGAATCTGATTGTTCAAACTATAAGCAATTACTAAAACTGAAATTCAGACATTTTTTTAACTTACTTTGAATTTAAGTCTTTCAGATTACATTGATATATCTGACATAATTCATTGAAGTTACCCTGAGACTTTTCCAACCAGAACCTGATCTTCAAAGCAAATTTGAGTATTCAATCAACTCAGATAGTTTACTCTGATACCTTTACTCTGGAAGATAATTCAAGCAAGATGATAACCAGGCGCTCTGACTGAAGGAAGTCATAATTATTTGGTATCAAGATTTGACTCTGAAAGTCAAACCTCTTGCATCAGGCTCTAAATCTGAAATATACTTAATCAAAAAGGGAAGTGTTTTCTTCTATTAGAGTATTTATTTCAGGGGGAGATTGTTAATCTCAGGGGGAGTTATAATTCATATCTTTTTAATTGAACAAAATTCCTCATGTTTTGTCATCATCAAAAAGGGGGAGATTGTAAGAACATAGATTGTTTCTTAGTTATATCTCTATGTTTTGATGATAACACTTATGAATTTTGTATTCAAGAACTATATACTCTAAATTTGTTCTAGACTGTTTGCTACAGGTACTAAAGAAAATATTCTTAAAGAGAAAATTTGGATCTGAACAATGATATTATGAAAGGCTTCAAAGGTTCAAGAGCATCTTAGATGAAGATCTGAACGCTGCCTCCAGAAGAATCTGAGTGCTATCTACTAAAGATTCTGAAGCAGAAGCCTCTAAAGAATAAAAGACTCTGAGAGTTCAGAAGCTTAGTCATCAGAAGACTCTGAAGATACTGCGCTGCATAAGTATTGAGAATCTGATATAGAAGACTCTGCTCTGACAAAATTACACGCTCAAGCACACAAGGTGCACATACTCTGACTCAGCACAATCTGAAGAACATCCCAAGACTCTGAAGATCCAAAAGATCTCTACTCTGGAGATTCTGAAGATCCAGACTCTAATGTTGATAGCTGAACTTACTTAGTGAAGAAGATTTGAATATGAACGTTGGCATATCTCAACAGCTCTTTCCTATTTTATGCTAGACACAAGAACACAGACAAAAAGGTTTTATCTGTGCATTCCATTCTAAGGAAAGTTTCTGCAAAGTAAAAGACAAAAGGCATCAGGCTTTTTCAGCACAACCTCCAATGTAAAGACAAAAGGTTCCAGGCTTTTCAGCACAACCTTCAACGTTGAGAAGACTTCATGGATCTAAGTGCCTATATAAAGAAGTCCACTCCATCTTCTTCAGTAACGAACAACTTGCAAAAAATCACTCATCAAAGCAAATCTCTGAAAGCTCTTATATTTTATTTTGCTGTAACATTGTTCTTAAACTTAAGAGAAATATCACAGTTGTGATAATAGCTTCTTAGAAGCATTCTTACTCTTGTAATAGTTTTACATTGATTGTAAAAGGTTTTCCTTAAGAGGATCCAGTTGGGATCAGTAGCTCTTGAGAAGACTAAGAACTGTTGTTCTTAGGTGTTACTATTGTAATCTGTTTGATTAAATAGTGGATTAAGTCCTTGACTGAGAAAGGCAAATCACTCTTGAGAGGGTGGACTGGAGTAGTTGAGTTTAACGAACCAGAATAAAAATAATTGTGTTTGAATCTTGGATTATTTGTCATACTTATTCAACCCCCCCTTCTAAGTAATTTTCTCACCTTCAGTTGGCATCAGAGCTCCGGTTCTGCGTGTGCTACCACTTAACCGTGTCAGTAAAGATCCAGTGAGAAAAGTTACTTTGATAAATATCTGTTTGTCATTATGGGTGATACATCTACATCCAAATGTAACAAATATGAAGGGGATAGAATCAGCACAAAGTCTCCCATGTTTGATGGAGAGAAATTTGATTACTGGAAGGACAGGATAGAAAGTTTCTTCCTTGGGTGTGATGTTGATTTGTGGGACTTGGTTATTGATGGCTATGAATATCCTACAAATGAGGATGACAAAAAATTTGACAGAAAATTAATGACAGAAGCCCAGAAGAAGGATTTCAAAAATCACCATAAGGCTAGGACAATATTGCTTAATGCAATCTCTCATACTGAGTATGAAAAGATTACTAACAGAGAAACAGCTCATGGAATGTTTGAGTCACTTAAAATGACTCATGAAGGAAATTCTCAAGTGAAGGAGACCAAGGCTCTGGCGCTTATACAGAAGTATGAAGTGTTCAAAATGGAAGAATCTGAAAATATAGAAACTATGTTTTCTAGATTCCAGATCCTTACAGCTGGTCTAAAGGTTCTGGACAAGGGATACTCTACATCAGATCATGTAAAGAAAATCATCAGAAGTCTACCTACCAGATGGAAACCAATGGTGACTGCCTTGAAGATGGCTAAAGATATGAACAAGATCTCTTTAGAAGAACTCATCAGCTCACTGAGGAGCCATGAAATTGAGCTTGAGGAAGATGAACCTCAGAAGAAAGAAAAAGGTAAATCTGTTGCTTTAAAATCTAATAAATCTGCTAAAGCTTTGCAGGTTATTGAAGAAAGCTCTGAAGAATCTTCTTCTGAAGAAGAAGATGAATTATCCATGCTGTCCAGAAGGATCAACAGACTCTGGAAGCACAAGGGAAAGAAGTTCAACAACTTCAGAAAATCTGATCATAGAAAGGAATCTTCTGGGCACAGAAGATTTGGCAAGAAAGAAGTTGTATGCTATGAGTACAAAGAACCTGGGCATTATAAGAATGATTGCCCCAAACTTCAAAGAGAAAAACCTAAGAAGAAGGTTGACAAAAAGAAGAAGGTTCTGATGGCAACATGGGATGACTCAGATGAATCTGAATCAGAAGAAGAATGTGCCAATGTTACACTGATGGCCAGCACAGAAGATCAGGAGGAAGGAACCTCAGGATATGAATCAGATTCTGAATCTGACAATGACGCTGAAGAGGTAATGGCTAAACTTACTAAAGAAGAACTGATAAAAGTTTTATCAGAAGTTCTGAAAAGTTATAACAATATCAAACTCAAATACAAGAAGCTGAAAAGCAGTCTTGAATCTGAGATTGATCTTCTGAAGACAGAACTTGTTGAGCAAAAAGAAATTAATCTGAAAAACAAAAATGACTTTGAAACAACTCAACAAGAATTTGAATCTGAGACTAAGTCATGTGAAAACATTTTGGAAAAATATGACTCTAGCTTTCAGAGATTCCTTACTAAGAGCATAGACAGAAGCAAGATGGATTCTATGATCTATGGTGTTAGTGGGAACAACAAAAGAGGTATTGGATATGAATCTTGCTCTGGAAGTAATCCAAAATCTGTTGACAAACTCTTCATCAAGAAGACACCTCTGTACTCTCAATTTAAGTTTGATCACTTAAATGACATTAAACACACAAGCTCTGAGAAGAATACTTATGTGTTTAAACCCAAGGCAAGTCAGAATAAACATTATGTTGAAAAACAGAAGTTTAGACAAACCTACAAACCAACTAACCCTAAAGGACCCAAGAAGATCTAGGTACCTAAGAACAAAATAATCCCTGTTGCAGATGTTCTTAGCAGCAAGATCAGGACGCCAGTCATGGTACCTGGATTCTGGATGCTCACGACACATGACAGGAGAAAGGTCTATGTTCCAAAGCCTGGAACTTAGATCTGGAGGTGACGTGAAGTTTGGAGGGAACCAGAAAGGCAAGATCATTGGATCTGGCACTATTGGAAATGGTAAACTTCCCTCTATTACTAATGTTTTACTTGTTGAAGGGTTAAAGCATAACTTATTGTCCATAAGTCAATTAAGTGACAATGGTTATGATATCACCTTTAATCAAAAATATTGTAAAGCTATAAGTCAAAAGGATGGCTCTATCCTATTTAGTGGTAAGAGGAAAAACAACATTTATAAAATAAATCTTTCAGAACTTAAAGTTCAAAATGTTAAATGCCTCTTGTCTGTTAATGAAGAGCAATGGGTCTGGCACAGAAGACTGGGCCATATTAATATGAGACGTATATCTCAGATTAATAAACTTAATCTTGTCAGAGGACTCCCTAATCTGAAGTTCACTTCAGATGCTCTTTGTGAAGCATGCCAAAAGGGGAAGTTTTCAAAAACATCTTTTAAATCAAAAAATGTTGTTTCTACTTCCAAACCACTAGAATTACTTCATATTGATCTGTTTGGACCAGTGAAAACTGCATCCATCAGAGGCAAGAAGTATGGATTAGTCATTGTTGATGACTATAGTAGATGGACATGGGTAAAGTTCTTAAAACACAAGGATGAGTCACATTCTGTGTTCTTTGACTTCTACAAGCAAGTCCAGAATGAAAAGGATTTCAAAATCATAAAAGTCAGAAGTGATCATGGTGGTGAATTTGAAAATAAATATTTTGAAAAATATTTTTCTGAAAATGGCATTGCTCATGATTTTTCCTGTCCTAGAACTCCACAACAAAATGGGGTTGTAGAGAGGAAAAACAGGACTCTGCAAGAAATGGCCAGAACCATGATCAATGAGACAAATCTGGCAAAACACTTTTGGGCAGAAGCAATCAACACAGCTTGTTACATTCAGAACAGAGTGTCTTTAAGACCTCTTCTGAAAAAGACTCCATATGAATTGTGGAAGAACAGAAAGCCTAACATTTCATATTTTCATCCTTTTGGATGTACTTGTTATATACTTAACACTAAAGAAAATCTTAACAAGTTTGATTCCAAAGCATAGAAGTGTTTCATGCTTGGTTATTCTGAACGCTCTAAAGGCTACAGAGTATTCAATACTGAAACCTAGATTGTGGAAGAATCTATTCATGTAATATTTGATGATAAGCTTGGCTCTGAAAAGCCAAAGCAGTTTGAGAATTCTACAGATAGAGAAGTGATTCTCACAGACTCTGAAGGATCAGAGGCAGAAAAGACTAAAGAGAAGGAATCTGAAGCAACTCCAGATGCTATTCCCCTATCTTCTCAATTGGACAACTTACACATTTCTGAAAGATCAAATGTCAAAGGATCTTCTTCCAGAATCAAGGCATCTCACCCAGAAGATGTGATTATTGGAAAGAAAGATGATCCAATAAGGACAAGATCCTATCTCAGAACATCTGAATCTTCATTGTTTGGCTTAGTGTCAATAATTGAACCAACATCTGTGGATGAGGCTCTGAAAGATAATGAATGGATTATTGCCATGCAAGAAGAGCTAAATCAATTCACCAGAAATGAAGTTTGGGATCTGGTTCCTAGACCTAAAGGATTCAATGTTATTGGAACAAAATGGGTCTTCAGGAATAAGTTGAATGAAAAGGGAGAAGTTGAGAGGAATAAGGCAAGGCTGGTTGCTCAAGGATACAGTCAACAAGAAGGTATTGATTACACTGAAACTTATGCTCCAGTGGCAAGGTTAGAATCTATACGCCATCTTATTTCATTTGCTGCACAGAATAACATCACTCTGTATCAGATGGATGTTAAAAGTGCCTTTCTTAATGGTATTATAAAAGAGGAAGTATATGTCCACCAACCTCCTGGTTTTGAAAGTGAAAACTTTCCAGATCATGTTTTTAAACTAAAGAAATCTCTTTATGGCTTAAAACAAGCTCCCAGAGCTTGGTATGAGAGGTTGAGCAATTTCCTTCTGAAGAAAAATTTTATCAGAGGAAAAGTGGATACAACTTTATTCTGTAAAACTGTTAAGAAAGATTTGTTGACTTGTCAAATTTATGTAGATGATATTATTTTTGGATCAACAAATATTATGCTTGGAAAAGAGTTTGCTAAATGTATGCAGGCAGAGTTTGAAATGAGCATGATGGGAGAATTGAGATTCTTTTTGGGAATCCAAGTCAACCAGACTCCAGAGTGCACCTACATACATCAAACCAAATATGTTAAAGAGCTTCTGAAGAAGTTCAACATGGTTGATAGTAAAATGGCAAAGACTCCAATGCACCCTACAAGCACTCTAGGTAAGGAAGAGGTAAGTAAGAAGGTAGATCAGAAACTCTACAGAGGTATGATAGGATCTCTTCTATACTTGACTGCTTCTAGACCTGATATTCTGTTTAGTGTCTGCTTATGTGCAAGATTCCAATCAGATCCTAGAGAATCACACTTAACAACTGTTAAGAGGATTCTAAGGTATCTGAAAGGTACTACTAACATGGGTCTGTGTTACAGAAGATCTGATGAATTTTCATTAGTTGGATTCTGTGATGCTGATTATGCTGGAGACAGAGTTGAACGTAAAAGCACTTCTGGAAGCTGTCAGTTTCTTGGAAGTCATCTGATCTCATGGTACACCAAGAAGCAACCCACTATTGCACTATCAACTATATAGGCAGAATACATTGCTGCTGCTGGATGTTGTACGCAGATGCTCTGGATGAAGAGTCAGTTAGAAGATTATCAGATCTATGAGAGTAATCTTTCTATCTTCTGTGATAATACTTCTTCTATATGTTTGTCAAAAAATCCAATTTTACATTCTAAGGCTAAACATATAGAAATTAAACATCACTTCATCAGAGACTATGTTCAGAAGGGTGTAATAAATCTAGCTTTTGTTGATACAGATCATCAATGGGCAGATATTTTCACAAAACCCCTTGCTGAAGATAGATTTAAGTTCATTCTGAAAAATATTTGTATGGATTCTTGTCCAGAGTAATATTTATCAGAGGCAACTTCTCAGATGCAAAATGTTTAAAGATCTGAAGTATTTCATCTGACTATTTGCTCATTTATCTTTAATTAATTTATTTGTGTGAAACTCTGAACTAACAAACTCAGAAGATCTAAAAGTTGGAAACATTTCATTTCTTGAGAGACATCAGATGCACATACAAAGCAAACACGTGTCACTCAGTATCTGAAAAGATGGAGTGCTCTACTGAATTGACATTTGAGGTATTGCTTTGAAAATCTCACTTTTCTTGGATTTCCCCCCAATTGTCATAATTTTAATTTGAAATGATTACTTTCATTAAATGTTGTACAAACGTGCATATGTGTCTTTTGATGTGCCCAATGCTTGATTTTTAGTTGTCTATAAATACCACCTATCACACTATTTTCACACTTTTCACATTCACTACACCTATGCGTTTCTGTTCTCTCTTCAACCTATACAAAAACCCTAAACCCAAATCAAGATCTTCTTCTTCATCAATGGCTTCTACATCAAATGCTGCTGAAATCTCCAACAAAACTATAATGTACAAGAAACCAGAACGCACTCTATTTACTCCAGTAGTAGATCTTGAGGTTCTGTGTGAAAGCTTCGTTGATCTTGAATCAATAAAGGAAAATGGGTTTGACCTAACAACTGCCATTAAAGCTCAAGGCTGGGAGAAGTACTTTGAGAGATTGATGGGTCCTGTGTACCCAACTCTTGTAAAGGAATTCTGGATTCACGCTAGCACTAGTCCTAAGTTCATTCAATCATTTGTCCTTGGGAAGGAGATAGTGATTACTGAGAAACTGATCAGGCAACTTTTCAGTTATACAGAATCTGATGGAGTTACAAACCTAGCCTCTTCACGTATTGATATGGCTAAGGTATATGAAGAAATCACTGTAGCTGGAACACCAACAAGTAAGGTTAAAGATCTGAAACCTATCTATAGGATCTGGGCAAAGATATTTATGAGTACAATCTTTCACAGAAAGCCAACCAACTCACCAGACTATGTGAGTCCAGAACATCTGTATTTCATGTACTGCATCAGCCATAATGTTAAGGTGGATCTGCCTTATCTGATCTTCAGTCATCTTCTGACTCATGTCAAAGAGACTAGAGAAGAGGTCAGAGCTAAACCTAGGAAAGTTAGAACTTGGATACCTCTGGGAAGACTTATTTCAGACATCCTTGTTGAAAACAAGCTGGTAAAGCATATGACAGATGCAAAGATAACAGAGGATCTGTCATACATCATTGGATCTGAGATAAATGGACTCAATCTAAAAAGGATGAAAATCATTTCAGAGCTGAATGGTAAACTAAGGAAGATAAACTCTGAGGAGGTCAATGGCAGAAGGATACCCTTAGAAGACTTTCCAATGTTCAGTGCAGATGAACCAAAGGATATTGTCTGGACTTACATTGCAGAGTGTTTGAAGGAAGGAATTCCTCTACCTGCTAACCTTGTTCAGAAACAAGGAGAAGAAATGCCCAATCTGATGAAGGAAAGGCGTAGTAAGAGAAAAGCTGAAGAAGGATCGGTTCAGAAGAAAAGGAAAGTATCGGAAGTTCCAAGGAAGAAGAAGAAAGGAGCAAAGAAAGCCATAATCAATTCTAGAGATGCCACTCTGGAAGAAATTAGAGACACTATTCATCAGGTATTAACATCTGATCCTACACCTGCTGTTCATTCACCCCTTTCATCACCACAACTCTCTCCAAACCTTAGACAAAGAACTTCAAAACCCAAACAATCTGCAAATCTTTCATCTGAACCACCCTCATCTGAACCAGTACATTCACAATCATTTTCTATACCAATTCCCTCTGAACCCCAACCTCATATTACATATGAACCCCCTCAAACAATTTAATCAGAAATTCCACAAACTCAATCAATTCAACCAGAAATTCCACAAACAGAAATTACTCAACCTGAGATTTCACAAACAGAAATTCCTCAAACAGAAATTCCACAACCAGAAATGTCACAACCAGAAAATCCCCAATTAGAAATTCCTCAACCAGAAATAATCATCTCAGAACCAAACCAACCAGAGACTGTTCAAACTGAACGCTCTGAACAACCAATTCCATCAGAAGATCCAAATCTTTCTGACAATATTCTGGATATAGAACCCCTCAATCAATCCATTATCATTTCTTCAACATCTGTTCACTCAGATGAATATTCTGATTGTGAATCATCTGATTTTGAACCAGAGTCACTCAAACAAGCATGTTCTGAAAGTGCTATGAAGGAACATCTTAACATTTCCATCTTTCATACTCCACCAAACTCTCCACCTCAACCACAACCATCTGAAACTCAAACATCTGAAACCCAAACCATCCCTCAACCATCTGAAACCAATTTATCTGAAACACAAACCATTCCTCGACCATCTGAAATCCCTCAATCTGACATCCAAACATCTCACTCAACATCACCTCAACCACAACCATCCAAACCTACACCATCTGAACCTACTCCTGTTAACACTCCAAATCCTAATCCCTCTGAACAGTCTGAACAGTCAGATCTAGGATCATGTGTTAATGCTATGTTTGAAATTTTCAAAAAGGAGATAGATTCTGAATATGCTCGTGTTAAGGATGTGTGCATGTCAAGTTTGGATCCAACTGTTTCAAATGCTGCTTGGAAGCATTTCATCTGGATGTTCAACAAAGCTGCCTTAAAAGTTAGAGCTAAATGCTCTAAGCTTGCTAAGACTAAGTTTGCAGAATTAATCAAGGTAACTCTGATGAACATGCCTCCTCCTCCTCCTGTGTTGCTTCTGGAAGCTGCTCCTCCAGAGGTTCCTGAATCTGAAATGGTTGAACAAGCTTCTGAAGAGAACCAGTCTGAAGAGAACCCTGCTGCTACTGCATCTGCTCCTTCTTCATCTGTGGTCACAGAGCTTGTGAATGATGTTAAAGAAATAAAAGATTGGATGATCAAGCAAGAGAAGACAACTGATGAGATCAAGACCTGGATGTCTAAGCAAGAAGAGTCAACTGCTAAAATGACAGAGCTTCTGACCCTTATTGCCTCACGCCAGACTTAGTTTTATTTGTTGTTTTTGCACATGTTATTGCTTTTGTTGTTTTCTTATTGTTGTGTTATGCATTTTGGCATCTGCCTGTTTGACTGTGAACTTTGATATGTTTAATTGAATGTTGATGTTTTTGCTTCTATATGCTTCTTTTCTTCTGTATCTTTATGTCTTTAAAAATCTTTTTGATTATGACAAAAAGGGGGAGAAAAAGAGAATCTGATTGTTCAAACTATAAGCAATTACTAAAACTGAAATTCAGACATTTTATTAACTTACTTTGAATTTAAGTCTTTCAGATTACATTGATATATCTGACACAATTCATTGAAGTTACCCTAAGAATTTTCCAACCAGAACCTGATCTTCAAAGCAAATCTGAGTATTCAATCAACTCAGATAGTTTACTCTGATACCTTTACTCTGGAAGATAATTCAAGCAAGATGATAACCAGGCACTCTGACTGAAGGAAGTCATAATTATCTGGTATCAAGATTTGACTCTGAAAGTCAAACCTCTTGCATCAGGCTCTAAATCTGAAATATACTTAATCAAAAAGGGAAGTGTTTTCTTCTATTAGAGTATTTATTTCAGGGGGAGATTATTAATCTCAGGGGGAGTTATAATTCATATCTTTTTAATTGAACAAAATTCCTCATGTTTTGTCATCATCAAAAAGGGAGAGATTGTAAGAACACAGATTGTTTCTTAGTTATATCTCTATGTTTTGATGATAACACTTATGAATTTTGTATTCAAGAATTATATACTCTAAATTTGTTCTAGACTGTTTGCTACAGGTACTAAAGAAAATATTCTTAAAGAGCAAATTCGGATCTGAACAATGATATTATGAAAGGCTTCAAAGGTTCAAGAGCATCTTAGATGAAGATCTGAATGCAGCCTCCAGAAGAATCTGAGTGCTATCTACTAAAGATTCTGAAGCAGAAGCCTCTAAAGAATAAAAGACTCTGAGAGTTCAGAAGCTTAGTCATTAGAAGACTTTGAAGATACTGCGCTGCATAAGTATTGAGAATCTGATATAGAAGACTCTGCTCTGACAAAATTACACGCTCAAGCACACAAGCTGCACATACTCTGACTCAGCACAATCTGAAGAACATCCCAAGACTCCGAAGATCCAAAAGATCTCTACTCTGGAGATTCTGAAGATCCAAACTCTAATGTTGAAAGCTGAACTTACTTAGTGAAGATTTGAATATGTACGTTGGCATATCTCAACAGCTCTTTCCTATTTTATGCTAGACACAAGAACACAGACAAAAAGGTTTTATTTGTGCATTCCATTCTAAGGAAAGTTTCTGCAAAGTAAAAGACAAAACGCATCAGGCTTTTTCAGCACAGCCTCCAATGTAAAGACAAAAGGCTCCAGGCTTTTCAGCACAACCTTCAACGTTGAGAAGACTTCATGGATCTAAGTGCCTATATAAAGAAGTCCACTCCATCTTCTTCAGTAACGAACAACTTGCAAAAAATCACTCATCAAAGCAAATCTCTGAAAGCTCTTATATTTTATTTTGCTGTAACATTGTTCTTAAACTTAAGAGAAATATCACAGTTGTGATAATAGCTTCTTAGAAGCATTCTTACTCTTGTAATAGTTTTACATTGATTGTAAAAGGTTTTCCTTAAGAGGATCCAGTTGGGATCAGTAGCTCTTGAGAAGACTAAGAACTGTTGTTCTTAGGTGTTACTATTGTAATCTGTTTGATTAAATAGTGGATTAAGTCCTTGACTGAGAAAGGCAAATCACTCTTGAGAGGGTGGACTGGAGTAGTTGAGTTCAACGAACCAGGATAAAAATAACTGTGTTTGAATCTTGGATTATTTGTCATACTTATTCAACCCCCCCTTCTAAGTTATTTTCTCACCTTCAGTTGGCATCAGAGCTCCGGTTCTGCGTGTGCTACCACTTAACCGTGTCAGTAAAGATCCAGTGAGAAAAGTTACTTTGATAAATATCTGTTTGTCATTATGGGTGATACATCTACATCCAACTGTAACAAATATGAAGGGGATAGAATCATCACAAAGCCTCCCATGTTTGATGGAGAGAAATTTGATTACTAGAAGGACAGGATAGAAAGTTTCTTCCTTGGGTATGATGCTGATTTGTGGGACTTGGTTATTGATGGCTATGAACATCCTACAAATGAGGATGGCAAGAAAGTTGACAGAAAATCAATGACAGAAGCCCAGAAGAAGGATTTCAAAAATCACCATAAGGCTAGGACAATATTGCTTAATGCAATCTCTCATACTGAGTATGAAAAGATTACTAACAGAGAAACAGCTCATGGAATGTTTGAGTCACTTAAAATGACTCATGAAGGAAATTCTCAAGTGAAGGAGACCAAGGCTCTGGCGCTTATACAGAAGTATGAAGCGTTCAAAATGGAAGAATCTGAAAATATAGAAACTATGTTTTCTAGATTCTAGATCCTTACAGCTGGTCTAAAGGTTCTGGACAAAGGATACTCTACATCAGATCATGTAAAGAAAATCATCAGAAGTCTACCTACCAGATGGAGACCAATGGTGACTGCCTTGAAGATGGCTAAAGATCTGAACAAGATCTCTTTAGAAGAACTCATCAGCTCACTGAGGAGCCATGAAATTGAGCTTGAGGAAGATGAACCTCAGAAGAAAGAAAAAGGTAAATCTGTTGCTTTAAAATCTAATAAATCTGCTAAAGCTTTGCAGGTTATTGAAGAAAGCTCTGAAGAATCTTCTTCTGAAGAAAAAGATGAATTATCCATGCTGTCCAGAAGGATCAACAGACTCTGGAAGCACAAGGGAAAGAAGTTCAACAACTTTAGAAAATCTGACCATAGAAAGGAATCTTCTGGGCACAGAAGATCTGGCAAGAAAGAAGTTGTATGCTATGAGTGCAAAGAACCTGGGCATTATAAGAATGATTGCCCCAAACTTCAAAGAGAAAAACCTAAGAAGAAGGTTGACAAAAAGAAGAAGGTTCTGATGGCAACATGGGATGACTCAGATGAATCTGAATCAACTTCTGAATCAGAACAAGAATGTGCCAATGTTGCACTGATGGCCAGCACAGAAGATCAGGAGGAAGGAACCTCAGGATATGAATCAGATTCTGAATCTGACGATGACGCTGAAGAGGTAATGGCTAAACTTACTAAAGAAGAACTGATAAAAGTTTTATCAGAAGTTCTGAAAAGTTATAACAATATCAAACTCAAATACAAGAAGCTGAAAAGCAGTCTTGAATCTGAGATTGATCTTTTGAAGACAGAACTTGTTGAGCAAAAAGAAATTAATCTGAAAAACAAAAATGACTTTGAAACAACTCAACAAGAATCTGAATCTGAGACTAAGTCATGTGAAAACATTTTGGAAAAATATGACTCTAGCTTTCAGAGATTCCTTACTAAGAGCATAGACAGAAGCAAGATGGATTCTATGATCTATGGTGTTAGTGGGAACAACAAAAGAGGTATTGGATATGAATCTTCCTCTGGAAGTAATCCAAAATCTGTTGACAAACTCTTCATCAAGAAGACACCTCTGTACTCTCAATTTAAGTTTGGTCACTTAAATGACATTAAACACACAAGCTCTGAGAAGAATACTTATGTGTTTAAACCCAAGGCAAGTCAGAATAAACATTATGTTGAAAAACAGAAGTTTAGACAAACCTACAAACCATCCCAAAGCTTTAGATTTTTTTAATTATTAAGCTAAAAACACAATAGACTATAGTATATGTAAAAATTGAATTATATTTTATTTTTCTACTGCATCACAAACTTTAAGGTTTTTCCCTACTAATAAACAAAGTTAAAAGACCATAATCCATGACATATATTTTATATAACATAGGTAAAAATTAAAATAAATAACCAAACTTGTGTTTATTGATCTTTACCATTTTCACAGTGAATTATGGAAAATTAGATGTAAATATGTTCAATATGTTCCTTCTCCATGACAAAATTTCACATTTATTCGTCAGTAAGCCACAGAGTTAAAAGACTATAAATGAATGAAAAATAAACTACATCTACCTGGGTAATCACTAAAATTAAATATTTAAGCTCAATGTTATTTGTATTCATTATAATCACATTGTATTATTGTATAATAGATGTAAACAATTTCTATATTTTTCTTGTTTTCCATCACCAAAATTTTGGTTTCTTCACGTCTAAGACACTAAGTTAAGAGACTACAAATGAATGATCCAAAATTTACATACGCATAACAATTATAATTAAATAATCAAGCTAAATGTGTTTTATATTCATCGTATTCACATTGACTTATTGTATATTACATAGAAAAATATTCAATATTTTTCGTCACCTTTCAAAAGCTTTAGATTTATTTAATCATTAAGCTAAAAGCATAATAGACTATAGTAGATGTAAAAATTGAATTATATTTTATTTTTCTACTGCATCACAAACTTTTAGGTTTTTCCCCACTAATAAACAAAGTTAAAAGACTATAATCCATGACATATATTTTATATAATATAGGTAAGAATTAAAAATAAACAATCAATCTAGAACTTATTGATATTTACCTTTTTCACATTGAATTATTGTAAATTAGATATAAATATATTCAATAAGTTTCTTCTCCATCATGAAATTTCATATTTCTTCGTGACTAAGTTACAGAGTTAAATGACTATAAATGAATGATAAATAAATTATACCTACTCCGGTAATCACTAGAATTAAATATTCAATCTCAGTGTTAATTTTATTCACCATAATCACATTGTATTATGGCATAATAGATGTAAAATATTTCTAGCTTTTTCTTCTTCTCCTCACCAAAATTTTGGTTTCTTCACGTCTAACAAACTAAGTTAAGAGACTACAAACCAATGGCCCATAATTTATAAATATGCATAACAATTAAAACAAAATAACCAAGCTCAATATTGTTTATATTCATCGTATTCACATTAACTTATGGTATATTACATCTAAAAATATTCAATATTTTTCTTCACCATCCCAAAGATTAAGGTTTTTTATCGCTAAGCAAAAAACATAATAGACTAAAGCAGATGTAACAAATTAATTATATTTTATTTTCCTACTCCATCACAAAATTTTAGGTTTTTCCCCGCTAAAAAACAATGTTAAAAGACTATAATCCATGATATATATAAGTTACATCTACATGGGTAATCACTAAAATTAAATATTTAAGCTCAATGTTATTTGTATTCATTATAATCACATTGTATTATGGTATAATAGACGTAAACAATTTCTATATTTTTATTCTTCTCCATCACCATAATTATGGTTTCTTCACCTCTAAGAAATTACGTTAAGAGACCACAAATGATTGACCCATAATTTATACATATGCATAACAATTAAAATTAAATAATCAAGCTCAATATTTTTATATTCATCGTATTCACATTGACTTATGGTTTATTACATCGAAAAATATTCAATATTTTTATTCACCATCCCAAAGCTATAGGTTTTTTTATCACTAAGCTAAAAACATAATAGACTATAGTAGATGTAAAAATTTATTTTTATTTTATTTTTCTACTCCATCACAAAATTTTAGGTTTTTCCCCACTAAAAAATAAAATTAAAAGACTATAATCCATGACATATATTTTTATAATATAGGTAAAAATTAAAATAAATAACCAAGCTAGTATTAATTGATATTTACCATTTTCAAAATGAATTATGGTAAATTAGATGTAAATATGTTCAATATGTTTCTTCTCCATGACCAAATTTCATGTTTCTTCGTCAGTAAGCAACAAAGTTAATAGACTATAAATGAATGACAAATAAACTACATCTATATGGGTAATAACTAAAATTAATGATTTAAGCTCAATGTTATTTGTATTCATTATAATCACATTGTATTATTGTATAATAGATGTAAACAATTTCTATATTTTTCTTGTTCTCCATCACCAAAATTTTGGTTTCTTCACGTTTAAGACACTAAGTTAAGAGACTACAAATGAATGATCCAAAATTTATACATACACATAACAATTAAAATTAAATAATCAAGCTAAATGTTTTTTGTATTCATCGTATTCACATTGACTTTTGGTATATTACATAGAAAAATATTCAATCTTTTTCCTTACCATCCCAAAGATTTAGATTTTTTTAATCATTAAGCTAAAAACATAATATTCTATAGTAGATGTAAAATTAGAATTTATTTTTTATTTTTCTACAGCATCACAAACTTTTAGGTTTTTCCCCACTAATAAACAAAGTTAAAAGACTATATTCCATGACATATATTTTATATAATATAGGTAAGAATTAAAAAGAAACAATCAATCTAGAACTTATTGATATTTACCTTTTTTAAATTGAATTATTGTAAATTAGATGTAAATATATTCAATATGTTTCTTCTCCATCATGAAATTTCATGTTTCTTCGTCAGTAAGTTACAGAGTTAAATGACTATAAATGAATGACAAATAAATTATACCTACATCGGTAATCATTAGAATTAAATATTCAATCTCAGTGTTAATTGTATTCACCATAATCACATTGTATTATGGTATAATAGATGTAAAATATATCTAGGTTTTTCTTCTTCTTCTCACCAAAATTTTGGTTTCTTCACGTCTAAGAAACTAAGTTAAGAGACTACAAATGAATGGCCCATAATTTATAAATATGCATAACAATTAAAATAAAATAACCAAGCTCAACATTGTTTATATTCATCGTATTCACATTAACTTATGGTATATTACATCAAAAACTATTCAATATTTTTCTTCACCATCCCAAAGATTTAGGTTTTTTTATCGCTAAGCAAAAAACATAATAGACTATAGCAGATGTAACAAATTAATTATATTTTATTTTCCTACTCCATCACAAAATTTTAGGTTTTTTCCCGCTAAAAAACAATGTTAAAAGACTATAATCCATGATAGATATAAATTACATCTACATGGGTAATCACTAAAATTAAATATTTAAGCTCAATGTTATTTGTAATCATTATAATCACATTGTATTATGGTATAGTAGACGTAAACAATTTCTATATTTTTTTTCTTCTCCATCAACATAATTTTGATTTCTTCACCTCTAAGAAATTACGTTAAGAGACCACAAATGATTGACCCATAATTTATACATATGCATAACCATTAAAATTAAATAATCAAGCTCAATATTTTTATATTCATCGTATTCACATTGACTTATGGTTTATTACATCGAAAAATATTCAATATTTTTATTCACCATCCCAAAGCTATAGGTTTTTTTTATCACTAAGCTAAAAACATAATAGACTATAGTAGATGTAAAAATTTATTTATATTTTATTTTTCTACTCCATCACAAAATTTTAGGTTTTTCCCCACTAAAAAATAAAATTAAAAGACTATAATCCATGACATATATTTTTATAATATAGGTAAAAGTTAAAATAAATAACCAAGCTAGTATTAATTGATATTTACCATTTTCACAATGAATTATGGTAAATTAGATGTAAATATGTTCAATATGTTTCTTCTCCATGACCAAAATTCATGTTTCTTCGTCAGTAAGTCACAGAGTTAATAGACTATAAATGAATGACAAATAAACTACATCTACATGGGTAATCACTAAAATTAAATATTTAAGCTCAATGTTATTTGTATTCATTATAATCACATTGTATTATTGTATAATAGATGTAAATAATTTCTATATTTTTCTTGTTCTCCATCACCAAAATTTTGGTTTCTTCACGTTTAAGACACTAAGTTAAGAGACTACAAATGAATGATCCAAAATTTATAGATACACATAACAATTAAAATTAAATAATCAAGCTAAATGTTTTTTATATTCATCGTATTCACATTGACTTATGGTATCTTACATAGAAAAATATTCAATCTTTTTCATCACCATCCCAAAGCTTTAGATTTTTTTAATCATTAAGCTAAAAACATAATAGACTATAGTAGATGTAAAAATTGAATTAAAATTTTTTTTTACTGCATCACAAACTTTTAGGTTTTTCCCCACTAATAAACAAAGTTAAAAGACTATAATCCATGACATATATTTTATATAATATAGGTAAGAATTAAAAATAAACAATCAATCTAGAACTTATTGATATTTATCTTTTTCACATTGAATTATTGTAAATTAGATATAAATATATTCAATAAGTTTCTTCTCCATCATGAAATTTCATATTTCTTCGTGACTAAGTTACAGAGTTAAATGACTATAAATGAATGATAAATAAATTATACCTACTCCGGTAATCACTAGAATTAAATATTCAATCTCAGTGTTAATTGTATTCACCATAATCACATTGTATTATGGCATAATAGATGTAAAATATTTCTAGGTTTTTCTTCTTCTCCTCACCAAAATTTTGGTTTCTTCACGTCTAACAAACTAAACTAAGAGACTACAAACCAATGGCCCATAATTTATAAATATGCATAACAATTAAAATAAAATAACCAAGCTCAATATTGTTTATATTCATCGTATTCACATTAACTTATGGTATATTACATCTAAAAACATTCAATATTTTTCTTCACCATCCCAAAGATTAAGGTTTTTTATCGCTAAGCAAAAAACATAATAGACTAAAGCAGATGTAACAAATTAATTATATTTTATTTTCCTACTCCATCACATAATTTTAGGTTTTTCCCCGCTAAAAAACAATGTTAAAAGACTATAATCCATGATATATATAAGTTACATCTACATGGGTAATCACTAAAATTAAATATTTAAGCTCAATGTTATTTGTATTCATTATAATCACATTGTATTATGGTATAATAGATGTAAACAATTTCTATATTTTTCTTCTTCTCCATCACCATAATTTTGGTTTCTTCACCTCTAAGAAATTACGTTAAGAGACCACAAATGATTGACCCATAATTTATACATATGCATAACAATTAAAATTAAATAATCAAGCTCAATATTTTTATATTCATCGTATTCACATTGACTTATGGTTTATTACATCGAAAAATATTCAATATTTTTATTCACCATCCCAAAGCTATAGGTTTTTTATCACTAAGCTAAAAACATAATAGACTATAGTAGATGTAAAAATTTATTTATATTTTATTTTTCTACTCCATCACAAAATTTTAGATTTTTCCCCACTAAAAAATTAAATTAAATGACATATATTTTTATAATATAGGTAAAAATTAAAATAAATAACCAAGCTAGTATTAATTGATATTTACCATTTTCACAATGAATTATGGTAAATTAGATGTAAATATGTTCAATATGTTTCTTCTCCATGACCAAATTTCATGTTTCTTCGTCAGTAAGCCACAAAGTTAATAGACTATAAATGAATGACAAATAAACTACATCTACATGGGTAATCACTAAAATTAATGATTTAAGCTCAATGTTATTTGTATTCATTATAATCACATTGTATTATTGTATAATAGATGTAAACAATTTCTTTATTTTTCTTGTTCTCCATCACCAAAATTTTGGTTTCTTCACGTTTAAGACACTAAGTTAAGAGACTACAAATGAATGGCCCATAATTTATAAATATGCATAACAATTAAAATAAAATAACCAAGCTCAACATTGTTTATATTTATCGTATTCACATTAACTTATGGTATATTACATAAAAAACTATTCAATATTTTTCTTCACCATCGCAAAGATTTTGGTTTTTTATCGCTAAGCAAAAAACATAATAGACTATAGCAGATGTAACAAATTAATTATATTTTATTTTCCTACTCCATCACAAAATTTTAGGTTTTTCCCCGCTAAAAAACAATGTTAAAAGACTATAATCCATGATATATATAAATTACATCTACATGGGTAATCACTAAAATTAAATATTTAAGCTCAATGTTATTTGTATTCATTATAATCACGTTGTATTATGGTATAGTAGACGTAAACAATTTCTATATTTTTTTTCTTCTCCATCAACATAATTTTGGTTTCTTCACCTCTAAGAAATTACGTTAAGAGACCACAAATGATTGACCCATAATTTATACATATGCATAACAATTAAAATTAAATAATCAAGCTCAATATTTTTATATTCATCGTATTCACATTGACTTATGGTTTATTACATCGAAAAATATTTAATATTTTTATTCACCCTCCCAAAGCTATAGGTTTTTTATCACTAAGCTAAAAACATAATAGACTATAGTAGATGTAAAAATTTATTTATATTTTATTTTTCTACTCCATCACAAAATTTTAGGTTTTTCCCCACTAAAAAATAAAGTTAAAAGACTATAATCCATGACATATATTTTTATAATATAGGTAAAAATTAAAATAAATAACCAAGCTAGTATTAATTGATATTTACCATTTTCACAATGAATTATGGTAAATTAGATGTAAATATGTTCAATATGTTTCATCTCCATGACCAAATTTCATGTTTCTTCGTCAGTAAGCCACAGAGTTAATAGACTATATATGAATGACAAATAAACTACATCTACATGGGTAATCACTAAAATTAAATATTTAAGCTCAATCTTATTTGTATTCATTATAATCACATTGTATTATTATATAATAGATGTAAATAATTTCTATATTTTTCTTGTTCTCCATCACCAAAATTTTGGTTTCTTCACGTTTAAGACACTAAGTTAAGAGACTACAAATGAATGATCCAAAATTTATACATACACATAACAATTAAAATTAAATAATCAAGCTAAATGTTTTTTATATTCATCGTATTCACATTGACTTATGGTATCTTACATAGAAAAATCTTTAATCTTTTTCATCACCATCCCAAAGCTTTAGATTTTTTTAATCATTAAGCTAAAAACATAATAGACTATAGTAGATGTAAAAATTGAATTTATATTTTATTTTTTTACTGCATCACAAACTTTTAGGTTTTTCCCCACTAATAAACAAAGTTAAAAGACTATAATCCATGACATATATTTTATATAATATAGGTAAGAATTAAAAATAAACAATCAATCTAGAACTTATTGATATTTACCTTTTTCACATTGAATTATTGTAAATTAGATATAAATATATTCAATAAGTTTCTTCTCCATCATGAAATTTCATATTTCTTCGTGACTAAGTTACAGAGTTAAATGACTATAAATGAATGATAAATAAATTATACCTACTCCGGTAATCACTAGAATTAAATATTCAATCTCAGTGTTAATTGTATTCACCATAATCACATTGTATTATGGCATAATAGATGTAAAATATTTCTAGGTTTTTCTTCTTCTCCTCACCAAAATTTTGGTTTCTTCACGTCTAACAAACTAAGTTAAGAGACTACAAACCAATGACCCATAATTTATAAATATGCATAACAATTAAAATAAAATAACCAAGCTCAATATTGTTTATATTCATCGTATTCACATTAACTTATGGTATATTACATCTAAAAACATTCAATATTTTTCTTCACCATCCCAAATATTAAGGTTTTTTATCGCTAAGCAAAAAACATAATAGACTAAAGCAGATGTAACAAATTAATTATATTTTATTTTCCTACTCCATCACAAAATTTTAGGTTTTTCCCCGCTAAAAAACAATGTTAAAAGACTATAATCCATGATATATATAAGTTACATCTACATGGGTAATCACTAAAATTAAATATTTAAGCTCAATGTTATTTGTATTCATTATAATCACATTGTATTATGGTATAATAGACGTAAACAATTTCTATATTTTTCTTCTTCTCCATCACCATAATTTTGGTTTCTTCACCTCTAAGAAATTACGTTAAGAGACCACAAATGATTGACCCATAATTTATACATATGCATAACAATTAAAATTAAATAATCAAGCTCAATATTTTTATATTCATCGTATTCACATTCACTTATGGTTTATTACATCGAAAAATATTCAATATTTTTATTCACCATCCCAAAGCTATAGGTTTTTTATCACTAAGCTAAAAACATAATAGACTATAGTAGATGTAAAAATTTATTTATATTTTATTTTTCTACTCCATCACAAAATTTTAGGTTTTTCCCCACTAAAAAATTAAATTAAATGACTTATATTTTTATAATATAGGTGTAATACCCCAAATTTTGCCCTAAGATTTGTCGTTGCATTTCATTGCATTTTTATTGCATTTAATCAATTACTAACAAACTTGTGTAGTCGTTTGACTTTTTGCAGGTAAATATCATATGACATGCATTTTTTTTTCTAAAAAGTAAAAATGGCACAATTGGCAAGAGTTCATGTGTAAGGAGTTGTGAGTGTGAGAGGTTGAGAGTTCGAATCTCACCTTTGTCACTTTTTTTGTTTTTTATTATTTTTACTCTAAATTTTTCTATCTTTCATTAAAAAAATAACAAAAATAGTTTTTTATTATTATTTAATTATTATTTTCGTATTTTAATTAAATCATTTTTTAAAATATTATTTTTTTCACTTTTTTCTAAATTATTCATAAAAATATCCAAAAAATCATAAAATAAAAAATATTGAAAAAAATTTTGTTCTTTTTATAATATTTTTGATTTTAGGAATCAATAGGATTATTAGTTTTTATTTTAAGTTTATTTTAATTATTTTAAATTATTAAAAAAAAAATTTTTCTTAACTAATTATTTAGTTTGAGCTTTAAAATGGGCTTTAGGGACATTATTGACAATTTGGTGTTAACCCTAATTTGTTCCCTATATATACATGTGTTGCCTTGTTGGAAAAAAGGGGGAGAATGAAAAAAACCTAAGAGGAGTGAGTGCCGTTTGCCGTTATTTAGTTTTCTTCTTCATCCATTACTATTGTTTCTTTTTCTTCATCGTTTACCGTTATTTCTTTTCCTTCATCTATTACTGTTGTTTCTTTTTCTTCATCTTTTACCGTTATTTCTTTTTCTTCATCTTTTACCGTTATTTCTTTTTCTTCATCTATTACCGTTATTTCTTTTTCTTTATCTATTACTGTTACGTTTATATATATATATAATTTTTAAATTGTTAGAGTTTATATATATAAGATTAATTTTTGATCGAATTATGTCGATACGATGTTTGCACATTTGTGTGCATGACGCGTGACATTTGTGTTAGTTCGATCTGGTTGCGATGATCGCATTTTTGTGTGAGCAATAATACTATTTTTTTGCTTAATTTCTTTTTCTTTGCGATAAATTTTGTTTCGTCCGATTTAGATCTGGTTGCGATGAGTGCATTTCTGCGTTAGCAACATTGTTGGGTTATTTGGCACATTTAAAATTCATTATTGCTTTATTATTATTATTATTATTATTATTATTATTATTGTTATTATTATTATTATTATTATTATTATTATTATTATTATTACTATTAGTATTATTATTATCATTATTTATTATTATTATCATTATTATCATTATTATTACCATTATTATTATTATTGTTATCATTAATTTATTAAAACTTGTTATAATATAAAAATCTGTTTTTAAAATAAATAACATTAACATCTTTTCCAAATTAATATGAAAACCTATTATTTTTAAGAAAAACTTTTTTTTAGATAAATTTAAAATAATAACTAAAATCTTTTTTTTTTAAATAATAACTAGAACCGTTATTTATTTTATTTTATTATTGTTCAATTCAAATTTCATTATCATATTGTATCTGCTCCTCTCATGTAACCTCGCGAACTTAACAATCGCTCTTTAAATTCTGCCTTTAAATTTCTGCTTGCATGGTTTAAATTATGACATTATCTCTCTGTTTGCATGATTCAATTATCTCACGCGTTTACCATTATTTCTGTCACATTGCACACATCCGAAGGTTAGGTCTAACTGTTTGGCCGCCGCGCCAATAGTCCGTAAAACTTCACACGTTCAATTTCAAATCCTCAAAACTACAAACTACAAACCCTAATTTTCACAAATGCCTCGCCGCAGACAAGATTACAATTTTACCCCTAGCATTAGGTCAAAGAGCCGCCGCGCTCAGTTTAGGGTTTTCCGCCGTGGAATCCCTAATTTAACCCTAATTACAACTTAACAATTCAACATAGAGATTTGGAGTTTCTACACTCCACGTAAGCGTGTCCTTAAGACATGTTTATTCCCCGTGAGACCTTGACCACAGTCAAGAAGTCTCTAACCTCCCTTTTGAGGGGAACTACGATTACTCTGATTCCACTCCCGTAAGGATACGTAGGCACAAGATGCGATGTCTTGCCGAGTAAACTTAGAATTAACCCCTTAGGTCTCTTTTCTCACTTTTAATCCTTTGTACATATACCTTAAGCAAATAAATAAAGCAAATAGTAAACATTTGAACAAAAGGTTCCTGTAGAGTACTACAGAAGTTTAGGGTGCTAATACCTTCCCTAAATTTAACCAACCCCCGAACCCTAGATCTTTCCCCGCATTGTGTTTACGATGCAAAATAGGTTTTCCCTTTTTGACCTTTTCCTTCGGATAAATCAAAGAGCGGTTGTGAATTGAATTGCGATTCAAACTCATTAATAGTTTGTGATCCTATTTCCACCGCAATAGAAAATGGCGACTTCACTGGGGAGACTTCTAAACTTTTGAGGGTTATCCCTAACTTGTTCATATTTATTACTATCTGTGTTATTATTCATTTACATGTGTATATTGGTGCTTTGATTGTGGGACTGTTCCTTGTGCTGTGAGATAAGTCCTACGCCCGGACTAGTGACATTATTATAGGATGGGGATATATTCGATGAGGCTTATAGGGAGTGAATCCCGACCAAGCTGATTCGAGAATCACCGCTCAGTTGAGACCTTTTCGAAAATGGTTCGGTTGAACGAGTAATCGCGAAAACTTTTTCCATGGTCGATTGGAGTCTGTGATATTGAGGACCGTAGTACCTTAACACCACCTTGGCCTTATTTAGGACGTAGTGCGGGAGCTATGTGGGAGTAATCCTACAACGGCTGCTACGCGATACTACACTCAAAAGAGGTTCTCTTGAGAATATTATTCACCCCCGAGTCAGTCGGAAGGTTGATAATATCCGAAAGATGGGCTGATGACTTTGGGCACTTTGTAGAACCTTGTTCGGCAGGTACAACTAACCTATAGTACACTCCTTTTGGGATGGGTAGACCTTGACTCCGCTCACGTTCCTTTAACCTAGGACTTTGTGTGTTTTCATGCATTGCATCCATAAAGCATCTCATTGCATTGTATTTCATGGAGTTCAAATATCATTTATGGATATCGCGGGATACCATAAATAAAAAAATAAAATGAAAAAACAAGAAAAAGATTTCCTTGGTACCCCACGACATTCGTAAATGTTTGAATTCCATGAAATCTTCATTTGCATCATAGCATCATATACTTTCATGCATTGCATGTGTCTTCCGTTTTCTCATGATCGGTTCTCTCGCCTTCCAGTTTCGTCACCCTGAGTCCTCGGCACCAGTACAACACCAGAGCTCAAACTCGAAAGAGAATGGAGGATCAGGCAAAAGAGATTGATCGCCTTAGCAATGAACTTGAAGACCTGCGAGGGGGTATGGGGCGTATGATGGAATTGTTACATGTCATGAATGCTAAGATGGATACCCAGCCCACTGTTGTTTCCGAGATTACCGGCGTTACCGTGGACCCTCCACCAAGTGTGACCGTAGCAAGGGACCCACCTTATGGTCTTGCTCCCGGTTTTGTGCCTCCTCAAGCCACTGTTCCGATTAATCAGCCTGTTCAGCAAGCCGTGCCTTTATTTTCTAAAGTTCCTAGGGGGGCTCCTATCTTTGCACCACCTGTTGTACACACCCGTGCGCAACCGTATTTCAATGAGACAGTTTTTGATAATCTTGATGAGAATGTTGAAGGTTATGAGGAACGTGATAAGCTTCGTGAGGAAGTAAACACCATCGTCCAGAGATTGAAAAAAGTAGAGGGTGATCAAATTTTTGGGACTGCTGCAAGGGATGTTTGTTTGGTCTCAGGTTTGGTTATTCCCCCGAAGTTCAAAACTCCAAACTTCGACCGTTATGAAGGTGCCACCTGTCCTAAGAGTCATCTGATCATGTATTATCGCAAAATGGCTGCCCATGTTGAGAATGATAAACTGATGATTCATTGCTTCCAAGATAGTTTGAAGGGTGCTTCTTCCAAGTGGTATTTAACTTTGGACCAGTCTCGCGTTAAGAGTTTCCAAGATTTATCTGACGCTTTCATCAAACACTACAAGTACAATATGGATCTGGCTCCTGACAGAAGACAGTTGTTGAGTATGTCACAAAAGAATTCTGAGTCATTCAAAGAGTATGCTCAAAGGTGGAGAGAGATTGCTTCGCAGGTAGAACCTCCTTTGACCGAGAAAGAGTTAGCTGATTGGTTTGTCGACACGGTTCGTCCAGAATTTTACGAGAGAATGGTGGGTAGTGTGACTTCAAATTTCTCTGACATCGTTGTTGTGGGTGTCAAGATTGAATTGGGTATGAAAAGTGGTAAAATGACAAATAATCATGGTGCTTCTAAGGATCAGCCGAAGAAACCTCCGTATAGCTCCCAGAAGAAGAAAAAGGGCGAGACTAATGCTATATCCTCTGGTAGACCAAGAGACCAATTTTATCAATATCCGCAAGGTTATGCTCAACCTCAAGGGTACCCAATCCAATATGCTCAACAACCCTATGTGGCAGCTGTTACACCTTCTTTCAATCAACAGGTTCCTATGTATCAACCTATGCAACAACCTCCTGTTTATCCGCCTCCTATCAACTACCTACAGGCGCCCAACGCTCCTGTTCCTCAACAGCCAAAGAGTCCGGCTCCTCGCCAGAATGTTCCGAACAGAAGAACGTATAAGCCTTGTCCGCCGATTCCGATGACTTTCACCGAGTTGTATCCCTCTTTGGTCAAGCAAGGTCTAATCACTACTCGGGCTTTGGGTCCGCCTCCTAATCCTCTACCCGCCAATTACAACGCCGCCGCTCATTGTTTATTTCATGAGGGTGCGCCTGGTCATGATCTGGAGAATTGTTATGCTCTCAAAAATCTTGTCAGGGATTTATTGGAAAAGAAGATTTTGTCATTTGAAGATCCTCAACCGAATGTTAAGAAGAACCCTTTTCCTAACCATGAGAGTGTCAATGCCATTAGTGCCGATTCGGAGGAAGGTTATGTCCTTGACGTTGTACAGATTAAGACTCCTCTCAAGATGTTCCATTCGAAACTGTTTGAAGCTGGTCTGGTAGATACTTCCCACGTTGCATGCGTAAGTTGTGAAGCTAGTATTAAGGGTTGTGTGTTGGTTCAGAATGATGTTCAGAGGTTGATTAATGAGGGTGTTTTACAAGTGACAAGCCAACCCGAGAAGGATGAGGTCGCTGTGGTTGAGCCAGTCTTCCATCAGCCTGGATCAAAGGGAAAGGTACCAGTGTTTAATCTATCAGGGGCAGGTTCTGCCAATCTCGTGTTCGATATACCAAAGTCGTCTATCCCTGAGGTGAATCAGCATAAGCCAATAGTTATTCGAAGACCAAGTCCGTTTCCTTTCAGTGATCCTAAAGCTGTGCCTTGGAAATACGACGTGACGATGATTGACAAGGAGTCTGGGAAGGTTATTCCAAATGAAGAGGTTAAGGACACTGTGACCAATATCGCAGAGGCAAGCAGGATGACTCGCAGTGGCCGTGTGTATACTCCCCGTTCTAATGAGGTTCCACCTAAGGAGACCACTAATATCCCAGTGGCCGTCAAAGACAAAGGTAAGAGAGCCGTTACGAATGATGAAGATGCTGAGTTTTTGAGGATCATCAAGAAAAGTGACTATAAAGTTATCGATCAACTTCATCAGACTCCTTCCAAGATTTCGATTTTATCTCTGTTGATGAGTTCACCCGCTCATAGGATGGCCTTGCAGAAAGTTTTGACTCAAGCACATGTGGATCAAGATATCAGCACCAGTCGGTTTGATAGTGTGATTGCCAATTTGACCGCATGTAACACCCTTAGTTTCAGCAACGAAGAGTTACCAAAGGAGGGTCCGAATCATAATCGTGCTTTACATATATCGGTGAAATGTCAGGAGGACAATTTAGCGAGAGTACTAGTAGACACCGGCTCTTCTCTGAATGTTCTACCCAAGAGGGTTCTTGATAAGTTGGTTTTCAAAGAGACTATGTTGAAACCTACTCCTTTGATCGTCAAGGCTTTCGATGGTTCTCGCCGGTCGGTAATGGGGGAGGTTGAGCTTCCTATCTGTAATACCCCAAATTTTACCCTTTCTTTTTTATTTTTATTTTAAATTCTTATTAACCTAATAAATTAACCTTTTTTTTAGATCTTGTTTTTTTAACTAATAATAATTTAATTAAATTTTTTTATAACTTTACTAATATTTTTTATTAACTTTTTTTTTTTCTATTTAGTTTATTTATTTAAAGCTCTTCTTAGTAACTTTTAGGATTTAGATTTAACTTTTTTTTTTTTTTTTTTTTTCTTTTCTTCAAGAGTAAATTTTTTATAACCTTTTTTTAAATTAATTTCTAACACATTTTTTAATCAAATTCTAATATTTTTTTTAAAAATAAAAATCTAACTTCTTTTTAAAATTAAATCTTTTTTCTAACTTTTTTTAAATATTTTTCTAACTCCTCTTTAAAGTTAAATCTTTTTCTATCTTTTTTAAAATTAAATCTTTTTTTCTAACTATTTTTAAAGCTAAATCTTGTTTTCTAACTTTAAATCTTTTTTTTCTAACTTTTTAAAATTAAATCTTTTTTTCTAACTTTTTTTAAATCTTTTTCTAACCTTTTTAAAACTAAATTTTTTTTTCTAACTTTTTTAAAATTAAATCTTTTTTTCTCTAACTTCTTTTTAAAATTAAATCTTTTTTTTCCTCTAAATTCTTTTTTAAAATTAAATCTTTTTTTTTTCTAACTATTTTAAAAATTAAATCTCACCTTTGTCACTTTTTTTGTTCTTTATTATTTTTACTCTAAATTTTTCTATCTTTCATTAAAAAAATAACAAAAATAGTTTTTTATTATTATTTAATTATTATTTTCGTATTTTAATTAAATCATTTTTTAAAATATTATTTTTTTCACTTTTTTCTAAATTATTCATAAAAATATCCAAAAAATCATAAAATAAAAAAATATTGAAAAATTTTGTTCCTTTTATAATATTTTTTATTTTAGGAATCAATAGGATTATTAGTTTTTATTTTAAGTTTATTTTAATTATTTTTAAATTATTTAAATTTTATTTTTTCTTAACTAATTATTTAGTTTGGGCTTTAAAATGGGCTTTAGGGACATTATTGACAATTTGGTGTTAACCCTAATTTGTTCCCTATATATACATGTGTTGCCTTGTTGGAAAGGAGGAGAGAATGAAAAAAAAACCTAAGAGGGGTCAGAAGGTTTTCTTCAGAAAAGAGGAGAGAGAGGGAGAAACAAAGGAGATCCCCAGAGAAGAAAGGCGGTCGTTCCCACAACTCGTTAGAAGGATTGGAGCTCTCCAGTGTTCCCTTATTCAAACCTTTTTCACATTTACCGAAGCAAACCTCCGCTTCGTAGGTTAAATTACTAAACCTTTTGCCTTTTCATGTTTATGTGCATATTTTGCCATGTTAATGTGTTTAGGTCCGTTAAATTACTAAATCCTTTGCATTTTTCATATTTATTTGCATCCTTGCCATGTTAACCTTCATTGTTGTTTAGATCCGTAAGATTTTGATATGTATGAACCATGATTGTGTCGTATAGGATTGTTTGCATGTCCATTAATTGTCTGTTTGCATTTGCAATTCTATTGTTATTATTTTTTTTTTTATCAAAACATTTTTTCCCAAAAAAAAACCTTTTTTGTTCCCGTAAACATTTTTTTCCCAAAAAAAACCTTTTTTGTTCCCGTAAACATTTTGTTCCCAAAAAAAACCTTTTTTTGTTCCCGTAAACATTTTTTTCCAAAAAAACCTTTTTGTTCCCAAAAACATTTTTTTTTTATATATAATTTAAACTTAACATTTTTTTTATAATTTAAACTTAAATTTTTTTTAACTAAGTAATTCCATTTTAAAATTAAAACCTTTTTATATATATAATTAAAATATTAAAAAAATTAAAACATTTTTTTACATAATTAAAATATTAAAAAATTAAAACCTTTTCGTAAGGAACTCCTTATGTTTGCCGTGTCATTTTGTGTACCTTTTATTTTCTTTATTCCTGCATTTCATTTGCATGCTTGAGGTTGAGATGTGCTTGTGGTGGCCACAGCCCCACACTATTTTCCTCCCTCACTTCATTCTAAGTGTCATTACATATTTTCATATTCTTCATGTTTTCAGAAATGTTTCTTTGTTTCTTTATACCCTCTGCCTTTATTACTTTTCTTATTTTTGTACCTTAATTATTCCTCCATATAATGATTTGTCATATTTTCACATTTTTTTTACAGTTTTATCCTTCCGAAGGATTAGGTCCAGCCTTTTGGCCGCCGAGTCAATAGCCTTACCCCTTTAATGGATCAAACCCTGTTTAGCCTAGGTGTCCCGCCGTGGGCAAAATTGCTTTTATCCTAGTGTTATGCCAAAAGGGTCGCCGCACTCATTTTAGGGTTTCCCGCCGCGGAATCCCTAACCAAACCCTAATTTTCACAAATGCCTCGCCGCAGGCAAAATTACAATTTTACCCCTAGCATTAGGTCAAAGAGCCGCCGCGCTCATTTTAGGGTTTCCCGCCGCGGAATCCCTAACCTAATTTAACCCTAACTACAACTTAACAATTCAACGTAGAGATTTGGAGTTTCTACACTCCGCGTAAGCGTGTCCTTAAGACATGTTTATTCCCCTTGAGACCTTGACCACAGTCAAGAAGTCTCTAACCTCCCTTTTGAGAGGAACTACGATTACTCTGATTCCACTCCCGTAAGGATACGTAGGCACAAGATGCGATGTCTTGCCGAGTAAACTTAGAATTAACCCCTTAGGTCTCTTTTCTCACTTGTAATCCTTATGTACATATACCTTAAGCAAATAAATAAAGCAAATAGTAAACATCTGAACAAAAGGTTCCTGTAGAGTACTACAGAAGTTTAGGGTGCTAATACCTTCCCTAAATTTAACCAACCCCCGAACCCTAGATCTTTCCCCGCATTGTGTTTACGATGCAAAATAGGTTTTCCCTCTTTTGACCTTTTCCTTCGGATAAATCAAAGAGCGGTTGTGAATTGAATTTCGATTCAAACTCATTAATAGTTTGTGATCCTATTTCCACCGCAACAGAAAATGGCGACTTCACTGGGGACTAACTTTTGAGGGTTATCCCTAACTCGTTCATATTTATTACTATCTGTGTTATTATTCATTTGCATGTATATATTTGCGCTTTGATTGTGGGACTGTTCCTTGTGCTGTGAGATAGGTCCTAACCCGGATCTAGTGTACCTTAGGTAAATGGCAATAGACCAAGGAAACTGTACGACGTATATCGATACGGTTGATCTGGTGGCCATGGTTAGTGCGACTTCTTGGTTGGTGCTTATATTCCTTAAGTCAAGTTGAGGATAATATTGAGGCTGCCATATGTTGTCAACGCACTAACTGACTTTTAGAACCCTAGTTAGCTCATCTTGGCCTTTAGAAAGTAGTGAGGTAACCGGCTTTGGTGCAGACTAAAGTTGGTTGACACTCGATACTACGCTCATTGAGATCTTAAACTTGGAGGGTTTTGGTTGGCAAGTAAGTTGCCTTCTGAACAACCACCCTTGTGAAGGATCAATGATATTGAGATCCCTTAGAACCCGGTTACTTTTGTAGGACAGGATGAACCATCTAACTTCAGGGGAAGGTATTTGCCTTTGAACCTCATGCAAGCCTTTAACCTAGGACTTTGTGTGTTTTCATGCATTGCATCCATAAAGCATCTCATTGCATTGTATTTCATGGAGTTCAAATATCATTCATGGATATCGCGGGATACCATAAATAAAAAAAAATATAAAATGAAAAAACAAGGAAAAGATTTCCTTGGTACCCCACGGCATTAGTAAATGTTTTGAATTCCATGAAATCTTCATTTACATTCACATTTTAGCATCATACTCTTGCATTGCATGTGTCTCCCGATTTCTCACACTCGGTTCTCTCACCTTCCAGTTTTGTCACCCTGAGTTCTCGGCACCAATACAACACCAGAGCTCAAACTCGGAAAAGAATGGAGGATCAGGCAAAAGAGATTGATCGCCTTAACAATGAACTTGAAGACCTTCGAGGGGGTATGGGGCGTATGATGGAATTGTTACATGTCATGAATGCTAAGATGGATACCCAGCCCACTGTTGTTTCTGAGATTACCGGCGTTACTGTGGACCCTCCACCAAGTGTGACCGTAGCAAGGGACCCACCTTATGGTCTTGCTCCAGGTTTTGTGCCTCCTCAAGCCACTGTTCCGATTAATCAACCTGTTCAGCAAGCCGTGCCTTTATTTTCTGAAGTTTCTAGGGGGGCTCCTATCTTTGCACCACCTGTTGTACACACTCGTGCGCAACCGTACTTCAATGAGACAACTTTTGATAATCTTGATGAGAATGTTGAGGGTTATGAGAAACATGATAAGCTTCGTGAGGAAGTAAACACTATCGTCCAGAGATTGAAAAAGGTAGAGGGTGATCAAATTTTTGGGACTGCTGCAAGGGATGTTTGTTTGGTTTCAGGTTTGGTTATTCCCCCGAAGTTCAAAACTCCGAACTTCGATCGTTATGAAGGTGCCACCTGTCCTAAGAGTCATCTGATCATGTATTATCGCAAAATGGCTGCCCATGTTGAGAATGATAAACTGATGATTCATTGCTTCCAAGACAGTTTGAAGGGTGCTTCTTCCAAGTGGTATTTAACTTTGGACCAATCCCGCGTTAAGAGCTTTCAAGATTTATCTGACGCTTTCATCAAACACTACAAGTACAATATGGATCTGGCTCCTGACAGAAGACAATTGCTGAGTATGTCACAAAAGAATTCTGAATCATTCAAAGAGTATGCTCAAAGGTGGAGAGAGACTGCTTCGCAGGTAGAACCTCCTTTGACCGAGAAAGAGTTAGCTGATTGGTTTGTCGACACAGTCCGTCCAGAATTTTACGAGAGAATGGTGGGTAATGTGACTTCAAATTTCTCCGACATCGTTGCTGTGGGTGTCAAGATTGAATTGGGTATGAAGAGTGGTAAAATGACAAATAATCATGGCGCTTCTAAGGATCAGCCGAAGAAACCTCCTTATAGCTCCCAGAAAAAGAAGGAGAGTGAGACTAATGCTATATCCTCTGGTAAACCAAGGGAACGCTTTTATCGGCATCTGCAAGGTTATGCTCAACCTCAAGGGTACCCGGTCCAATATGCTCAACAACCCTATGTGGCAGCTATTACACCTTCTTTCAATCAACAGGTTCCCATGTATCAACCTATGCAACAACCTCCTGTTTATCCGCCTCCTGTCAACTACCTACAGGCACCAAATACTCCTGCTCCTCAACAGCCAAAGAGTCCGGCTCCTCGCCAGAATATGCCAAACAGAAGAACGTATAAACCTTGTCCGCCGATCCCGATGACTTTTACCGAGTTGTGTCCCTCTTTGGTCAGGCAAGGTCTCATCACTACTCGGGCTTTGGGTCCGCCTCCTAATCCTCCACCTAATCCATTACCTGCAAGTTACAACGCTACCGCTCATTGTTTATTTCATGAGGGTGCGCCCGACCATGATCTAGAGAATTGCTATGCTCTTAAGAAAGTTGTCAGAAATTTGCTAGAAACGAAGAAGTTGTCTTTTGGCGATGCTCAGCTGAAGATCGAGACTCCTTTCGGGGTTCCTCACTCGTCAAGTGCAAATTCTGCAAAGCATGCTACGCCTATCAGCCGAATCCAGTCATTATTCAAAGGCCTAGCCCGCTTCATTTCAGTAACCCTCAAGGTGATATGACCGGGATCAACAAAGGATCTGGGAAATTTATTTTGAAGCAACGACTGAAAACTGTTGAAGATGTGACCAGCATAACTGGGGTAAGCCATGACGACTCACAGTGATCATGAACCAGACGTCCTTTCCATTGAGGCTCCGCCAAAGGAAACTGTTACTCTTGAATGCAAGATTTCATAAACATTTAGAAGGATTTTTCCGACAGTTCATTTGTTTATTTATATGCATTTCTCTTTGATTAAGCATATTTAGCATGCACGAACTTGTTTATCTTTGATGCAACACATATGTTTGTCTTGAATAAATCCATTCGCTTCACTCATTCAAAAACGTTTTCATAAATTATAATGCCAACTTTACCCGATCTCTTGTTCTGATGGAGAATTGGGGGGAGGATGACGAACCCAAAACGTCAGATTTCTTGTCGTATGCTTTCGATTGAAACCCGCTGATGATGTAAGGCATTGTTTCAAATCCCAAACACTGGAGATATAAGGATGTTAATCCCTAGTCAACCCTTTGAACCTTGAAGTAGGAGTTTTTCGTTCTTTTTAAGAACCTTCATCCTAACCTGGGGCAGGGTAGGTTTCAGTTAAACCGATCGAGCGCTTAGATCCTCAAAAAGGAAGAACAAACCTTCGAGAATTTATCCTTAGCATCTTAAGAAGTCCAATACAATGACTATCCCTCGGTTACCTAAGGAGTGGGGCAGTCACGAGCCTTTCAAAAGATTTACACGACTTGTGCATAAAGGAATATTCAAAAAAATAAGAGCCCGCTAAGTCAAAAACCTATGAAGGAGACTTAGGCAAAACTGGGGCATCCCGTTGGACTCCAAAGTCAGATCAAAAGACGTTGTCCAGGCAAAAGTTAGGGAATAAAAGCAAAACAAGAGGGTACAATAAATAGTCCCTAGTAAAGAACAAGATCGTGTAATAGGTGAGCGACTGCCATGTCCAAAGCCTTGATAAGTTCTCGACCATAGCAAATCCGCTTGAGATATGAGCGTTCGTATCCGGTTAACTGAATTAGGATTGGAGAACATCACGAAGAATGGGTGGGTACAAATATAACTTTGAGCCTTTATCCTTTTGTTTCTTAAACCGTGAACTGAGCCACGATACAACCTTTAAAAGACCTAATTGAAGTAGGACTTCGGTTGAAAGCATACTTGACAAGATCACGTTTCCTGACTCCTACGAGCTATGCTCAGAAAAAAATTCATGATGGCATTATAATTAAAACTTATATCCTGACTAGTGATTTCGGTCACAAGTTGTTGCGATATCTTTTTTTTCAAAACAAAAATTCAAGACAAATATATGTGTACATTGACAAGCTCAGGATAGGCATTTCAGGCATGACAACTTTGCTTGATATCTTAGAGATTTACATATGAACATAACCCGTGGAACTTGAAGATCCTGCTGAACAGGGGCAGGCAGTTTCCCAATTCGCTTACCAACGCGAGTCTGACGTTCTTAAGAGCTATTTCTCAAAAATTTCGTCGTAACACGATTAATTTGTGCCAGTTACGTCGAGACCTGACAAACCTCTCAAAGAGTTTGAAAACAGTGGGGCAACCAGACTCCGTGTTCTCTATAAAATCCTCTTGAGATGACCATACCTCACAACGCAAGTATCCTAGGGCACCGTGTTTTTTTAAAGGAAAACAAATGGCGACTACTATAAGGTCCTTCAAGATCAAACCATGTTTTCTTCATGCACCCTATGGATTTTACTCACGGCGGCCTTCATTCCCCAGCAAATCTCAGTGTTGCAACAGGCTCCTAAACTATTGCCTCATCATAGTCCCCAGCGAGACTTTAAGCTGACAATACTTTGGATGGAGCCGGTGGTCCCTAAGACATCAAAGATTTCACCGACATGCTCCCAGTGACAGTCCCCAGAGAGACTATAAGCTGACAACTTTTTCTTGGGTAACTCAAAAGTGTCCCTCAAGTTTTCTTCTCCCCATGTGAAGACACGATACTGTGCACTCAAGCAGATTACTTTCTCCCTAGAGAATTCAGAACTTTAAAACCAGATTCGGTTCTACCATTGATCTTTCTTACCCATGATTGACGTATTGGTTGCAGAGGACGCAGGGTATTTCCGTCAGGGTGTTTATTTCATCTCTCGTCCCGTCTCTAATCTGTTTCGTCAGCCTACGCAAGGGCATAAGCATCACGTGCCTATTTCATCACATATTCATTACATATTCATTGCATATTCATTACATACTCATTACATACTCATTTCATAACATCTTGCATAGTTACATACATAGACATTAACATACATTCACATTAACATATGCATCAACATATGCAGTAGCATTTACAGGTTCATTATGTTTCACCATCATTTGGTTGTTACCGCCGAGTAACTGGGTTTGTCCATTCTCTCCAAATAGATTGTCAGCCCTAAGCGTAAAATACATAGGTGTTTCCAGTTTCCCCACAGAGATCGATCCTCGTGGATGACGGTTACTTCAGCTATCTTTCCTCGCCAGGATAAGATATTTACCCTTCGAGTTCATTCCCTCGATGGAGTCTTGATTACCAGTCTTCTTTCTAGCTCGATCCTAGATTGAATCTCAGTCTTGTCGGTCGTCGAGCCCAACCGGACGTGCATTTATTTTGCACCATCTAAAATTTTCACCATACATTGGCAGATACGCGACTATCTCGCTTGAGAAGTTTATCACTGTACCCGGACGTGCATTTATTTTGCACTATCTTTCAAGAAAATCAACTACAATCCTTTGCAGATACACGCCATATCGCGCCTGGAAAATATATCAGTACAACACTTTACAATCCTACATGTTACAACCTTTTACACTTTACATTTTACAGCATCAACATACGACATTTCTCACCTAAGAAGTCGATCATATCCTCGTTATGACTCGCAGCAAATGGCCATCTCCATGGAGCAGTTGGGCTTCCATTTACCTGCCGTCTTGAGGTTTGAACCAAATCGTATTCAGGAGAGCACGATCTTGAGTTACGGGGAGGTTTGAGCAGTTTCATATTCAGGAGAGCACGATTCTGAGTTATGAAGAAGTTCATTTATCCTTTAGTAAAAGAAGGAACGGAATCATATTCAGAAGAGCACGATTCTGGGTTATGAGGAAGTTCAGTTGGCCGTTTTTCAGGAGAGCACGATTCTGAAGAATGAAGAAATTCAGTCATCCAGTTTCATATTCAGGAGAGCACGATTCTGAAATATGAAGAAATTCAGTCATCCAGTTTCATATTCAGGAGAGCACGATTCTGAAATATGAGTATCTTCAGTCATCCAGTTTCATATTCAGGAGAGCACGATTCTGAAATATGAGTATCTTCAGTCATCCAGTTTCATATTCAGGAGAGCACGATTCTGAAATATGAGTATCTTCAGTCATTCAGTTTCATATTCAGGAGAGCACGATTCTGAAATATGAAGAAATTCAGTCATCCAGTATCATATTCAGGAGAGCACGATTCTGAAGTATGAGGAAGTTCAGTTTACCCTTTTCATGTTCAGGAGAACATAATCTTGAAGCATGAAGAAGTTTATTTATCCTTCAGTAAGAGAAGAATCAGAATCGTATTCCAGGCGCCGACCTTAAATGCGAGAAGATTTATTTATCAGATAAGCAGCAGCCTCTTTATTTGAGTGCTTATCCATTCTTTGCACATAAGTCCCTTCCAACGATAAGTGACAGTTCTCCCTCGAGAAGCTTATCAGGGCAATTCCCATCAAAGTCCATTTATTTTGGCATACAGTCGGTCTTTACCCTGTATATTTGCTACGGAGTTCCGAAAGGTCCGTTTGATCGTGTCACAAGAGCTAGTTTACAGAAGCTTGGATGTTATTTCTTTGCTCAATGCTCCAGCATTCTGTAATCGATCTTACAATCGTACGTGATCCAGTTTTATTTTTAGATTCCCCAGTGGAGGCCGTCTCATAGGTACCATCTCCATTCGAGGATCTCGTTCCTTTTCTAAAAGTGACAATTGGTCATTCGCACCAGTTGACCATCATTTTTAGAATTCCCCAGTGTTGTACTGTGTCTCAGCGCGTCGTTTTCCCCAGTGTGTTCTTCTCGTAGCATCTGTGTCGTCGTATTCGTCAGCATTTTCGCATTCATCATTCCAGCATACGCATCACATCATATTCACGGCATCATCTGCATTAATCTGTTCTCGCTTTGTCCATAGCATTGCATATCGCCGCATATAAGGGCAAAATTTTCGGTTATCTATATTTAAATCCCTCCACCATGATTCCTTGAGTCTCCGTCACTCAAATCATCTGGTGTAGCTATTTAAATAGGGGCAACTGTAATACCCCAAATTTTACCCTTTCTTTTTTATTTTTATTTTAAATTCTTATTAACCTAATAAATTAACCTTTTTTTTAGATCTTGTTTTTTTAACTAATAATAATTTAATTAAATTTTTTTATAACTTTACTAATATTTTTTATTAACTTTTTTTTTTTTTTTTCTATTTAGTTTATTTATTTAAAGCTCTTCTTAGTAACTTTTAGGATTTAGATTTAACTTTTTTTTTTTTTTTTTTTTTTTTCTTTTCTTCAAGAGTAAATTTTTTATAACCTTTTTTTAAATTAATTTCTAACACATTTTTTAATCAAATTCTAATATTTTTTTTAAAAATAAAAATCTAACTTCTTTTTAAAATTAAATCTTTTTTCTAACTTTTTTTAAATCTTTTTCTAACTCCTCTTTAAAGTTAAATCTTTTTCTATCTTTTTTAAAATTAAATCTTTTTTTCTAACTATTTTTAAAGCTAAATCTTGTTTTCTAACTTTAAATCTTTTTTTTCTAACTTTTTAAAATTAAATCTTTTTTTCTAACTTTTTTTAAATCTTTTTCTAACCTTTTTAAAACTAAATTTTTTTTTTCTAACTTTTTTAAAATTAAATCTTTTTTTCTCTAACTTCTTTTTAAAATTAAATCTTTTTTTTCCTCTAAATTCTTTTTTAAAATTAAATCTTTTTTTTTTCTAACTATTTTAAAAATTAAATCTCACCTTTGTCACTTTTTTTGTTCTTTATTATTTTTACTCTAAATTTTTCTATCTTTCATTAAAAAAATAACAAAAATAGTTTTTTATTATTATTTAATTATTATTTTCGTATTTTAATTAAATCATTTTTTAAAATATTATTTTTTTCACTTTTTTCTAAATTATTCATAAAAATATCCAAAAAATCATAAAATAAAAAAATATTGAAAAATTTTGTTCCTTTTATAATATTTTTTATTTTAGGAATCAATAGGATTATTAGTTTTTATTTTAAGTTTATTTTAATTATTTTTAAATTATTTAAATTTTATTTTTTCTTAACTAATTATTTAGTTTGGGCTTTAAAATGGGCTTTAGGGACATTATTGACAATTTGGTGTTAACCCTAATTTGTTCCCTATATATACATGTGTTGCCTTGTTGGAAAGGAGGAGAGAATGAAAAAAAAACCTAAGAGGGGTCAGAAGGTTTTCTTCAGAAAAGAGGAGAGAGAGGGAGAAACAAAGGAGATCCCCAGAGAAGAAAGGCGGTCGTTCCCACAACTCGTTAGAAGGATTGGAGCTCTCCAGTGTTCCCTTATTCAAACCTTTTTCACATTTACCGAAGCAAACCTCCGCTTTGTAGGTTAAATTACTAAACCTTTTGCCTTTTCATGTTTATGTGCATATTTTGCCATGTTAATGTGTTTAGGTCCGTTAAATTACTAAATCCTTTGCATTTTTCATATTTATTTGCATCCTTGCCATGTTAACCTTCATTGTTGTTTAGATCCGTAAGATTTTGATATGTATGAACCATGATTGTGTCGTATAGGATTGTTTGCATGTCCATTAATTGTCTGTTTGCATTTGCAATTCTATTGTTATTATTTTTTTTTTATCAAAACATTTTTTCCCAAAAAAAAACCTTTTTTGTTCCCGTAAACATTTTTTTCCCAAAAAAAACCTTTTTTGTTCCCGTAAACATTTTGTTCCCAAAAAAAACCTTTTTTTGTTCCCGTAAACATTTTTTTCCAAAAAAACCTTTTTGTTCCCAAAAACATTTTTTTTTTATATATAATTTAAACTTAACATTTTTTTTATAATTTAAACTTAAATTTTTTTTAACTAAGTAATTCCATTTTAAAATTAAAACCTTTTTATATATATAATTAAAATATTAAAAAAATTAAAACATTTTTTTACATAATTAAAATATTAAAAAATTAAAACCTTTTCGTAAGGAACTCCTTATGTTTGCCGTGTCATTTTGTGTACCTTTTATTTTCTTTATTCCTGCATTTCATTTGCATGCTTGAGGTTGAGATGTGCTTGTGGTGGCCACAGCCCCACACTATTTTCCTCCCTCACTTCATTCTAAGTGTCATTACATATTTTCATATTCTTCATGTTTTCAGAAATGTTTCTTTGTTTCTTTATACCCTCTGCCTTTATTACTTTTCTTATTTTTGTACCTTAATTATTCCTCCATATAATGATTTGTCATATTTTCACATTTTTTTTTACAGTTTTATCCTTCCGAAGGATTAGGTCCAGCCTTTTGGCCGCCGAGTCAATAGCCTTACCCCTTTAATGGATCAAACCCTGTTTAGCCTAGGTGTCCCGCCGTGGGCAAAATTGCTTTTATCCTAGTGTTATGCCAAAAGGGTCGCCGCACTCATTTTAGGGTTTCCCGCCGCGGAATCCCTAACCAAACCCTAATTTTCACAAATGCCTCGCCGCAGGCAAGATTACAATTTTACCCCTAGCATTAGGTCAAAGAGCCGCCGCGCTCATTTTAGGGTTTCCCGCCGCGGAATCCCTAACCTAATTTAACCCTAACTACAACTTAACAATTCAACGTAGAGATTTGGAGTTTCTACACTCCGCGTAAGCGTGTCCTTAAGACATGTTTATTCCCCTTGAGACCTTGACCACAGTCAAGAAGTCTCTAACCTCCCTTTTGAGAGGAACTACGATTATTCTGATTCCACTCCAGTAAGGATACGTAGGCACAAGATGCGATGTCTTGCCGAGTAAACTTAGAATTAACCCCTTAGGTCTCTTTTCTCACTTGTAATCCTTATGTACATATACCTTAAGCAAATAAATAAAGCAAATAGTAAACATCTGAACAAAAGGTTCCTGTAGAGTACTACAGAAGTTTAGGGTGCTAATACCTTCCCTAAATTTAACCAACCCCCGAACCCTAGATCTTTCCCCGCATTGTGTTTACGATGCAAAATAGGTTTTCCCTCTTTTGACCTTTTCCTTCGGATAAATCAAAGAGCGGTTGTGAATTGAATTTCGATTCAAACTCATTAATAGTTTGTGATCCTATTTCCACCGCAACACTATCCTAATTGGTCCGCAAGTTTTTAATATCACGTTTCAAGTCATGGACATTAATCCCAATTACAGCTGCTTACTTGGAAGGCCGTGGATTCATGTCGCTGGGGCAGTAACCTCAACGTTACATCAAAAGATGAAGTTCGTGATCGATGGAAAGTTGGTTATTATACACGGTGAGGAGGATCTGATGGTCAGTAACCTGTCTTCTTTCCGTTACATCGAGGCCGATGAGAATGCTTTGGAAATCTCCTTTCAAGCACTTGAGATCGCCAATGCTGTTCTGCTAGAAGTCGAAGAGACAGTGGGTCAGGGTAATCCATCTTTTGCATCTCTGAAGAGTACCAAATCAACAATTGACAGGGGCATTCCTGAAGGTTGGGGAGAGGTAATTGATGTCAAGACCAAGACTGATCGCTCTGGGTTGGGTTACAAACCAACTCAGAATGGAGTTGCCACAACTGTCGAAGGGCGTCCGAAGGTTATCCAAGAGGTATTTGTCAGCGGAGGTTTCCAAGTCAATGCCGTCAGTGACTGTGAGGAAAATGAAGATCTGAGCAACCTGGTGTTTAAGGGTGATGCAGCTTTGAACAACTGGGAGGCCGTAGAGATCCCTGTTATTTTTCCCTTGTCAAAGTAATTTTTTTTTTAAAAGGTTTCATTCACGTTTTCAAATAAAAATCCGTAGCTTTGCCCAAGGCTATAGGGTCGTTTGTTGGGCCACTTTTCATTTCTAAGAGGATATTAATAAAGGCATTTTGTTCAATTCCACTTTGGTTCATTTGCGTTTTTCGTTTTCACCTTAAAAAAAAATGAAGTTGGCAACCTTTTTCAAAAAAAAAATAAAACAAAAACAGCATTTCATTTCTTATCTTACATATCTTCGAGCGTTTTAATTAAGTAAGCCTTCCATCATGCAGAGACATCGTAAACCTTGTTGGATCCAATGACTTTACTGACACTCCTGACTGGGATGCACCCATCAATCAAGCTGAAGACGAGGGTGAAGAAGATTTTGAAGTACCCGCTGAACTGACAAGATTGATTGAGTACGAGTATACAGAGCTTCAACCGCATAAAGAGCAGGTGGACTTAATTAATCTTAGTACAGATGAGAACAAGAAAGAGGTCAAGATTGGTGCAATGCTCGGGACAGAGGTTAAGCCGAGGTTGATTGAGTTGTTAAAAGAATATATTGATGTGTTTGCGTGGTCGTATCAAGATATGCCGGGCCTAGACACGGATATTGTTGTTCACAAGTTGCCACTTAAGCCAGATTGTCCACCTATCAAGCAAAAACTTCGAAGAACGAGACCCGACATGGCTTTGAAGATTCGAGATGAGGTTAAAAAGCAGTTGGATGCAGGTTTCTTGGCAGTCGCAAAATATCCAGATTGGGTTGCCAACATTGTGCCAGTGCCTAAGAAGGACGGTAAAGTTAGGATGTGTGTGGATTACAGGGATCTGAACAAAGCAAGTCCGAAAGACGACTTCCCTCTGCCACATATTGATACACTGGTAGACAATACAACCAGTTTTGCATTGTTCTCATTTATGGATGGTTTCTCTGGCTATAATCAGATCAAAATGGATCCCGACGATCGAGAGAAGACTACTTTCATTACTCCTTGGGGGACCTTCTGCTACAAAGTCATGCCCTTCGGTTTAAAGAACGCGGGGGCAACTTACCAACACGCTATGACCACTCTTTTTCATGATATGATGCACAAGGAGATCGAGGTGTATGTGGACGATATGATAGCCAAATCTCAGAGTGAGGAGGATCATCTAGACCATTTGGTGAAGTTGTTTGAACGACTCAGGAAATATCAGTTGAAATTGAATCCTGCTAAATGTACCTTCGGTGTCAGATCTGGAAAATTGCTTGGTTTCATTGTTAGCCAACGAGGGATTGAGGTAGATCCTGACAAAGTCCGAGCCATTCAAGATATGCCAGCTCCGCACACCGAGACGCAAGTTAGAGGTTTTCTTGGGCGTTTGAATTATATTTCCAAGTTTATCTCTAACATGACCGCTACATGTGAGCCGATATTCAAATTGCTTTGTAAAGGGCGGACGGTTGAGTGGAACCCTGATTGTCAAAAAGCGTTTGAGAAAATTAAGAGTTATTTGCAAGACCCCCCTATTCTGATTCCTCCCGTACCTGGAAGACCGTTGTTTATGTACCTTACCGTTCTTGAGAAGTCTATGGGTTGTGTGCTTGGACAACATGATGAGACTGGAAGAAAAGAGCATGCGATTTATTACCTGAGCAAGAAGTTTACCGATTGTGAAAACAGATACTCACCATTGGAGAAAACTTGTTGTGCATTGGCATGGGCCGCTAGGCGCCTTCGGCAATATATGGTCTGTCATACCACATTGTTGATTTCTAAAATGGATCCGATCAAGTATATTTTTGAAAAACCTGCTCAAACCGGGAGGCTAGCCCGTTGGCACATGTTGTTATCCGAATATGACATCCAGTATGTACCCCAGAAGGCGATTAAGGGTAGTATTTTATCTGATTATCTTGCAGACCAGCCAGTTGAAGATTATGAACCTCTTAAGTTTGATTTTCCTGATGAGGATATTTTGTTGATTAGAAGAGGTTGTGAAGAGCCAGATCCGAGCGAAGGTCCAGAACCAGGTCTTTGGTGGAGGATGATGTTTGATGGTTCCTCGAATTTCAATGGGCATGGTATAGGCGCCGTTTTGATGAACCCAAAGGGTGGATTCACTCCATTTACAGCAAGGTTGGACTTTGAGTGTACTAATAACGTCGCAGAATATGAAGCATGTATTCTTGGCCTCGAAGCAGCAGTTCACCTCCGAATCAAACTTCTTAAAGTAAGTGGTGACTCAGCCTTGGTTATTTACCAGGTACAAGGCAAATGGGAAACGAAGAATGAGAAGTTAATCCCTTATAAGGACTACATTGTTGAGCTGATCAAGTATTTCGACGAGATAGAGTTCGAGCATGTTCCTAGATCCGAGAATCACGTTGCTGATGCTTTAGCCATGTTAGCATCCATGTGGAAAGTTAAATTCGTTAATGAAGCACCTCTTATCCACATTGAGCGCAAAGTTGAGCCCGCTTATTGTCAGGTGGTCGAAGAAGTTGAGGTGGATGAAAAGCCTTGGTTTCATGATATCAAGAACTATCTCGTCAAGCAAGAGTATCCCGATGGTGCTACTGGTCTGGACGAGAAAACATTGAGAAGACTGGCGCCCAAATTCTTTATCAGTAACGGCGTGTTATACAAGAGAAATCACGACATGGTCCTGCTCAGATGTGTTGATAAACGGGAAGCGGACATGTTACTGCAGGAAATTCATGAGGGGACCTTCGGAACTCATGCCAATGGTTATGCTATGTCCAAGAAGATGTTAAGGGCTGGGTATTATTGGTTAACCATGGAAGCTGACTGCATCCAATACGCTAGAAGATGCCATAAGTGCCAAATTTACGCTGATAAGATGCATGTACCTCCATCACCGTTGAATGTTTTGTCTTCACCATGGCCGTTCTCTATGTGGGGCATTGACATGATTGGGGAAATCGAGCCGAAGGCTTCTAATGGTCATCATTTTATCCTTGTTGCTATTGATTATTTCACCAAGTGGGTAGAGGCTGCCTCCTACACCAACGTGACCAAGCAAGTGGTTGCCCGCTTCATCAGGAAAGAAATCATCTACCGTTATGGAATCCCAAGCCGGATAATAACTGACAATGGCACCAATCTGAATAACAAGACTATGAAAGAGCTGTGTGACAGTTTCAAGATCACTCATCACAATTCTTCTCCGTACCGTCCTAAGATGAATGGGGCCGTTGAAGCTGCGAATAAGAATATCAAGAAAATCCTGCAAAAGATGGTTGTGACTTACAAAGATTGGCATGAGATGTTACCGTTTGCTTTGCATGGATACAGAACCTCAGTGAGAACTTCGACAGGGGCAACACCTTTCTCATTGGTGTATGGAATGGACGCCGTGCTCCCCATCGAAGTAGAGATACCGTCTTTAAGAGTGTTGATGGAAGCTGAACTTGAGGAAGCTGAGTGGGTTCAAGACAGACTGGATCAGTTGAATCTCATTGACGAGAAGCGCATGACAGCCATGTGCCATGGGCAATTATATCAGAAACGGATGAAAAGAGCGTTTGATAAGAAGATTCGTATCCGTGAGTTCCGTCAAGGAGAGCTCGTACTCAAAAAGATCTTGCCAGTGCATAAGGATATGCGTGGAAAGTGGATGCCCAATTATGAAGGCCCATTCGTTGTAAAGACCGTTTTCTCCGGAGGGTCTCTGATACTTACAACAATGGACGGTGAAGAACTAGCACATCCCGTGAATTCTGATGCAGTCCGAAAATATTATGCCTAAAAACCCGCTAAGTCGAAAACCTGCAAAAGGCGACCTAGGAAAAAGTAAGGGTTGAAAAAAAGAAATAATAATAAAAAGCTCGCTAAGTTGAAAACCCGAAAGGGCGGCTTAGGCAAAAAGGAGCGTCCCGGTGGATTGAAAACCCGAGAGGGCGGTCCAGGCAAAAGTTAGGGACAAAGGCATTTCATTGCATCAGAGGACACTGATCATCGCGAACACACTTCCCGCATGAGAGCCATGTTTCAGTTCTTTCATCCTTGCCCAAAGCAGGATTCTGGATTAATCTTAGTTATTAGTGTCAGTATGTGCCGTTGGATTCAATGTAACCTTTTCCCATGTTGCCAATTTCAAAACATAATCATCTGTGGAGCTATGCCTTCAGCGAGCTGCCACCCTTTAATAAAAGATACCATTTTGTTACTTACATTCCTTGGTGCATTGCTCTTTGTTTTCTATTGTTATGCAAAATGCGTTTATTCTTAAAATTTGAAAATGAAAGGTGCCTTGTAGATTTTTCAAAACTGTTCTTCAAAAAAAACGAAATTGAAATATAAGAAATTACTTTGACTAGTGGAAATTTCGGAAGGATCTCTTCACTCCCCGAAAATATCATTATTGCAGAAACACTTTCAAATCACTGCTCTAACACAGTCCCCAGCGAGACTATAAGCTGACAACCTTTTCTTGGGTAACTCGAAAGTGTCCCTCAGGTTTTCTTCTCCCCATGTGAAGACGTGATACTGTACACCCAAGCAGATTACTTTCTCCCCAGAGAATTCAGAACTTTAAAACCAGATTTGGTTCTACCATTGATCTTTCTTACCCATGATTGACGTATTGGTTGCAGAGAACGCAGGGTATTTCCGTCGAGATGTTTATTTCATCTCTCGTCCCGTCTCTAGTCTGTTTCGTCAGCATACGCAAGGGCATAAGCATCACATGCCTATTTCATTACATATTCATTACATATTCATTACATACTCATTACATACTCATTTCATAACATCTTGCATATCTAACTACATAGACGTTGACATATATTCACATTAACATATGCGTTAGCATTCACAGGTTCATTGTGTCTCTTCATCGTTGAGTGTTACCGCCGAGTAACTGGGTTCGTCCATTCTCTTCAAATAGATTGTCAGCCCTAAGCATAAAATACCTACTTGTTTCCATGTTTCCCTACGGAACTCGATCCTCGTGGATGACGGTTATTTCAGCTATCTTTCCTCGCCAGGATAAGATATCTACCCTTCGAGTTCATTCCCTCGATGGAGTCTTGTTTACCAGTTTTCTTTCTAGCTCGATCCTAGATTGAATCTCAGTCTTGTCGGTCGTCAAGCCCAACCGGACGTGCATTTATTTTGCACCATCTAAAGATTTTCACCATACCATGGCAGATACGCGACTGTTTTCGCCCGAGAAGTTTATCACTGTACCCGGACGTGCATTTATTTTGCACTATCTTTCAACTAATCCTTTACAGATGCACGCCAGTTCACGCCTGGAAAATCTATCAATACAACACTTTACAATCCTACATTGTTACAGCATCGGTATGATACATTTCTCGCCTGAGAAACCTATCGATATGACAACCTTACACAACACAATACACGCCTGTTCTCACCAGAGAAGCTTATCATCATCTGTTATCACCTCTACAAGCAGTTCTTACATGAGAGGCTTATTATTGCTACTCTTGCAAAATAAGCGACATCTCTCGCCTGAGAAGCCAATCCTATCTTCGTTATGACTCGCAACAAATGGCCATCTCCATTGAGCAGTTGGGCTTCCATTTTACCTGTCGTCTTGAAGTATGGGAAGGTTTGAACCAAATCGTATTCAGGAGAGCACGATCTTGAAGTACGGGGAGGTTTGAGCGGAATCATATTCAGGAGAGCACGATCTTGAAGTATGAGGAAGTTCATTTACCCTTTAGTAAAAGAAGGAGCGGAATCATATTCAGGAGAGCACGATCTTGAAGTATGAAGAAGTTCATTTACCCTTTAGTAAAAGAAGGAGCAGAATCATATTCAGGAGAGCACGATCGTGAAGTATGAGGAAGTTCATTTACCCTTTAGTAAAAGAAGGAGCAGAATCATATTCAGGAGAGCACGATCTTGAAGTATGAGGAAGTTCAGTTTACCCTTTAAGAAAAACCAGAATCGTATTCCAGGCACCGACCTTAAATATGAGAAGATTTATATATCAGATAAGCAGCAGCCTCTTTATTTGAGTGCTTATCCGTTTTGGCATGTAAGTCCCTTCCAACGATAAGTGACAGTTCTCCCTCGAGAAGCTTATCGGGGCATTTCCCATTAAAGTCCATTTACTTTGGCATACAGCCGGTCTTTACCCTGTATATTTGATACGGATTTCCGAAAATCCATTCGATCCCACCACGAGGGATAGGTTATAGAAGCTTGGATGTTATTCTTTGCTCAATGCTCCAGCATTCTGTGATCGATCTTGCAATCGTGTAGGTCCAATTATTATTAGACATTCCCAAGTGGAGGTCATCTCATAGGTGCCATCTCCATTTAAGGATCTTATTCTAAAAGTCCATTTATTTTGGCATACAGCCGGTTCTTTTTTACCCTGTATATTTGCTACGGATTCCCGAAAAGTTCGTTTGATCCTGTCACGAGAGATAGTTTACAGAAGCTTGGATGTTATTCTTTGCTCAATGCTCCAGCATTCTGTAATCGATCTTGCAGTCGTACATGATCCAGTTTTACTTTTAGATTCCCCAGTGGAGGCCGTCTCATAGGTGCCATCTCCATTTGAGAATCTCGTTCCCGGTCTAAAAATGATAATTGGTCGTGTTCGCACCAGCTGACCATCATTTTAGAATTCCCCAGTGTTGTACTGTGTCCCAGCGCGTCGTTTTCCCCAGTGTGTTCTTCTCGTAGCGTCTGTCCCTGTGTCGTCGTATTCGTCAGCATTTTCGCACTCATCATTCCAGCATACACATCATATCATATTCATGGCATTGTCTGCATTAGTCTTGTTTGGTCCATAACATTGCATATCGCCACATATAAGGGCAAAATTTCCGGTTATCTATATTTAAATCCCTCCACCATGATTCCTCGAGTCTCCGCCACTCAAATCACCCGGTGAAGTTATTTAAATAGGGGCAACTGTAATACCCCAAATTTTGCCCTAAGATTTGTCGTTGCATTTCATTGCATTTTTATTGCATTTAATCAATTACTAACAAATTTGTGTAGTCGTTTGACTTTTTGCAGGTAAATATCATATGTCATGCATTTTTTTTTCTAAAAAGTAAAAATGGCACAATTGGCAAGAGGACATGTGTAAGGAGTTGTGAGTGTGAGAGGTTGAGAGTTCGAATCTCACCTTTGTCACTTTTTTTGTTTTTTATTATTTTTACTCTAAATTTTTCTATCTTTCATTAAAAAAATAACAAAAATAGTTTTTTATTATTATTTAATTATTATTTTCGTATTTTAATTAAATCATTTTTTAAAATATTAATTTTTTCACTTTTTTCTAAATTATTCATAAAAATATCCAAAAAATCATAAAATAAAAAATATTGAAAAAAATTTTGTTCTTTTTATAATATTTTTGATTTTAGGAATCAATAGGATTATTAGTTTTTATTTTAAGTTTATTTTAATTATTTTAAATTATTTAAATTTTATTTTTTCTTAACTAATTATTTAGTTTGGGCTTTAAAATGGGCTTTAGGGACATTATTGACAATTTGGTGTTAACCCTAATTTGTTCCCTATATATACATGTGTTGCCTTGTTGGAAAAAAGGGGGAGAATGAAAAAAACCTAAGAGGAGTGAGTGCCGTTTGCCGTTATTTAGTTTTCTTCTTCATCCATTACTATTGTTTCTTTTTCTTCATCGTTTACCGTTATTTCTTTTCCTTCATCTATTACTGTTGTTTCTTTTTCTTCATCTTTTACCGTTATTTCTTTTTCTTCATCTTTTACCGTTATTTCTTTTTCTTCATCTATTACCGTTATTTCTTTTTCTTTATCTATTACTGTTACGTTTATATATATATATATATATATATATATATATATATATATATATATATATATATATATATATATATATATATATATATATATATATATATATATATATATATATATATATATATATATATATATATATATATATATATATATATATATATATATATATATAATTTTTAAATTGTTAGAGTTTATATATATAAGATTAATTTTTGATCGAATTATGTCGATACGATGTTTGCACATTTGTGTGCATGACGCGTGACATTTGTGTTAGTTCGATCTGGTTGCGATGATCGCATTTTTGTGTGAGCAATAATACTATTTTTTGCTTAATTTCTTTTTCTTTGCGATAAATTTTGTTTCGTCCGATTTAGATCTGGTTGCGATGAGCGCATTTCTGCGTTAGCAACATTGTTGGGTTATTTGGCACATTTAAAATTCATTATTGCTTTATATTTATTATTATTATTATTATTATTATTATTATTATTATTATTATTATTATTATTATTATTATTATTATTACTATTAGTATTATTATTATCATTATTTATTATTATTATTATTATCATTATTATCATTATTATTACCATTATTATTATTATTGTTATCATTAATTTATTAAAACTTGTTATAATATAAAAATCTGTTTTTAAAATAAATAACATTAACATCTTTTCCAAATTAATATGAAAACCTATTATTTTTAAGAAAAACTTTTTTTTAGATAAATTTAAAATAATAACTAAATTTTTTTTTTTTTAAAATAATAACTAGAACCGTTATTTATTTTATTTTATTATTGTTCAATTCAAATTTCATTATCATATTGTATCTGCTCCTCTCATGTAACCTCGCGAACTTAACAATCGCTCTTTAAATTCTACCTTTAAATTTCTGCTTGCATGGTTTAAATTATGACATTATCTCTCTGTTTGCATGATTCAATTATCTCACGCGTTTACCATTATTTCTGTCACATTGCACACATCCGAAGGTTAGGTCTAACTGTTTGGCCGCCGCGCCAATAGTCCGTAAAACTTCACACGTTCAATTTCAAATCCTCAAAACTACAAACTACAAACCCTAATTTTCACAAATGCCTCGCCGCAGGCAAGATTACAATTTTACCCCTAGCATTAGGTCAAAGAGCCGCCGCGCTCAGTTTAGGGTTTCCCGCCGTGGAATCCCTAATTTAACCCTAATTACAACTTAACAATTCAACATAGAGATTTGGAGTTTCTACACTCCACGTAAGCGTGTCCTTAAGACATGTTTATTCCCCGTGAGACCTTGACCACAGTCAAGAAGTCTCTAACCTCCCTTTTGAGGGGAACTACGATTACTCTGATTCCACTCCCGTAAGGATACGTAGGCACAAGATGCGATGTCTTGCCGAGTAAACTTAGAATTAACCCCTTAGGTCTCTTTTCTCACTTTTAATCCTTTGTACATATACCTTAAGCAAATAAATAAAGCAAATAGTAAACATTTGAACAAAAGGTTCCTGTAGAGTACTACAGAAGTTTAGGGTGCTAATACCTTCCCTAAATTTAACCAACCCCCGAACCCTAGATCTTTCCCCACATTGTGTTTACGATGCAAAATAGGTTTTCCCTTTTTGACCTTTTCCTTCGGATAAATCAAAGAGCGGTTGTGAATTGAATTGCGATTCAAACTCATTAATAGTTTGTGATCCTATTTCCACCGCAACAATAGGTAAAAATTAAAATAAATAACCAAGCTAGTATTAATTGATATTTACCATTTTCACAATGAATTATGGTAAATTAGATGTAAATATGTTCAATATGTTTCTTCTCCATGACCAAATTTCATGTTTCTTCGTCAGTAAGCCACAAAGTTAATAGACTATAAATGAATGACAAATAAACTACATCTACATGGGTAATCACTAAAATTAATGATTTAAGCTCAATGTTATTTGTATTCATTATAATCACATTGTATTATTGTATAATAGATGTAAACAATTTCTTTATTTTTCTTGTTCTCCATCACCAAAATTTTGGTTTCTTCACGTTTAAGACACTAAGTTAAGAGACTACAAATGAATGGCCCATAATTTATAAATATGCATAACAATTAAAATAAAATAACCAAGCTCAACATTGTTTATATTTATCGTATTCACATTAACTTATGGTATATTACATAAAAAACTATTCAATATTTTTGTTCACCATCGCAAAGATTTTGGTTTTTTATCGCTAAGCAAAAAACATAATAGACTATAGCAAATGTAACAAATTAATTATATTTTATTTTCCTACTCCATCACAAAATTTTAGGTTCTTCCCCGCTAAAAAACAATGTTAAAAGACTATAATCCATGATATATATAAATTACATCTACATGGGTAATCACTAAAATTAAATATTTAAGCTCAATGTTATTTGTATTCATTATAATCACGTTGTATTATGGTATAGTAGACGTAAACAATTTCTATATTTTTTTTCTTTTCCATCAACATAATTTTGGTTTCTTCACCTCTAAGAAATTACGTTAAGAGACCACAAATGATTGACCCATAATTTATACATATCCATAACAATTAAAATTAAATAATCAAGCTCAATATTTTTATATTCATCGTATTCACATTGACTTATGGTTTATTACATCGAAAAATATTCAATATTTTTATTCACCATCCCAAAGCTATAGGTTTTTTTATCACTAAGCTAAAAACATAATAGACTATAGTAGATGTAAAAATTTATTTATATTTTATTTTTCTACTCCATCACAAAATTTTAGGTTTTTCCCCACTAAAAAATTAAATTAAATGACATATATTTTTATAATATAGGTAAAAATTAAAATAAATAACCAAGCTAGTATTAATTGATATTTACCATTTTCACAATGAATTATGGTAAATTAGATGTAAATATGTTCAATATGTTTCTTCTCCATGACCAAATTTCATGTTTCTTCGTCAGTAAGCCACAAAGTTAATAGACTATAAATGAATGACAAATAAACTACATCTACATAGGTAATCACTAAAATTAATGATTTAAGCTCAATGTTATTTGTATTCATTATAATCACATTGTATTATTGTATAATAGATGTAAACAATTTCTTTTTTTTTCTTGTTCTCCATCACCAAAATTTTGGTTTCTTCACGTTTAAGACACTAAGTTAAGAGACTACAAATGAATGGCCCATAATTTATAAATATGCATAACAATTAAAATAAAATAACCAAGCTCAACATTGTTTATATTTATCGTATTCATATTAACTTATGGTATATTACATAAAAAACTATTCAATATTTTTGTTCACCATCGCAAAGATTTTGGTTTTTTATCGCTAAGCAAAAAACATAATAGACTATAGCAGATGTAACAAATTAATTATATTTTATTTTCCTACTCCATCACAAAATTTTAGGTTTTTCCCCGCTAAAAAACAATGTTAAAAGACTATAATCCATGATATATATAAATTACATCTACATGGGTAATCACTAAAATTAAATATTTAAGCTCAATGTTATTTGTATTCATTATAATCACGTTGTATTATGGTATAGTAGACGTAAACAATTTCTATATTTTTTTTCTTCTCCATCAACATAATTTTGGTTTCTTCACCTATAAGAAATTACGTTAAGAGACCACAAATGATTGACCCATAATTTATACATATGCATAACAATTAAAATTAAATAATCAAGCTCAATATTTTTATATTCATCGTATTCACATTGACTTATGGTTTATTACATCGAAAAATATTCAATATTTTTATTCACCATCCCAAAGCTATAGGTTTTTTTATCACTAAGCTAAAAACATAATAGACTATAGTAGATGTAAAAATTTATTTATATTTTATTTTTCTACTCCATCACTAAATTTTAGGTTTTTCCCTACTAAAAAATTTATAATCCATGACATATATTTTTATAATATAGGTAAAAATTAAAATAAATAACCAAGCTAGTATTAATTGATATTTACCATTTTCACAATGAATTATGGTAAATTAGATGTAAATATGTTCAATATGTTTCTTCTCCATGACCAAATTTCATGTTTCTTCGTCAGTAAGCCACAAAGTTAATAGACTATAAATGAATGACAAATAAACTACATCTACATAGGTAATCACTAAAATCAATGATTTAAGCTCAATGTTATTTGTATTCATTATAATCACATTGTATTATTGTATAATAGATGTAAACAATTTCTTTATTTTTCTTGTTCTCCATCACCAAAATTTTGGTTTCTTCACGTTTAAGACACTAAGTTAAGAGACTACAAATGAATGGCCCATAATTTATAAATATGCATAACAATTAAAATAAAATAACCAAGCTCAACATTGTTTATATTTATCGTATTCATATTAACTTATGGTATATTACATAAAAAACTATTTAATATTTTTCTTCACCATCGCAAAGATTTTGGTTTTTTATCGCTAAGCAAAAAACATAATAGACTATAGCAGATGTAACAAATTAATTATATTTTATTTTCCTACTCCATCACAAAATTTTAGGTTTTTCCCCGCTAAAAAACAATGTTAAAAGACTATAATCCATGATATATATAAATTACATCTACATGGGTAATCACTAAAATTAAATATTTAAGCTCAATGTTATTTGTATTCATTATAATCACGTTGTATTATGGTATAGTAGACGTAAACAATTTCTATATTTTTTTTCTTCTCCATCAACATAATTTTGGTTTCTTCACCTCTAAGAAATTACGTTAAGAGACCACAAATGATTGACCCATAATTTATACATATCCATAACAATTAAAATTAAATAATCAAGCTCAATATTTTTATATTCATCGTATTCACATTGACTTATGGTTTATTACATCGAAAAATATTCAATATTTTTATTCACCATCCCAAAGCTATAGGTTTTTTATCACTAAGCTAAAAACATAATAGACTATAGTAGATGTAAAAATTTATTTATATTTTATTTTTCTACTCCATCACAAAATTTTAGGTTTTTCCCCACTAAAAAATTAAATTAAATGACATATATTTTTATAATATAGGTAAAAATTAAAATAAATAACCAAGCTAGTATTAATTGATATTTACCATTTTCACAATGAATTATGGTAAATTAGATGTAAATATGTTCAATATGTTTCTTCTCCATGACCAAATTTCATGTTTCTTCGTCAGTAAGCCACAAAGTTAATAGACTATAAATGAATGACAAATAAACTACATCTACATGGGTAATCACTAAAATTAATGATTTAAGCTCAATGTTATTTGTATTCATTATAATCACATTGTATTATTGTATAATAGATGTAAACAATTTCTTTATTTTTCTTGTTCTCCATCACCAAAATTTTGGTTTCTTCACGTTTAAGACACTAAGTTAAGAGACTACAAATGAATGGCCCATAATTTATAAATATGCATAACAATTAAAATAAAATAACCAAGCTCAACATTGTTTATATTTATCGTATTCACATTAACTTATGGTATATTACATAAAAAACTATTCAATATTTTTCTTCACCATCGCAAAGATTTTGGTTTTTTATCGCTAAGCAAAAAACATAATAGACTATAGCAGATGTAACAAATTAATTATATTTTATTTTCCTACTCCATCACAAAATTTTAGGTTTTTCCCCGCTAAAAAACAATGTTAAAAGACTATAATCCATGATATATATAAATTACATCTACATGGGTAATCACTAAAATTAAATATTTAAGCTCAATGTTATTTGTATTCATTATAATCTCGTTGTATTATGGTATAGTAGACGTAAACAATTTCTATATTTTTTTTTCTTCTCCATCAACATAATTTTGGTTTCTTCACCTATAAGAAATTACGTTAAGAGACCACAAATGATTGACCCATAATTTATACATATGCATAACAATTAAAATTAAATAATCAAGCTCAATATTTTTATATTCATCGTATTCACATTGACTTATGGTTTATTACATCGAAAAATATTCAATATTTTTATTCACCATCCCAAAGCTATAGGTTTTTTATCACTAAGCTAAAAACATAATAGACTATAGTAGATGTAAAAATTTATTTATATTTTATTTTTCTACTCCATCACTAAATTTTAGGTTTTTCCCCACTAAAAAATAAAGTTAAAAGACTATAATCCATGACATATATTTTTATAATATAGGTAAAAATTAAAATAAATAAGCAAGCTAGTATTAATTGATATTTACCATTTTCACAATGAATTATGGTAAATTAGATGTAAATATGTTCAATATGTTTCTTCTCCATGACCAAATTTCATGTTTCTTCGTCAGTAAGCCACAAAGTTAATAGACTATAAATGAATGACAAATAAACTACGTCTACATGGGTAATCACTAAAATTAATGATTTAAGCTCAATGTTATTTGTATTCATTATAATCACATTGTATTATTGTATAATAGATGTAAACAATTTCTTTATTTTTCTTCTTCTCCATCACCAAAATTTTGGTTTCTTCACGTTTAAGACACTAAGTTAAGAGACTACAAATGAATGACCCATAATTTATAAATATTCATAACAACTAAAATAAAATAACCAAGCTCAATATTGTTTATATTCATCGTATTCACATTGACTTATGGTATATTACATAGAAAAACATTCAATATTATTCTTCACCATCCCAAAGATTAAGGTTTTTTATCGCTAAGCAAAAAACATAATAGACTAAAGTAGATGTAACAAATTAATTATATTTTATTTTCCTACTCCATCACAAAATTTTAGGTTTTTCCCCGCTAAAAAACAATGTTAAAAGACTATAATCCATGATATATATAAGTTACATCTACATGGGTAATCACTAAAATTAAATATTTAAGCTCAATGTTATTTGTATTCATTATAATCACATTTTATTATGGTATAATAGACGTAAACAATTTTTATATTTTTCTTTTTCTCCATCAACATAATTTTGGTTTCTTCACCTCTAAGAAATTACGTTAAGAGACCACAAATGATTGACCCATAATTTATACATATGCATAACAATTAAAATTAAATAATCAAGCTCAATATTTTTATATTCATCGTATTCACATTGACTTATGGTTTATTACATCGAAAAATATTCAATATTTTTATTCACCATCCCAAAGCTATAGGTTTTTTTATCACTAAGCTAAAAACATAATAGACTATAGTAGATGTAAAAATTTATTTATATTTTATTTTTCTACTCCATCACAAAATTTTAGGTTTTTCCCCACTAAAAAAGAAAATTAAATGACATATATTTTTATAATATAGGTAAAAATTAAAATAAATAACCAAGCTAGTATTAATTGATATTTACCATTTTCACAATGAATTATGGTAAATTAGATGTAAATATGTTCAATATGTTTCTTCTCCATGACCAAATTTCATGTTTCTTCGTCAGTAAGCCACAAAGTTAATAGTCTATAAATGAATGACAAATAAACTACATCAACATGGGTAATCACTAAAATTAATGATTTAAGCTCAATGTTATTTGTATTCATTATAATCACATTGTATTATTGTATAATAGATGTAAACAATTTCTATATTTTTCTTGTTCTCCATCACCAAAATTTTGGTTTCTTCACGTTTAAGACACTAAGTTAAGAGACTACAAATGAATTATCCAAAATTTATACATACACATAACAATTAAAATTAAATAATCAAGCTAAATAGTTTTTATATTCATCGTATTCACATTGACTTTTGGTATATTACATAGAAAAATATTTAGTCTTTTTCCTCACCATCCCAAAGATTTAGATTTTTTTAATCATTAAGCTAAAAACATAATAGACTATAGTAGATGTAAAATTAGAATTTATTTTTTATTTTTCTATAGCATCACAAACTTTTAGGTTTTTCCCCACTAATAAACAAAGTTAAAAGACTATAATCCATGACATATATTTTATATAATATAGGTAAGAATTAAAAAGAAACAATCAATCTAGAACTTATTGATATTTGCCTTTTTCACATTGAATTATTGTAAATTAGATGTAAATATATTCAATATGTTTCTTCTACATCATGAAATTTCATGTTTCTTCTTCAGTAAGTTACAGAGTTAAATGACTATAAATGAATGACAAATAAATTATACCTACATCGGTAATCACTAGAATTAAATATTCAATCTTAGTGTTAATTGTATTCACCATAATCACATTGTATTATGGTATAATAGATGTAAAATATATCTAGGTTTTTCTTCTTCTTCTCACCAAAATTTTGGTTTCTTCACGTCTAACAAACTAAGTTAAGAGACTACAAATGAATGGCCCATAATTTATAAATATGCATAACAATTAAAATAAAATAACCAAGCTCAACATTGTTTATATTCATCGTATTCACATTAACTTATGGTATATTACATAAAAAACTATTCAATATTTTTCTTCACCATCGCAAAGATTTTGGTTTTTTATCGCTAAGCAAAAAACATAATAGACTATAGCAGATGTAACAAATTAATTATATTTTATTTTCCTACTCCATCACAAAATTTTAGGTTTTTCCCCGCTAAAAAACAATGTTAAAAGACTATAATCCATGATATATATAAATTACATCTACATGGGTAATCACTAAAATTAAATATTTAAGCTCAATGTTATTTGTGTTCATTATAATCACGTTGTATTATGGTATAGTAGACGTAAACAATTTCTATATTTTTTTTCTTCTCCATCAACATAATTTTGGTTTCTTCACCTCTAAGAAATTACGTTAAGAGACCACAAATGATTGACCCATAATTTATACATACGCATAACAATTAAAATTAAATAATCAAGCTCAATATTTTTATATTCATCGTATTCACATTGACTTATGGTTTATTACATCGAAAAATATTCAATATTTTTATTCACCATCCCAAAGCTATAGGTTATTTTTATCACTAAGCTAAAAACATAATAGACTATAGTAGATGTAAAAATTTATTTATATTTTATTTTTCTACTCCATCACAAAATTTTAGGTTTTTCCCCACTAAAAAATAAAGTTAAAAGACTATAATCCATGACATATATTTTTATAATATAGGTAAAAATTAAAATAAATAACCAAGCTAGTATTAATTGATATTTACCATTTTCATAATGAATTATGGTAAATTAGAAGTAAATATGTTCAATATGTTTCTTCTCCATGACCAAATTTCATGTTTCTTCGTCAGTAAGCCACAGAGTTAATAGACTATAAATGAATGACAAATAAACTACATCTACATGGGTAATCACTAAAATTAAATATTTAAGCTCAATGTTATTTGTATTGATTATAATCACATTGTATTATTGTATAATAGATGTAAATAATTTCTATATTTTTCTTGTTCTCCATCACCAAAATTTTGGTTTCTTCACGTTTAAGATACTAAGTTAAGAGACTACAAATGAATGATCCAAAATTTATACATACACATAACAATTAAAATTAAATAATCAAGCTAAATGTTTTTTATATTCATCGTATTCACATTGACTTATGGTATCTTACATAGAAAAATATTCAATCTTTTTCATCACCATCCCAAAGCTTTAGATTTTTTTAATCATTAAGCTAAAAATATAATAGACTATAGTAGATGTAAAAATTGAATTTATATTTTATTTTTTTACTGCATCACAAACTTTTAGGTTTTACCCACTAATAAACAAAGTTAAAAGACTATAATCCATGACATATATTTTATATAATATAGGTAAGAATTAAAAACAAACAATCAATCTAGAACTTATTGATATTTACCTTTTTCATATTGAATTATTGTAAATTAGATATAAATATATTCAAAAAGTTTCTTCTCCATCATGAAATTTCATATTTCTTCGTGACTAAGTTACAGAGTTAAATGACTATAAATGAATGATAAATAAATTATACCTACTCCGGTAATCACTAGAATTAAATATTCAATCTCAGTGTTAATTGTATTCACCATAATCACATTGTATTATGGTATAATAGATGTAAAATATTTCTAGGTTTTTCTTCTTCTCCTCACCAAAATTTTGGTTTCTTCACGTCTAAGAAACTAAGTTAAGAGACTACAAATGAATGGCCCATAATTTATAAATATTCATAACAATTAAAATAAAATAACCAAGCTCAATATTGTTTATATTCATCATATTCACATTAACTTATGGTATATTACATCTAAAAATATTCAACATTTTTCTTCACCATCCCAAAGATTAAGGTTTTTTATCGCTAAGCAAAAAACATAATAGACTAAAGCAGATGTAACAAATTAATTATATTTTATTTTCCTACTCCATCACAAAATTTTAGGCTTTTCCCCGCTAAAAAACAATGTTAAAAGACTACAATCCATGATATATATAAGTTACATCTACATGGGTAATCACTAAAATTAAATATTTAAGCTCAATGTTATTTGTATTCATTATAATCACATTGTATTATGGTATAATAGACGTAAACAATTTCTATATTTTTCTTCTTCTCCATCTCCATAATTTTGGTTTCTTCACCTCTAAGAAATTACGTTAAGAGACCACAAATGATTGACCCATAATTTATACATATGCATAACAATTAAAATTAAATAATCAAGCTCAATATTTTTATATTCATCGTATTCACATTGGCTTATGGTTTATTACATCGAAAAATATTCAATATTTTTATTCACCATCCCAAAGCTATAGGTTTTTTATCACTAAGCTAAAAACATAATAGACTATAGTAGATGTAAAAATTTATTTATATTTTATTTTTCTACTCCATCACAAAATTTTAGGTTTTTCCCCACTAAAAAATAAAGTTAAAAGACTATAATCCATGACATATATTTTTATTATATAGGTAAATATTAAAATAAATAACCAAGCTAGTATTAATTGATATTTACCATTTTCACAATGAATTATGGTAAATTAGATGTAAATATGTTCAATGTGTTTCTTCTCCATGACCAAATTTTATGTTTCTTCGTCAGTAAGCCACAGAATTAATAGACTATAAATGAATGACAAATAAATTACATCTACATGGGTAATCACTAAAATTAAATATTTAAGCTTAATGTTATTTGTATTCATTATAATCACATTGTATTATTGTATAATAGATGTAAACAATTTCTATATTTTTCTTGTTCTCCATCACCAAAATTTTGGTTTCTTCACGTCTAAGACACTAAGTTAATAGACTACAAATGAATGGTCCAAAATTTATACATACACCTAACAATTAAAATTAAATAATCAAGCTAAATGTTTTTTTATTCATCGTATTCACATTGACTTATGGTATATTACATAGAAAAACATTCAATCTTTTTAATCACCATCCCAAAGCTTTAGATTTTTTTAATCATTAAGCTAAAAACATAATAGACTATAGTAGATGTAAAAATTGAATTTATATTTTATTTTTCTACAGCATCACAAACTTTTAGGTTTTCCCCCACTAATAAACAAAGTTAAAAGACTATAATCCATGGCATATATTTTATATAATATAGGTAAGAATTAAAAATAAACAGTCAATCTAGAACTTATTGATATTTAACTTTTTCACATTGAATTATTGTAAATTAGATGTATATATATTCAATATGTTTCTTCTCCATCAAGAAATTTCATGTTTCTTCGTCAGTAAGTTACAGAGTTAAATGACTATAAATGAATGACAAATAAATATGACCTACATCGGTAATCACTAGAATTAAATATTCAATCTCAGAGTTAATTGTATTCACCATAATCACATTGTATTATGGTATAATAGATGTAAAATATTTCTAGGTTTTTCTTCTTCTTCTCACCAAAATTTTGGTTTCTTCACATCTAAGAAACTAAGTTAAGAGACTACAAATGAATGACCCATAATTTATAAATATGCATAACAATTAAAATAAAATAACCAAGCTCAACATTGTTTATATTCATCGTATTCACATTAACTTATGGTATATTACATCAAAAACTATTCTATATTTTTCTTCACCATCCCAAAGATTTAGGTTTTTTATCGCTAAGCAAAAAACATAATAGACTATAGCAGATGTAACAAATTAATTATATTTTATTTTCCTACTCCATCACAAAATTTTAGGTTTTTCCCCGCTAAAAAACAATGTTAAAAGACTATAATCCATGATATATATAAATTACATCTACATGGGTAATCACTAAAATTAAATATTTAAGCTCAATGTTATTTGTATTCATTATAATCACATTGTATTATGGTATAATAGACGTAAACAATTTCTATATTTTTCTTCTTCTCCATCACCCAAATTTAGGTTTCTTCACCTCTAAGAAATTACGTTAAGAGACCACAAATGATTGACCCATAATTTATACATATGCATAACAATTAAAATTAAATAATCAAGCTCAATATTTTTATATTCATCGTATTCACATTGACTTATGGTTCATTACATCGAAAAATATTCAATATTTTTATTCACCATCCCAAAGCTTTAGGTTTTTTATCACTAAGCTAAAAACATAATAGACTATAGTAGATGTAAAAATTTATTTATATTTTATTTTTCTACTCCATCACTAAATTTTAGGTTTTTCCCCACTAAAAAAAAAGTTAAAAGACTATAATCCATGACATATATTTTATATAATATAGGTAAAAATTAAAATAAATAACCAATCTAGTATTAATTGATATTTACCATTTTCACAATGAATCATGGTAAATTAGATGTAAATATGTTCAATATGTTTCTTCTCCATGACCAAATTTCATGTTTCTTCGTGAGTAAGCCACAGAGTTAAAAGACTATAAATGAATGACAAATAAACTACATCTACATGGGTAATCACTAAAATTAAATATTTAAGCTTAATGTTATTTGTATTCATTATAATCACATTGTATTATTGTATAATAGATGTAAACAATTTCTATATTTTTCTTGTTCTCCATCACCAAAATTTTGGTTTCTTCACCACTAAGTTAAGAGACTACAAATGAATGATCCAAAATTTATACATACACCTAACAATTAAAATTAAATAATCAAGCTAAATGTTTTTTATATTCATCATAGTCACATTGACTTATGGTATATTACATAGAAAAACCTTCAATCTTTTTCATCACCATCCCAAAGCTTTAGATTTTTTTAATCATTAAGTTAAAAACATAATAGACTATAATAGATGTAAAAATTGAATTTATATTTTATTTTTCTACTGCATCACAAACTTTTAAGTTTTTCCCCACTAATAAACAAAGTTAAAAGACTATAATCCATGACATATATTTTATATAATATAGGTAAGAATTAAAAATAAACAGTTAATCTAGAACTTATTGATATTTACCTTTTTCACATTGAATTATTGTAAATTAGATGTAAATATATTCAATATGTTTCTTCTCCATCACGAAATTTCATGTTTCTTCGTCAGTAAGTTACAGAGTTAAATGACTATAAATGAATGACAAATAAATTATACCTACATCGGTAATCACTAGAATTAAATATTCAATCTCAGAGTTAATTGTATTCACCATAATCACATTGTATTATGGTATAATAGATGTAAAATATTTATAGGTTTTTCTTCTTATCCTCCCCAAAATTTTGGTTTCTTCACGTCTAAGAAACTAAGTTAAGAGACTACAAATGAATGGCCCATAATTTATAATATGCATAACAATTAAAATAAAATAACCAAGCTCAATATTGTTTATATTCATCGTATTCACATTAACTTATGGTATATTACATCGAAAAATATTCAATATTTTTCTTCACCATCCCAAAGATTTAGGTTTTTTATCGCTAAGCAAAAAACATAATAGACTATAGCTCAACACAAAATTTCATATATATTGAATATGTTTATTCTCCATCACGAAATTTCATGTTTCTTCGTTAGTAAGCCACGGATTTTAAAGCTGAACATTGTTTATATTCGTCATATTCACATTGACTTATTGTATATTACATCTAAAAGTATTCAATATTTTTTTCACCATCTTAAAGTTTTAGGTTTTTTTATCGCTAAGCAACAAACATAATAGAGTATAGCAGATGTAAAAAATTAATTATATTTTATTTTTCTACTCCATCAGAAAATTTTAGGTTTTTCCCCGCTAAAAAACAATGTTAAAAGACTATAACCCATGACATATATTTTTTATAAAATTGATATTAATTCAATTAAATAATCAAGCTCTAATGTATTTATTTTTCCTTTTTTCACATTGAATTAAGGTAAATTAGATGTAAATATATTAAATATGTTTCTTCTCCATCACGATTTTTCATCTTTCTTCGTCACTAAGTCAGATAGTTAAAAAACTATAAATGAATGAAAATAGATTATATCTACATGGGTATTGAATCTGAATTTTAATTGTATTCACCATAATCACATTGTATTATGGTATAATAGATGTAAAAGGTTTCTATGATTTTCTTCTGCTGCATCAAATTTTTTTTCATTTCTTCACCTCTAAGAAACTAAGTTAAGAGACTACAAATGAATGGCCCATAATTTATACATATGCATAACAATTGAAATAAAATAACCAAGCTCAACATTGTTTATATTCATCGTAATCACATTGACTTATTGTATATTACACCTAAAACTATTCAATATTTTTTTTCACCATCCCAAAGTTTTATGTTTTTTTATCGCTAAGCAAAAAACATAATAGACTATAGCAGATGTAAAAATTTAATTATATTTTATTTTTCTACTCCATCACAAAATTTCAGGTTTTTCCCCACTAAAAAACAAAGTTAAAAGACCATAATCCATGACATATATTTTTTTATTAAATTGATATTAATTCAATTAAATAATCAAGCTATAATGTATTTATATTTGCCTTTTTCACATTGAATTAAGGTAAATTAGATGTAAATATATTCAATATGTTTCTTCTCCATCACGAATTTTCATCTTTCTTCCTCACTAAGTCAGATAGTTAAAAAACTATAAATGAATGGCAAATAGATTATATCTACATGGGTATTCAATATGAATTTTAATTGTATTCACCATAATCACATTGTATTATGGTATAATAGATGTAAAAAGTTGATTTTTTCTGCTCCATCACAATTATTTTCATTTCTTCACCTTTAAGAAAATAAGTTAAGAAACTACAAATGAATGACCCATAATTTATATCTACATGGGTAATCACTAAAATTAAATATTCAATCTGAATTTTAATTGTATTCACCATAATCACATTGTATTATGGTATAATAGATGTAAAAAGTTTCTATGATTTTCTTCTGCTCCATCACAAATTTTTTGATTTCTTCACCTCTAAGAAACTAAGTTAAGAGACTACAAATTAATGGCCCATTATTTATACATATGCATAACAATTAAAATAAAATAACCAAGCTCAACATTGTTTATATTCGTCGTATTTTCATTGACTTATTGTATATTACACCTAAAACTGTTCAATATTTTTTTTACCATCCTAAAGTTTTAGGTTTTTTTATCGCTAAGCAACAAACATAATAGACTATAGCAGATGTAAAAAATTAATTATATTTTATTTTTCTACTCAATCACAAAATTTTAGGTTTTTCCCTACTAAAAGACAAAGTTAAAAGACTATAACCCATGACATATATTTTTTATAAAATTGATATTAATTCAATTAAATAATCAAGCTCTAATGTATTTATTTTTGCTTTTTTCACATTGAATTAAGGTAAATTAGATGTAAATATATTAAATATGTTTCCTCTCCATCACGAATTTTCATCTTTCTTCGTCACTAAGTCAGATAGTTAAAAAACTATAAATGAATGACAAATAGATTATATCTACATGGGTATTCAATCTGAATTTTAAAAGTATTATCCATAATCACATTGTATTATGGTATAATAGATGTAAAAAGTTTCTATGATTTTCTTCTACTCCATCACTATTTTTTTCATATCTTTACCTCTAAAAAACTAAGTTAAGAGACTACAAATGAATGGCCCATTATTTATACATATGCATAACAATTGAAATAAAATAACCAAGCTCAACATTGTTTATATTCATCGTATTCACATTGACTTATTGTATATTACACCTAAAACTATTCAATATTTTTTTACACCATCCCAAAGTGTTAGGTTTTTTATCGCTAAGCAAAAAACATAATAGACTATAGCAGATGTAAAAAATTAATTATATTTTATTTTTCGACTCCATCACAAAATTTCAGGTTTTTCCCCACTAAAAAACAAAGTTAAAAGACCATAATCCATGACATATATTTTTTTATAAAATTGATATTAATTCAATTAAACAATCAAGCTCTAATGTATTTATATTTGCCTTTTTCACATTGAATTAAGGTAAATTAGATGTAAATATATTCAATATGTTTCTTCTCCATCACGAATTTTCATCTTTCTTCGTCACTAAGTCAGATAGTTAAAAAGCTATAAATGAATGGCAAATAGATTATATCTACATGGGTAATCACTAAAATTAAATATTCAATCTGAATTTTAATTGTATTCACCATAATAACATTGTATTATGGTATAATAGATGTAAAACATTTCTATGATTTTCTTCTGCTCCATCACAATTTTTTTGATTTCTTCACCTTTAAGAAACTAAGTTAAGAGCCTATAAATGAATGGCCCTTAATTTACACATATGCATAACAATTAAAATAAAATAACCAAGCTCAACATTGTTTATATTCGTAGTATTCACATTGACTTATTGTATATTACATCTAAAAGTATTCAATATTTTTTTCACCATCCTAAAGTTTTAGGTTTTTTTTATCGCTAAGCAACAAACATAATACACTATAGCAGATGTAAAAAATTAATTATATTTTATTTTTCGACTCCATCACAAAATTTTAGGTTTTTCCCAACTAAAAGACAAGGTTAAAAGACTATAACCCATAACATATATTTTTTATAAAATTGATATTAATTCAATTAAATAATCAAGCTCTAATGTATTTATTTTTGCTTTTTTCACATTGAATTAAGGTAAATTAGATGTAAATATATTAAATATGTTTCTTCTCCATCACGAACTTTCATCTTTCTTCGTCACTAAGTCAGATAGTTAAAAAACTATAAATGAATGGCAAATAGATTATATCTACATGGGTATTCAATCTGAATTTTAATTGTATTCACCATAATCACATTGTATTATGGTATAATAGATGTAAAAAGTTTCTATGATTTTTTCTGCTCCATCACAATTATTTTCATTTCTTCACCTTTAAGAAAATAAGTTAAGAAACTACAAATGAATGACCCATAATTTATACATATGCATAACAATTGAAATAAAATAACCAAGCTCAACATTGTTTATGTTCATCGTATTCACATTGACTTATTGTATATTACACCTAAAACTATTCAATATTTTTTTACACCATCCCAAAGTGTTAGGTTTTTTATCGCTAAGCAAAAAACATAATAGACTATAGCAGATGTAAAAAATTAATTATATTTTATTTTTCTACTCCATCACAAAATTTCAGGTTTTTCCCCACTAAAAAACAAAGTTAAAAGACCATAATCCATGACATATATTTTTTTATAAAATTGATATTAATTCAATTAAACAATCAAGCTCTAATGTATTTATATTTGCCTTTTTCACATTGAATTAAGGTAAATTAGAAGTAAATATATTCAATATGTTTCTTCTCCATCACGAATTTTCATCTTTCTTCGTCAGTAAGTCAGATAGTTAAAAAGCTATAAATGAATGGCAAATAGATTATATCTACATGTGTAATCACTAAAATTAAATATTCAATCTGAATTTTAATTGTATTCACCATAATCACATTGTATTATGGTATAATAGATGTAAAACATTTCTATGATTTTCTTCTGCTCCATCACAATTTTTTTGATTTCTTCACCTCTAAGAAACTAAGTTAAGAGCCTATAAATGAATGACCCTTAATTTACACATATGCATAACAATTAAAATAAAATAACCAAGCTCAACATTGTTTATATTCGTCGTATTCACATTGACTTATTGTATATTACATCTAAAAGTATTCAATATTTTTTTCACCATCCTAAAGTTTTAGGTTTTTTTTATCGCTAAGCAACAAACATAATACACTATAGCAAATGTAAAAAATTAATTATATTTTATTTTTCGACTCCATCACAAAGTTTTAGCTTTTTCCCAACTAAAAGATAAGGTTAAAAGACTATAACCCATAACATATATTTTTTATAAAATTGATATTAATTCAATTAAATAATCAAGCTCTAATGTATTTATTTTTGCTTTTTTCACATTGAATTAAGGTAAATTAGATGTAAATATATTAAATATGTTTCTTCTCCATCACGAACTTTCATCTTTCTTCGTCACTAAGTCAGATAGTTAAAAAACTATAAATGAATGGCAAATAGATTATATCTACATGGGTATTCAATCTGAATTTTAATTGTATTCACCATAATCACATTGTATTATGGTATAATAGATGTAAAAAGTTTCTATGATTTTTTCTGCTCCATCACAATTATTTTCATTTCTTCACCTTTAAGAAAATAAGTTAAGAAACTACAAATGAATGACCCATAATTTATACATATGCATAACAATTGAAATAAAATAACCAAGCTCAACATTGTTTATATTCATCGTATTCACATTGACTTATTGTATATTACACCTAAAACTATTCAATATTTTTTTACACCATCCCAAAGTGTTAGGTTTTTTATCGCTAAGCAAAAAACATAATAGACTATAGCAGATGTAAAAAATTAATTATATTTTATTTTTCTACTCCATCACAAAATTTCAGGTTTTTCCCCACTAAAAAACAAAGTTAAAAGACCATAATCCATGACATATATTTTTTTATAAAATTGATATTAATTCAATTAAACAATCAAGCTCTAATGTATTTATATTTGCCTTTTTCACATTGAATTAAGGTAAATTAGATGTAAATATATTCAATATGTTTCTTCTCCATCACGAATTTTCATCTTTCTTCGTCACTAAGTCAAATAGTTAAAAAGCTATAAATGAATGGCAAATAGATTATATCTACATGGGTAATCACTAAAATTAAATATTCAATCTGAATTTTAATTGTATTCACCATAATCACATTGTATTATGGTATAATAGATGTAAAACATTTCTATGATTTTCTTCTGCTCCATCACAAATTTTTTGATTTCTTCACCTCTAAGAAACTAAGTTAAGAGCCTATAAATGAATGACCCTTAATTTACACATATGCATAACAATTAAAATAAAATAACCAAGCTCAACATTGTTTATATTCGTAGTATTGACATTGACTTATTGTATATTACATCTAAAAGTATTCAATATTTTTTTCACCATCCTAAAGTTTTAGGTTTTTTTTACCGCTAAGCAACAAACATAATACACTATAGCAGATGTAAAAAATTAATTATATTTTATTTTTCGACTCCATCACAAAATTTTAGGTTTTTCCCAACTAAAAGACAAGGTTAAAAGACTATAACCCATAACATATATTTTTTATAAAATTGATATTAATTCAATTAAATAATCAAGCTCTAATGTATTTATTTTTGCTTTTTTCACATTGAATTAAGGTAAATTAGATGTAAATATATTAAATATGTTTCTTCTCCATCACGAACTTTCATCTTTCTTCGTCACTAAGTCAGATAGTTAAAAAACTATAAATGAATGGCAAATAGATTATATCTACATGGGTATTCAATCTGAATTTTAATTGTATTCACCATAATCACATTGTATTATGGTATAATAGATGTAAAAAGTTTCTATGATTTTTTCTGCTCCATCACAATTATTTTCATTTCTTCACCTTTAAGAAAATAAGTTAAGAAACTACAAATGAATATCCCATAATTTATACATATGCATAACAATTGAAATAAAATAACCAAGCTCAACATTGTTTATATTCATCGTATTCACATTGACTTATTGTATATTACACCTAAAACTATTCAATATTTTTTTACACCATCCCAAAGTGTTAGGTTTTTTATCGCTAAGCAAAAAACATAATAGACTATAGCAGATGTAAAAAATTAATTATATTTTATTTTTCTACTCCATCACAAAATTTCAGGTTTTTCCCCACTAAAAAACAAAGTTAAAAGACCATAATCCATGACATATATTTTTTTATAAAATTGATATTAATTCAATTAAACAATCAAGCTCTAATGTATTTATATTTGCCTTTTTCACATTGAATTAAGGTAAATTAGATGTAAATATATTCAATATGTTTCTTCTCCATCACGAATTTTCATCTTTCTTCGTCACTAAGTCAAATAGTTAAAAAGCTATAAATGAATGGCAAATAGATTATATCTACATGGGTAATCACTAAAATTAAATATTCAATCTGAATTTTAATTGTATTCACCATAATCACATTGTATTATGGTATAATAGATGTAAAACATTTCTATGATTTTCTTCTGCTCCATCACAAATTTTTTGATTTCTTCACCTCTAAGAAACTAAGTTAAGAGCCTATAAATGAATGACCCTTAATTTACACATATGCATAACAATTAAAATAAAATAACCAAGCTCAACATTGTTTATATTCGTAGTATTGACATTGACTTATTGTATATTACATCTAAAAGTATTCAATATTTTTTTCACCATCCTAAAGTTTTAGGTTTTTTTTACCGCTAAGCAACAAACATAATACACTATAGCAGATGTAAAAAATTAATTATATTTTATTTTTCGACTCCATCACAAAATTTTAGGTTTTTCCCAACTAAAAGACAAGGTTAAAAGACTATAACCCATAACATATATTTTTTATAAAATTGATATTAATTCAATTAAATAATCAAGCTCTAATGTATTTATTTTTGCTTTTTTCACATTGAATTAAGGTAAATTAGATGTAAATATATTAAATATGTTTCTTCTCCATCACGAACTTTCATCTTTCTTCGTCACTAAGTCAGATAGTTAAAAAACTATAAATGAATGGCAAATAGATTATATCTACATGGGTATTCAATCTGAATTTTAATTGTATTCACCATAATCACATTGTATTATGGTATAATAGATGTAAAAAGTTTCTATGATTTTTTCTGCTCCATCACAATTATTTTCATTTCTTCACCTTTAAGAAAATAAGTTAAGAAACTACAAATGAATATCCCATAATTTATACATATGCATAACAATTGAAATAAAATAACCAAGCTCAACATTGTTTATATTCATCGTATTCACATTGACTTATTGTATATTACACCTAAAACTATTCAATATTTTTTTACACCATCCCAAAGTGTTAGGTTTTTTATCGCTAAGCAAAAAACATAATAGACTATAGCAGATGTAAAAAATTAATTATATTTTATTTTTCTACTCCATCACAAAATTTCAGGTTTTTCCCCACTAAAAAACAAAGTTAAAAGACCATAATCCATGACATATATTTTTTTATAAAATTGATATTAATTCAATTAAACAATCAAGCTCTAATGTATTTATATTTGCCTTTTTCACATTGAATTAAGGTAAATTAGATGTAAATATATTCAATATGTTTCTTCTCCATCACGAATTTTCATCTTTCTTCGTCACTAAGTCAGATAGTTAAAAAGCTATAAATGAATGGCAAATAGATTATATCTACATGGGTAATACTAAAATTAAATATTCAATCTGAATTTTAATTGTATTCACCATAATCACATTGTATTATGGTATAATAGATGTAAAACATTTCTATGATTTTCTTCTGCTCCATCACAAATTTTTTGATTTCTTCACCTCTAAGAAACTAAGTTAAGAGCCTATAAATGAATGGCCCTTAATTTACACATATGCATAACAATTAAAATAAAATAACCAAGCTCAACATTGTTTATATTCGTCGTATTCACATTGACTTATTGTATATTACATCTAAAAGTATTCAATATTTTTTTCACCATCCTAAAGTTTTAGGTTTTTTTTATCGCTAAGCAACAAACATAATACACTATAGCAGATGTAAAAAATTAATTATATTTTATTTTTCGACTCCATCACAAAATTTTAGGTTTTTCCCAACTAAAAGACAAGGTTAAAAGACTATAACCCATAACATATATTTTTTATAAAATTGATATTAATTCAATTAAATAATCACGCTCTAATGTATTTATTTTTGCTTTTTTCACATTGAATTAAGGTAAATTAGATGTAAGTATATTAAATATGTTTCTTCTCCATCACGAACTTTCATCTTTCTTCGTCACTAAGTCAGATAGTTAAAAAACTATAAATGAATGGCAAATAGATTATATCTACATGGGTATTCAATCTGAATTTTAATTGTATTCACCATAATCACATTGTATTATGGTATAATAGATGTAAAAAGTTTCTATGATTTTTTCTGCTCCATCACAATTATTTTCATTTCTTCACCTTTAAGAAAATAAGTTAAGAAACTACAAATGAATGACCCATAATTTATACATATGCATAACAATTGAAATAAAATAACCAAGCTCAACATTGTTTATATTCATCGTATTCACATTGACTTATTGCATATTACACCTAAAACTATTCAATATTTTTTTACACCATCCCAAAGTGTTAGGTTTTTTATCGCTAAGCAAAAAACATAATAGACAATAGCAAATGTAAAAAATTAATTATATTTTATTTTTCTACTCCCTCACAAAATTTCAGGTTTTTCCCCACTAAAAAACAAAGTTAAAAGACCATAATCCATGACATATATTTTTTTATAAAATTGATATTAATTCAATTAAACAACCAAGCTCTAATGTATTTATATTTGCCTTTTTCACATTGAATTAAGGTAAATTAGATGTAAATATATTCAATATGTTTCTTCTCCATCACGAATTTTCATCTTTCTTCGTCACTAAGTCAGATAGTTAAAAAGCTATAAATGAATGGCAAATAGATTATACCTACATGGGTAATCACTAAAATTAAATATTTAATCTGAGTTTTAATTGTATTCACCATAATCACATTGTATTATGGTATAATAGATGTAAAACATTTCTATGATTTTCTTCTGCTCCATCACAAATTTTTTGATTTCTTCACCTCTAAGAAACTAAGTTAAGAGCCTATAAATGAATGGCCCTTAATTTATACATATGCATAACAATTAAAATAAAATAACCAAGCTCAACATTGTTTATATTCGTCGTATTCACATTGACTTATTGTAAATTACATCTAAAAGTATTCAATATTTTTTTCACCATCCTAAAGTTTTAGGTTTTTTTTATCGCTAAGCAACAAACATAATAGACTATAGCATATGTAAAAAATTAATTATATTTTATTTTTCGATTCCATCACAAAATTTTAGGTTTTTCCCAACTAAAAGACAAGGTTAAAAAACTATAACCCATAACAGATATTTTTTATAAAATTGATATTAATTCAATTAAATAATCAAGCTCTAATGTATTTATTTTTGCTTTTTTCACATTGAATTAAGGTAAATTAGATGTAAATATATTAAATATGTTTCTTCTCCATCACGAATTTTCATCTTTCTTCGTCACTAAGTCAGATAGTTAAAAAACTATAAATGAATGGCAAATAGATTATATCTACATGGGTATTCAATCTGAATTTTAATTGTATTCACCATAATCACATTGTATTATGGTATAGTAGATGTAAAAAGTTGATTTTTTCTGCTCCATCACAATTATTTTCATTTCTTCACCTTTAAGAAAATAAGTTAAGAAACTACAAATGAATGACCCATAATTTATACATATGCATAACAATTGAAATAAAATAACCAAGCTCAACATTGTTTATATTCATCGTATTCACATTGACTTATTGTATATTACACCTAAAACTATTCAATATTTTTTTACACCATCCCAAAGTGTTATGTTTTTTATCGCTAAGCAAAAAACATAATAGACTATAGCAGATGTAAAAAATTAATTATATCTTATTTTTCTACTCCCTCACAAAATTTCAGGTTTTTCCCCACTAAAAAACAAAGTTAAAAGACCATAATCCATGACATATATTTTTTTTATAAAATTGATGTTAATTCAATTAAACAACCAAGCTCTAATGTATTTATATTTGCCTTTTTCACATTGAATTAAGGTAAATTAGATGTAAATATATTCAATATGTTTCGTCTCCATCACGAATTTTCATCTTTCTTCGTCACTAAGTCAGATAGTTAAAAAGCTATAAATGAATGGCAAATAAATTATATCTACATGGGTAATCACTAAAATTAAATATTCAATCTGAATTTTAATTGTATTCACCATAATCACATTGTATTATGGTATAATAGATGTAAAACATTTCTATGATTTTCTTCTGCTCCATCACAAATTTTTTGATTTCTTCACCTATAAGAAACTAAGTTAAGAGCCTATAAATGAATGGCCCTTAATTTATACATATGCATAACAATTAAAATAAAATAACCAAGCTCAACATTGTTTATATTCGTCGTATTCACATTGACTTATTGTATATTACATCTAAAAGTATTCAATATTTTTTTCACCATCCTAAAGTTTTAGGTTTTTTTTATCGCTAAGCAACAAACATAATAGACTATAGCAGATGTAAAAAATTAATGATATTTTATTTTTCGACTCCATCACAAAATTTTTGGTTTTTCCCAACTAAAAGACAAGGTTAAAAGACTATAACCCATAACATATATTTTTTATAAAATTGATATTAATTCAATTAAATAATCAAGCTCTAATGTATTTATTTTTTCTTTTTTCACATTGAATTAAGGTAAATTAGATGTAAATATATTAAATATGTTTCTTCTCCATCACGAATTTTCATCTTTCTTCGTCACTAAGTCAGATAGTTAAAAAACTATAAATGAATGGCAAATAGATTATATCTACATGGGTATTCAATCTGAATTTTAATTGTATTCACCATAATCACATTGTATTATGGTATAGTAGATGTAAAAAGTTGATTTTTTCTGCTCCATCACAATTATTTTCATTTCTTCACCTTTAAGAAAATAAGTTAAGAAACTACAAATGAATGACCCATAATTTATACATATGCATAACAATTGAAATAAAATAACCAAGCTCAACATTGTTTATATTCATCGTATTCACATTGACTTATTGTATATTACACCTAAAACTATTCAATATTTTTTTACACCATCCCAAAGTGTTATGTTTTTTATCGCTAAGCAAAAAACATAATAGACTATAGCAGATGTAAAAAATTAATTATATCTTATTTTTCTACTCCCTCACAAAATTTCAGGTTTTTCCCCACTAAAAAACAAAGTTAAAAGACCATAATCCATGACATATATTTTTTTTATAAAATTGATATTAATTCAATTAAACAACCAAGCTCTAATGTATTTATATTTGCCTTTTTCACATTGAATTAAGGTAAATTAGATGTAAATATATTCAATATGTTTCGTCTCCATCACGAATTTTCATCTTTCTTCGTCACTAAGTCAGATAGTTAAAAAGCTATAAATGAATGGCAAATAAATTATATCTACATGGGTAATCACTAAAATTAAATATTCAATCTGAATTTTAATTGTATTCACCATAATCACATTGTATTATGGTATAATAGATGTAAAACATTTCTATGATTTTCTTCTGCTCCATCACAAATTTTTTGATTTCTTCACCTCTAAGAAACTAAGTTAAGAGCCTATAAATGAATGGCCCTTAATTTATACATATGCATAACAATTAAAATAAAATAACCAAGCTCAACATTGTTTATATTCGTCGTATTCACATTGACTTATTGTATATTACATCTAAAAGTATTCAATATTTTTTTCACCATCCTAAAGTTTTAGGTTTTTTTTATCGCTAAGCAACAAACATAATAGACTATAGCAGATGTAAAAAATTAATGATATTTTATTTTTCGACTCCATCACAAAATTTTTGGTTTTTCCCAACTAAAAGACAAGGTTAAAAGACTATAACCCATAACATATATTTTTTATAAAATTGATATTAATTCAATTAAATAATCAAGCTCTAATGTATTTATTTTTGCTTTTTTCACATTGAATTAAGGTAAATTAGATGTAAATATATTAAATATGTCTCTTCTCCATCACAAATTTTCATCTTTCTTCGTCACTAAGTCAGATAGTTAAAAAACTATAAATGAATGGTAAATAGATTATATCTACATGGGTATTCAATCTGAATTTTAATTGTATTCACCATAATCATATTGTATTATGGTATAATAGATGTGAAAAGTTGATTTTTTCTGCTCCATCACAATTATTTTCATTTCTTCACCTTTAAGAAAATAAGTTAAGAAACTACAAATGAATGACCCATAATTTATACATATGCATAACAATTGAAATAAAATAACCAAGCTCAACATTGTTTATATTCATCGTATTCACATTGACTTATTGTATATTACACCTAAAACTATTCAATATTTATTTACACCATCCCAAAGTGTTAGCTTTTTTATCGCTAAGCAAAAAACATAATAGACTATAGCAGATGTAAAAAATTAATTATATTTTATTTTTCTACTCCCTCACAAAATTTTAGGTTTTTCCCCACTAAAAAACAAAGTTAAAAGACCATAATCCATGACATATATTTTTTTTATAAAATTGATATTAATTCAATTAAACAATCAAGCACTAATGTATTTATATTTGCCTTTTTCACATTGAATTAATGTAAATTAGATGTAAATATATTCAATATGTTTCTTCTCCATCACGAATTTTCATCTTTCTTCGTCACTTAGTCTGATAGTTAAAAAGCTATAAATGAATGGCAAATAGATTATATCTACATGGGTAATCACTAAAATTAAATATTCAATCTGAATTTTAATTGTATTCACCATAATCACATTGTATTATGGTATAATAGATGTAAAACATTTCTATGATTTTTTCTGCTCCATCACAAATTTTTTGATTTCTTCACCTCTAAGAAACTAAGTTAAGAGCCTATAAATGAATGGCCCTTAATTTACACATATGCATAACAATTAAAATAAAATAACCAAGCTCAACATTGTTTATATTCGTCGTATTCACATTGACTTATTGTATATTACATCTAAAAGTATTCAATATTTTTTTCACCATCCTAAAGTTTTAGGTTTTTTTTATCGCTAAGCAACAAACATAATACACTATAGCAGATGTAAAAAATTAATTATATTTTATTTTTTGACTCCATCACAAAATTTTAGGTTTTTCCTAACTAAAAGATAAGGTTAAAAGACTATAACCCATAACATATATTTTTTATAAAATTGATATTAATTCAATTAAATAATCAAGCTCTAATGTATTTATTTTTGCTTTTTTCACATTGAATTAAGGTAAATTAGATGTAAATATATTAAATATGTTTCTTCTCCATCACGAATTTTCATCTTTCTTCGTCACTAAGTCAGATAGTTAAAAAACTATAAATGAATGGCAAATAGATTATACCTACATGGGTATTCAATCTGAATTTTAATTGTATTCACCATAATCACATTGTATTATGGTATAATAGATGTAAAAAGTTTATTTTTTCTGCTCCATCACAATTATTTTCATTTCTTCACCTTTAAGAAAATAAGTTAAGAAACTACAAATGAATGACCCATAATTTATACATATGCATAACAATTGAAATAAAATAACCAAGCTCAACATTGTTTATATTCATCGTATTCACATTGACTTATTGTATATTACACCTAAAACTATTCAATATTTTTTTACACCATCCCAAAGTGTTAGGTTTTTTATCGCTAAGCAAAAAACATAATAGACTATAGCAGATGTAAAAAATTAATTATATTTTATTTTTCTACTCCCTCACAAAATTTCAGGTTTTTCCCCACTAAAAAACAAAGTTAAAAGACCATAATCCATGACATATATTTTTTTATAAAATTTATATTAATTCAATTAAACAATGAAGCTCTAATGTATTTATATTTGCCTTTTTCACATTGAATTAAGGTAAATTAGATGTAAATATATTCAATATGTTTCTTCTCCATCACAAATTTTCATCTTTCTTCGTCACTAAGTCAGATAGTTAAAAAGCTATAAATGAATGGCAAATAGATTATATCTACATGGGTAATCACTAAAATTAAATATCCAACCTGAATTTTAATTGTATTCACCATAATCACATTGTATTATGGTATAATAGATGTAAAACATTTCTATGATTTTCTTCTGCTCCATCACAAATTTTTTGATTTCTTCACCTCTAAGAAACTAAGTTAATGGCCTATAAATTAATGGCCCTTAATTGATACATATGCATAACAATTAAAATAAAATACCCAAGCTCAACATTATTTATATTCGTCGTATTCACATTGACTTATTGTATATTACATCTAAAAGTATTCAATATTTTTTTCACCATTCTAAAGTTTTAGGTTTTTTTTATTGCTAAGAAACAAAAATAATAGACTATAGCAGATGTAAAAAATTAATTATATTTTATTTTTCGACTCCATCACAAAATTTTAGGTTTTTCCCCACTAAAAGACAAGGTTAAAAGACTATAACCCATGACATATATTTTTTATAAAATTGATATTAATTCAATTAAATAATCAAGCTCTAATGTATCTATTTTTGCTTTTTTCACATTGAATTAAGGTAAATTAGATGTAAATATATTAAATATGTTTCTTCTCCATCACGAATTTTCATCTTTCTTCGTCACTAAGTCAGATAGTTAAAAAACTATAAATGAATGGCAAATAGATTATATCTACATGGGTATTCAATCTGAATTTTAATTGTATTCACCATAATGACATTTTATTATGGTATAATAGATGTAAAAAGTTTCTATGATTTTTTCTGCTCCATCAATATTATTTTGATTTCTTCACCTTTAAGAAAATAAGTTAAGAGACTACAAATGAATGGCCCATTATTTATACATATGCATAACAATTGAAATAAAATAACCAAGCTCAACATTGTTTATATTCATCGTATTCACATTGACTTATTGTATATTACACCTAAAACTATTCAATATTTTTTTACACCATCACAAAGTGTTAGGTTTTTTATCGCTAAGCAAAAAACATAATAGACTATAGCAGATGTAAAAAATTAATTATATTTTATTTTTCTACTCCATCACAAAATTTCAGGTTTTTACCCACTAAAAAACAAAGTTAAAAGACCATAATCCATGACATATATTTTTTTTATAAAATTGATATTAATTCAATTAAACAATCAATCTCTAATGTATTTATATTTGCCTTTTTCACATTGAATTAAGGTAAATTAGATGTAAATATATTCAATATGTTTCTTCTCCATCACGAATTTTCATCTTTCTTCGTCACTAAGTCAGATAGTTAAAAAGCTATAAATGAATGGCAAATAGATTATATCTACATGGGTAATCACTAAAATTAAATATTCAATCTGAATTTTAATTGTATTGACCATAATCACATTGTATTATGGTATAATAGATGTAAAACATTTCTATGATTTTCTTCTGCTCCATCACAAATTTTTTGATTTCTTCACCTCTAAGAAACTAAGTTAAGAGCCTATAAATGAATGGCCCTTAATTTATACATATGCATAACAATTAAAATAAACTAACCAAGCTCAACATTGTTTATATTCGTCGTATTCACATTGACTTATTGTATATTACATCTAAAAGTATTCAATATTTTTTTCACCATCCTAAAGTTTTAGGTTTTTTTTATCGCTAAGCAACAAACATAATAGACTATAGCAGATGTAAAAAATTAATTATATTTTATTTTTCATCTCCATCACAAAATTTTAGGTTTTTCCCCACTAAAAGACAAGGTTAAAAGACTATAACCCCTGACATATATTTTTTATAAAATTGATATTAATTCAATTAAATAATCAAGCTCTAATGTATTTATTTTTGCTTTTTTCACATTGAATTAAGGTAAATTAGATGTAAATATATTAAATATGTTTCTTCTCCATCACGAATTTTCATCTTTCTTCGTCACTAAGTCAGATAGTTAAAAAACTATAAATGAATGGCAAATAGATTATATCTACATGGGTATTCAATCTGAATTTTAATTGTATTCACCATAATCACATTGTATTATGGTATAATAGATGTAAAAAGTTTCTATGATTTTTTCAACTCCATCACAATTATTTTGATTTCTTCACCTTTAAGAAAATAAGTTAAGAGACTACAAATGAATGGCCCATTATTTATACATATGCATAACAATTGAAATAAAATAACCAAGCTCAACATTGTTTATATTCATCGTATTCACATTGACTTATTGTATATTACACCTAAAACTATTCAATATTTTTTTACACCATCCCAAAGTGTTAGGTTTTTTATCGCTAAGCAAAAAACATAATAGACTATAGCAGATGTAAAAAATTAATTGTATTTTATTTTTCTACTCCATCACAAAATTTCAGGTTTTTCCCCACTAAAAAACAAAGTTAAAAGACCATAATCCATGACATATATTTTTTTATAAAATTGATATTAATTCAATTAAACAATCAATCTCTAATGTATTTATATTTGCCTTTTTCACATTGAATTAAGGTAAATTAGATGTAAATATATTCAATATGTTTCTTCTCCATCACGAATTTTCATCTTTCTTCGTCACTAAGTCAGATAGTTAAAAAGCTATAAATGAATGGCAAATAGATTATATCTACATGGGTAATCACTAAAATTAAATATTCAATCTGAATTTTAATTGTATTGACCATAATCACATTGTATTATGGTATAATAGATGTAAAACATTTCTATGATTTTCTTCTGCTCCATCACAAATTTTTTGATTTCTTCACCTCTAAGAAACTAAGTTAAGAGCCTATAAATGAATGGCCCTTAATTTATACATATGCATAACAATTAAAATAAACTAACCAAGCTCAACATTGTTTATATTCGTCGTATTCACATTGACTTATTGTATATTACATCTAAAAGTATTCAATATTTTTTTCACCATCCTAAAGTTTTAGGTTTTTTTTATCGCTAAGCAACAAACATAATAGACTATAGCAGATGTAAAAAATTAATTATATTTTATTTTTCATCTCCATCACAAAATTTTAGGTTTTTCCCCAATAAAAGACAAGGTTAAAAGACTATAACCCCTGACATATATTTTTTATAAAATTGATATTAATTCAATTAAATAATCAAGCTCTAATGTATTTATTTTTGCTTTTTTCACATTGAATTAAGGTAAATTAGATGTAAATATATTAAATATGTTTCTTCTCCATCACGAATTTTCATCTTTCTTCGTCACTAAGTCAGATAGTTAAAAAACTATAAATGAATGGCAAATAGATTATATCTACATGGGTATTCAATCTGAATTTTAATTGTATTCACCATAATCACATTGTATTATGGTATAATAGATGTAAAAAGTTTCTATGATTTTTTCAACTCCATCACAATTATTTTGATTTCTTCACCTTTAAGAAAATAAGTTAAGAGACTACAAATGAATGGCCCATTATTTATACATATGCATAACAATTGAAATAAAATAACCAAGCTCAACATTGTTTATATTCATCGTATTCACATTGACTTATTGTATATTACACCTAAACTATTCAATATTTTTTTACACCATCCCAAAGTGTTAGGTTTTTTATCGCTAAGCAAAAAACATAATAGACTATAGCAGATGTAAAAAATTAATTGTATTTTATTTTTCTACTCCATCACAAAATTTCAGGTTTTTCCCCACTAAAAAACAAAGTTAAAAGACCATAATCCATGACATATATTTTTTTATAAAATTGATATTAATTCAATTAAACAATCAATCTCTAATGTATTTATATTTGCCTTTTTCACATTGAATTAAGGTAAATTAGATGTAAATATATTCAATATGTTTCTTCTCCATCACGAATTTTCATCTTTCTTCGTCACTAAGTCAGATAGTTAAAAAGCTATAAATGAATGGAAAATAGATTATATCTACATGGGTAATCACTAAAATTAAATATTCAATCTGAATTTTAATTGTATTCACCATAATCACATTGTATTATGGTATAATAGATGTAAAACATTTCTATGATTTTCTTCTGCTCCATCACAAATTTTTTGATTTCTTCACCTCTAAGAAACTAAGTTAAGAGCCTATAAATGAATGGCTTTTAATTTATACATATGCATAACAATTAAAATAAACTAACCAAGCTCAACATTGTTTATATTCGTCGTATTCACATTGACTTATTGTATATTACATCTAAAAGTATTCAATATTTTTTTCACCATCCTAAAGTTTTAGGTTTTTTTTATCGCTAAGCAACAAACATAATAGACTATAGCAGATGTAAAAAATTAATTATATTTTATTTTTCATCTCCATCACAAAATTTTAGGTTTTTCCCCACTAAAAGACAAGGTTAAAAGACCATAACCCATGACATATATTTTTTATAAAATTGATATTAATTCAATTAAATAATCAAGCTCTAATGTATTTATTTTTGCTTTTTTCACATTGAATTAAGGTAAATTAGATGTAAATATATTAAATATGTTTCTTCTCCATCACGAATTTTAATCTTTCTTCGTCACTAAGTCAGATAGTTAAAAAACTATAAATGAATGGCAAATAGATTATATCTACATGGGTATTCAATCTGAATCTTAATTGTATTCACCATAATCACATTGTATTATGGTATAATAGATGTAAAAAGTTTCTATGATTTTTTCTGCTCCATCAAAATTATTTTCATTTCTTCACCTTTAAGAAAATAAGTTAAGAGACTACAAATGAATGGCCCATAATTTATACATATGCATAACAATTGAAATAAAATAACCAAGCTCAACATTGTTTATATTCATCGTATTCGCATTGACTTATTGTATATTACACCTAAAACTGTTCAATATTTTTTTACACCATCCCAAAGTGTTAGGTTTTTTATCGCTAAGCAAAAAAATAATAGACTATAGCAGATGTAAAAAATTAATTATATTTTATTTTTCTACTCCATCACAAAATTTCAGGTTTTTCCCCACTAAAAAACAAAGTTAAAAGACCATAATCCATGACATATTATTTTTTATAAAATTGATATTAATTCAATTAAATAATCAAGCTCTAATGTATTTATATTTGCCTTTTTCACATTGAATTAAGGTAAATTAGATGTAAATATATTCAATATGTTTCTTCTCCATCACGAATTTTCATCTTTCTTCGTCACTAAGTCAGATAGTTAAAAAGTTATAAATGAATGGCAAATAGATTATATCTACATGGGTAATCACTAAAATTAAATATTCAATCTGAATTTTAATTGTATTCACCATAATCACATTGTATTATGGTATAATAGATGTAAAACGTTTCTATGATTTTCTTCTGCTCCATCACAATTTTTTTGATTTCTTCACCTCTAAGAAACTAAGTTAAGAGCCTATAAATGAATGGCCTTTAATTTATACATATGCATAACAATTAAAATAAAATAACCAAGCTCAACATTGTTTATATTCGTCGTATTCACATTGACTTAATGTATATTACATCTAAAAGTATTCAATATGTTTTTCACCATCCTAAAGTTTTAGGTTTTTTTTTATCGCTAAGCAACAGACATAATAGACTATAGCAGATGTAAAAAATTAATTATATTTTATTTTTCGACTCCATCACAAAATTTTAGGTTTTTCCACACTAAAAGACAAGGTTAAAAGACTATAACCCATGACATATATTTTTTATAAAATTGATATTAATTAAATTAAATAATCAAGCTCTAATGTATTTATTTTTGCTTTTTTCACATTGAATTAAGGTAAATTAGATGTAAATATATTAAATATGTTTCTTCTCCATCACGAATTTTCATCTTTCTTCGTCACTAAGTCAGATAGTTAAAAAACTATAAATGAATGGCAAATAGATTATATCTACATGGGTATTCAATCTGAATCTTAATTGTATTCACCATAATCACATTGTATTATGGTATAATAGATGTAAAAAGTTTCTATGATTTTTTCTGCTCCATCACAATTATTTTGATTTCTTCACCTTTAAGAAAATAAGTTAAGAGACTACAAATGAATGGCCCATTATTTATACATATGCATAACAATTGAAATAAAATAACCAAGCTCAACATTGTTTATATTCATCGTATTCGCATTGACTTATTGTATATTACACCTAAAACTGTTCAATATTTTTTTACACCATCCCAAAGTGTTAGGTTTTTTATCGCTAAGCAAAAAAATAATAGACTATAGCAGATGTAAAAAATTAATTATATTTTATTTCTCTACTCCATCACAAAATTTCAGGATTTTCCCCACTAAAAAACAAAGTTAAAAGACCATAATCCATGACATATATTTTTTTATAAAATTGATATTAATTCAATTAAACAATCAAGCTCTAATGTATTTATATTTGCCTTTTTCACATTGAATTAAGGTAAATTAGATGTAAATATATTCAATATGTTTCTTCTCCATCACGAATTTTCATCTTTCTTCGTCACTAAGTCAGATAGTTAAAAAGCTATAAATGAATGGCAAATAGATTATATCTACATGGGTAATCACTAAAATTAAATATTCAATCTGAATTTTAATTGTATTGACCATAATCACATTGTATTATGGTATAATAGATGTAAAACATTTCTATGATTTTCTTCTGCTCCATCACAAATTTTTTGATTTCTTCACCTCTAAGAAACTAAGTTAAGAGCCTATAAATGAATGGCCCTTAATTTATACATATGCATAACAATTAAAATAAACTAACCAAGCTCAACATTGTTTATATTCGTCGTATTCACATTGACTTATTGTATATTACATCTAAAAGTATTCAATATTTTTTTCACCATCCTAAAGTTTTAGGTTTTTTTTATCGCTAAGCAACAAACATAATAGACTATAGCAGATGTAAAAAATTAATTATATTTTATTTTTCATCTCCATCACAAAATTTTAGGTTTTTCCCCACTAAAAGACAAGGTTAAAAGACTATAACCCCTGACATATATTTTTTATAAAATTGATATTAATTCAATTAAATAATCAAGCTCTAATGTATTTATTTTTGCTTTTTTCACATTGAATTAAGGTAAATTAGATGTAAATATATTAAATATGTTTCTTCTCCATCACGAATTTTCATCTTTCTTCGTCACTAAGTCAGATAGTTAAAAAACTATAAATGAATGGCAAATAGATTATATCTACATGGGTATTCAATCTGAATTTTAATTGTATTCACCATAATCACATTGTATTATGGTATAATAGATGTAAAAAGTTTCTATGATTTTTTCAACTCCATCACAATTATTTTGATTTCTTCACCTTTAAGAAAATAAGTTAAGAGACTACAAATGAATGGCCCATTATTTATACATATGCATAACAATTGAAATAAAATAACCAAGCTCAACATTGTTTATATTCATCGTATTCACATTGACTTATTGTATATTACACCTAAAACTATTCAATATTTTTTTACACCATCCCAAAGTGTTAGGTTTTTTATCGCTAAGCAAAAAACATAATAGACTATAGCAGATGTAAAAAATTAATTGTATTTTATTTTTCTACTCCATCACAAAATTTCAGGTTTTTCCCCACTAAAAAACAAAGTTAAAAGACCATAATCCATGACATATATTTTTTTATAAAATTGATATTAATTCAATTAAACAATCAATCTCTAATGTATTTATATTTGCCTTTTTCACATTGAATTAAGGTAAATTAGATGTAAATATATTCAATATGTTTCTTCTCCATCACGAATTTTCATCTTTCTTCGTCACTAAGTCAGATAGTTAAAAAGCTATAAATGCATGGAAAATAGATTATATCTACATGGGTAATCACTAAAATTAAATATTCAATCTGAATTTTAATTGTATTCACCATAATCACATTGTATTATGGTATAATAGATGTAAAACATTTCTATGATTTTCTTCTGCTCCATCACAAATTTTTTGATTTCTTCACCTCTAAGAAACTAAGTTAAGAGCCTATAAATGAATGGCTTTTAATTTATACATATGCATAACAATTGAAATAAAATAACCAAGCTCAACATTGTTTATATTTGTCGTATTCACATTGACTTATTGTATATTACACCTAAACTATTCAATATTTTTTTACACCATCCCAAAGTGTTAGGTTTTTTATCGCTAAGCAAAAAACATAATAGACTATAGCAGATGTAAAAAATTAATTGTATTTTATTTTTCTACTCCATCACAAAATTTCAGGTTTTTCCCCACTAAAAAACAAAGTTAAAAGACCATAATCCATGACATATATTTTTTTATAAAATTGATATTAATTCAATTAAACAATCAATCTCTAATGTATTTATATTTGCCTTTTTCACATTGAATTAAGGTAAATTAGATGTAAATATATTCAATATGTTTCTTCTCCATCACGAATTTTCATCTTTCTTCGTCACTAAGTCAGATAGTTAAAAAGCTATAAATGAATGGAAAATAGATTATATCTACATGGGTAATCACTAAAATTAAATATTCAATCTGAATTTTAATTGTATTCACCATAATCACATTGTATTATGGTATAATAGATGTAAAACATTTCTATGATTTTCTTCTGCTCCATCACAAATTTTTTGATTTCTTCACCTCTAAGAAACTAAGTTAAGAGCCTATAAATGAATGGCTTTTAATTTATACATATGCATAACAATTAAAATAAACTAACCAAGCTCAACATTGTTTATATTCGTCGTATTCACATTGACTTATTGTATATTACATCTAAAAGTATTCAATATTTTTTTCACCATCCTAAAGTTTTAGGTTTTTTTTATCGCTAAGCAACAAACATAATAGACTATAGCAGATGTAAAAAATTAATTATATTTTATTTTTCATCTCCATCACAAAATTTTAGGTTTTTCCCCACTAAAAGACAAGGTTAAAAGACCATAACCCATGACATATATTTTTTATAAAATTGATATTAATTCAATTAAATAATCAAGCTCTAATGTATTTATTTTTGCTTTTTTCACATTGAATTAAGGTAAATTAGATGTAAATATATTAAATATGTTTCTTCTCCATCACGAATTTTAATCTTTCTTCGTCACTAAGTCAGATAGTTAAAAAACTATAAATGAATGGCAAATAGATTATATCTACATGGGTATTCAATCTGAATCTTAATTGTATTCACCATAATCACATTGTATTATGGTATAATAGATGTAAAAAGTTTCTATGATTTTTTCTGCTCCATCAAAATTATTTTCATTTCTTCACCTTTAAGAAAATAAGTTAAGAGACTACAAATGAATGGCCCATAATTTATACATATGCATAACAATTGAAATAAAATAACCAAGCTCAACATTGTTTATATTCATCGTATTCGCATTGACTTATTGTATATTACACCTAAAACTGTTCAATATTTTTTTACACCATCCCAAAGTGTTAGGTTTTTTATCGCTAAGCAAAAAAATAATAGACTATAGCAGATGTAAAAAATTAATTATATTTTATTTTTCTACTCCATCACAAAATTTCAGGTTTTTCCCCACTAAAAAACAAAGTTAAAAGACCATAATCCATGACATATTATTTTTTATAAAATTGATATTAATTCAATTAAATAATCAAGCTCTAATGTATTTATATTTGCCTTTTTCACATTGAATTAAGGTAAATTAGATGTAAATATATTCAATATGTTTCTTCTCCATCACGAATTTTCATCTTTCTTCGTCACTAAGTCAGATAGTTAAAAAGTTATAAATGAATGGCAAATAGATTATATCTACATGGGTAATCACTAAAATTAAATATTCAATCTGAATTTTAATTGTATTCACCATAATCACATTGTATTATGGTATAATAGATGTAAAACGTTTCTATGATTTTCTTCTGCTCCATCACAATTTTTTTGATTTCTTCACCTCTAAGAAACTAAGTTAAGAGCCTATAAATGAATGGCCTTTAATTTATACATATGCATAACAATTAAAATAAAATAACCAAGCTCAACATTGTTTATATTCGTCGTATTCACATTGACTTAATGTATATTACATCTAAAAGTATTCAATATGTTTTTCACCATCCTAAAGTTTTAGGTTTTTTTTTATCGCTAAGCAACAGACATAATAGACTATAGCAGATGTAAAAAATTAATTATATTTTATTTTTCGACTCCATCACAAAATTTTAGGTTTTTCCACACTAAAAGACAAGGTTAAAAGACTATAACCCATGACATATATTTTTTATAAAATTGATATTAATTAAATTAAATAATCAAGCTCTAATGTATTTATTTTTGCTTTTTTCACATTGAATTAAGGTAAATTAGATGTAAATATATTAAATATGTTTCTTCTCCATCACGAATTTTCATCTTTCTTCGTCACTAAGTCAGATAGTTAAAAAACTATAAATGAATGGCAAATAGATTATATCTACATGGGTATTCAATCTGAATCTTAATTGTATTCACCATAATCACATTGTATTATGGTATAATAGATGTAAAAAGTTTCTATGATTTTTTCTGCTCCATCACAATTATTTTGATTTCTTCACCTTTAAGAAAATAAGTTAAGAGACTACAAATGAATGGCCCATTATTTATACATATGCATAACAATTGAAATAAAATAACCAAGCTCAACATTGTTTATATTCATCGTATTCGCATTGACTTATTGTATATTACACCTAAAACTGTTCAATATTTTTTTACACCATCCCAAAGTGTTAGGTTTTTTATCGCTAAGCAAAAAAATAATAGACTATAGCAGATGTAAAAAATTAATTATATTTTATTTCTCTACTCCATCACAAAATTTCAGGATTTTCCCCACTAAAAAACAAAGTTAAAAGACCATAATCCATGACATATATTTTTTTATAAAATTGATATTAATTCAATTAAACAATCAAGCTCTAATGTATTTATATTTGCCTTTTTCACATTGAATTAAGGTAAATTAGATGTAAATATATTCAATATGTTTCTTCTCCATCACGAATTTTCATCTTTCTTCGTCACTAAGTCAGATAGTTAAAAAGCTATAAATGAATGGCAAATAGATTATATCTACATGGGTAATCACTAAAATTAAATATTCAATCTGAATTTTAATTGTATTGACCATAATCACATTGTATTATGGTATAATAGATGTAAAACATTTCTATGATTTTCTTCTGCTCCATCACAAATTTTTTGATTTCTTCACCTCTAAGAAACTAAGTTAAGAGCCTATAAATGAATGGCCCTTAATTTATACATATGCATAACAATTAAAATAAACTAACCAAGCTCAACATTGTTTATATTCGTCGTATTCACATTGACTTATTGTATATTACATCTAAAAGTATTCAATATTTTTTTCACCATCCTAAAGTTTTAGGTTTTTTTTATCGCTAAGCAACAAACATAATAGACTATAGCAGATGTAAAAAATTAATTATATTTTATTTTTCATCTCCATCACAAAATTTTAGGTTTTTCCCCACTAAAAGACAAGGTTAAAAGACTATAACCCCTGACATATATTTTTTATAAAATTGATATTAATTCAATTAAATAATCAAGCTCTAATGTATTTATTTTTGCTTTTTTCACATTGAATTAAGGTAAATTAGATGTAAATATATTAAATATGTTTCTTCTCCATCACGAATTTTCATCTTTCTTCGTCACTAAGTCAGATAGTTAAAAAACTATAAATGAATGGCAAATAGATTATATCTACATGGGTATTCAATCTGAATTTTAATTGTATTCACCATAATCACATTGTATTATGGTATAATAGATGTAAAAAGTTTCTATGATTTTTTCAACTCCATCACAATTATTTTGATTTCTTCACCTTTAAGAAAATAAGTTAAGAGACTACAAATGAATGGCCCATTATTTATACATATGCATAACAATTGAAATAAAATAACCAAGCTCAACATTGTTTATATTCATCGTATTCACATTGACTTATTGTATATTACACCTAAACTATTCAATATTTTTTTACACCATCCCAAAGTGTTAGGTTTTTTATCGCTAAGCAAAAAACATAATAGACTATAGCAGATGTAAAAAATTAATTGTATTTTATTTTTCTACTCCATCACAAAATTTCAGGTTTTTCCCCACTAAAAAACAAAGTTAAAAGACCATAATCCATGACATATATTTTTTTATAAAATTGATATTAATTCAATTAAACAATCAATCTCTAATGTATTTATATTTGCCTTTTTCACATTGAATTAAGGTAAATTAGATGTAAATATATTCAATATATTTCTTCTCCATCACGAATTTTCATCTTTCTTTGTCACTAAGTCAGATAGTTAAAAAGCTATAAATGAATGGAAAATAGATTATATCTACATGGGTAATCACTAAAATTAAATATTCAATCTGAATTTTAATTGTATTCACCATAATCACATTGTATTATGGTATAATAGATGTAAAACATTTCTATGATTTTCTTCTGCTCCATCACAAATTTTTTGATTTCTTCACCTCTAAGAAACTAAGTTAAGAGCCTATAAATGAATGGCTTTTAATTTATACATATGCATAACAATTAAAATAAACTAACCAAGCTCAACATTGTTTATATTCGTCGTATTCACATTGACTTATTGTATATTACATCTAAAAGTATTCAATATTTTTTTCACCATCCTAAAGTTTTAGGTTTTTTTTATCGCTAAGCAACAAACATAATAGACTATAGCAGATGTAAAAAATTAATTATATTTTATTTTTCATCTCCATCACAAAATTTTAGGTTTTTCCCCACTAAAAGACAAGGTTAAAAGACCATAACCCATGACATATATTTTTTATAAAATTGATATTAATTCAATTAAATAATCAAGCTCTAATGTATTTATTTTTGCTTTTTTCACATTGAATTAAGGTAAATTAGATGTAAATATATTAAATATGTTTCTTCTCCATCACGAATTTTAATCTTTCTTCGTCACTAAGTCAGATAGTTAAAAAACTATAAATGAATGGCAAATAGATTATATCTACATGGGTATTCAATCTGAATCTTAATTGTATTCACCATAATCACATTGTATTATGGTATAATAGATGTAAAAAGTTTCTATGATTTTTTCTGCTCCATCAAAATTATTTTCATTTCTTCACCTTTAAGAAAATAAGTTAAGAGACTACAAATGAATGGCCCATAATTTATACATATGCATAACAATTGAAATAAAATAACCAAGCTCAACATTGTTTATATTCATCGTATTCGCATTGACTTATTGTATATTACACATAAAACTGTTCAATATTTTTTTACACCATCCCAAAGTGTTAGGTTTTTTATCGCTAAGCAAAAAAATAATAGACTATAGCAGATGTAAAAAATTAATTATATTTTATTTTTCTACTCCATCACAAAATTTCAGGTTTTTCCCCACTAAAAAACAAAGTTAAAAGACCATAATCCATGACATATTATTTTTTATAAAATTGATATTAATTCAATTAAATAATCAAGCTCTAATGTATTTATATTTGCCTTTTTCACATTGAATTAAGGTAAATTAGATGTAAATATATTCAATATGTTTCTTCTCCATCACGAATTTTCATCTTTCTTCGTCACTAAGTCAGATAGTTAAAAAGTTATAAATGAATGGCAAATAGATTATATCTACATGGGTAATCACTAAAATTAAATATTCAATCTGAATTTTAATTGTATTCACCATAATCACAATGTATTATGGTATAATAGATGTAAAACGTTTCTATGATTTTCTTCTGCTCCATCACAATTTTTTTGATTTCTTCACCTCTAAGAAACTAAGTTAAGAGCCTATAAATGAATGGCCTTTAATTTATACATATGCATAACAATTAAAATAAAATAACCAAGCTCAACATTGTTTATATTCGTCGTATTCACATTGACTTAATGTATATTACATCTAAAAGTATTCAATATGTTTTTCACCATCCTAAAGTTTTAGGTTTTTTTTTATCGCTAAGCAACAGACATAATAGACTATAGCAGATGTAAAAAATTAATTATATTTTATTTTTCGACTCCATCACAAAATTTTAGGTTTTTCCACACTAAAAGACAAGGTTAAAAGACTATAACCCATGACATATATTTTTTATAAAATTGATATTAATTAAATTAAATAATCAAGCTCTAATGTATTTATTTTTGCTTTTTTCACATTGAATTAAGGTAAATTAGATGTAAATATATTAAATATGTTTCTTCTCCATCACGAATTTTCATCTTTCTTCGTCACTAAGTCAGATAGTTAAAAAACTATAAATGAATGGCAAATAGATTATATCTACATGGGTATTCAATCTGAATCTTAATTGTATTCACCATAATCACATTGTATTATGGTATAATAGATGTAAAAAGTTTCTATGATTTTTTCTGCTCCATCACAATTATTTTGATTTCTTCACCTTTAAGAAAATAAGTTAAGAGACTACAAATGAATGGCCCATTATTTATACATATGCATAACAATTGAAATAAAATAACCAAGCTCAACATTGTTTATATTCATCGTATTCGCATTGACTTATTGTATATTACACCTAAAACTGTTCAATATTTTTTTACACCATCCCAAAGTGTTAGGTTTTTTATCGCTAAGCAAAAAAATAATAGACTATAGCAGATGTAAAAAATTAATTATATTTTATTTCTCTACTCCATCACAAAATTTCAGGATTTTCCCCACTAAAAAACAAAGTTAAAAGACCATAATCCATGACATATATTTTTTTATAAAATTGATATTAATTCAATTAAATAATCAAGCTCTAATGTATTTATATTTGCCTTTTTCACATTGAATTAAGGTAAATTAGATGTAAATATATTCAATATGTTTCTTCTCCATCACGAATTTTCATCTTTCTTCGTCACTAAGTCAGATAGTTAAAAAGCTATAAATGAATGGCAAATAGATTATATCTACATGGGTAATCACTAAAATTAAATATTCAATCTGAATTTTAATTGTAATCACCATAATCACATTGTATTATGGTATAATAGATGTAAAACGTTTCTATGATTTTCTTCTGCTCCATCACAAATTTTTTGATTTCTTCACCTCTAAGAAACTAAGTTAAGAGCCTATAAATGAATGGCCTTTAATTTATACATATGCATAACAATTAAAATAAAATAACCAAGCTCAACATTGTTTATATTCGTCGTATTCACATTGACTTAATGTATATTACATCTAAAAGTATTCAATATTTTTTTCACCATCCTAAAGTTTTAGGTTTTTTTTTATCGCTAAGCAACAAACATAATAGACTATAGCAGATGTAAAAAATTAATTATATTTTATTTTTCATCTCCATCACAAAATTTTAGGTTTTTCCCCACTAAAAGACAAGGTTAAAAGACTATAACCCCTGACATATATTTT